>JAXGGA010000334.1:0-252029 GCA_038373865.1 Uloborus plumipes | reverse complement strand
TAGTTATATTGTGAATAATACTTAAAAAATTTACCTTTTAATTAATTTTTAAGTGTGACTATGTTTTCCATTTTATACTCTTTTTACGAATCAATAAAGCAAATTTTAAGTAACTTCAGGCGAATTTTATTTCAATAAATTAATACATCTTCTTGTATTTCCTTACAAAATAAGAAACCCTTTTATAAGCAGTTTCACGCCTAGTCAATCATTGTCAAAAATAGTTTATTCATTGCCGCGCAACATAAATTTGTAATAACTACTTTCAAAATTCTTCTTTGTAATTTTTAAGCATCATTTGCTCAACACCTGAAGCAAAATAGTTAATGAATGATCTTTAATGAAACTTCCGGCAGTCTTATTTTCAAAATAGTTCAAAAATTTCCGCCTAATGACTCTTTTGCACTTAAAACCACCGAACTAATCAGGGCATCGTTTCAACACTTACTGAAAATCATTGCATCATATTCTGTAAGCGATGAGGAAAGACGTTCTGTACTTTTTTAACTTTAACTGCGAAGAGAGCTCTGGTAAAGATGACAAGCTGTTGCTAAAGTCGTCATATTATCCTTTCTACATTCCACGGGTTTCAAACAAATTTCATGCGAATAAATTAATCATTGAAGTTTACTAGGAGGCTTAGTATAGTATCTTTCAAATAGTTTTTTCATCATACTGCAGAGAATTAAAAATAGTCTAAGCTATATATATATATATATATATATATATATATATATATATATATATATATATATATAAAGTAAATAGTGAGTTAAATCGAGAAATAATGCAGTAAAAAACTCGAAATTACCAAATTTTTCATTTAAGAAATTTTGTTGATGAAATATCAATGAATTTAAAACAAAATTAATTACATTTCTTGAGTATAGCAAATTTTTGAGTTTAGAAAAAATTGTTTAAGAATTACTCGGTATTATTGGGTTAGCATTTCTGTAGTGCTCCTCTGGTAAGTTGGCCTCTGATATAGACAATGTTTCCCTCTTTTTCGGGTAATAGGAAAAGGTAATTGACAGTCAATTTAGTTGGATTACATTTATGATCTTTTTGCTACAGTATTCCAAGGCAATTACATTTTTCAATTACCCGAAAAGAAGGAAACATTTTTTTTTGGTATGGCTCTCGCTCAATGGATTAAATCACACCATCACGACACGACCTCGCCTTACCTTAAGTCCACTCGCCACTTTCAGAAATGGATCACGTGACTCGCTATCTACCAGTCACAAAACGATCAAGACTAATGCAAACCACGTAAAAATGAAACCAATAAATAATCTTCGTTTCTCCAAAATAAACAAACAAAGCAGTAATGTCAGAGGGGAGAAGATTTGGAATGTTTAACTGGTGACTATAACCTTTCATAACCCTTTTGTACGAATTGGAAATAAGTTAAATAGCAATTAAATGATAATATATAAAACTTGAGATACTCTTACTTTAAGGTATCATCAGCAGAAAAACTGGAACTGAGACATGATTTCCCTATGAATTATTCCTTTGGTTTTGATGCGTAAAGGGTTCTTATTGTGGAAGAAATATTTAATTCAAACTGACGATCTTTGCTTAAATTACTTCGCATGAAAATGTAAAAACTCCCTTTCAGTTATTGTCATAATATATAAGTAGATATTAACTATTCTTTAATATAGAGAAAAAAATTAATATCAATATTTCAATAGAAAGCGTACCAACTTTTTTTCCCCGCAGGGACAAATATCATAAACATTTGAACTCTCAAGTAAAATATGAGTCTTAAAATAGCTCTGTAGAGTCACTTGAAGTTTAGGCAAACATAATTTCAATGTTTCAACTTTAGATGTGGGTCATTCCATGTCAAGTGATCCAACGTTTCTTACCTTACATTTTTGTATTTCTTTCAAATTTTCTCATTAATTGTACCCCTTGAGGTAATCAAAAGTCTCAATTTTTGGATTTTTATCTCTATTATTTTTCCATTTATGAGACTTTGAACTTTGGAAAAACACTCGTTTTTCCATGGATAAGGGAACATAAAAGGGACCATAACTCGGCATCAAATATAGATAGAACGATTTGGTAAATGGCATTTTAAAGTAAGTTAGTTGCCGCTTAATCTGATATGCAACATGACTAATTTGATAAAAATTTTCTTTTTCAAAAAATGAAATTTAAAATTCAAATTTAAATTGCTCGAAAAATATATAATGAAATTTTTCAAAAAATTCTCAAAATTTTTTGTGTATTTTATCTATGTTTGTACAAATTTTTAGATTGGGATCTCAATGGGATCATATTTTTTTGAATTTTTGAATAAAACTGTATACGAAAAAAATGATATTTTTTAGATTCTATTTATTTAAATACTAAGTTATCTTGCTTGCGATGGTCTAAAAAGTAGAAAACAAACATGAATATGTTTAAAGTGAGCTTTCATGAGCTTATAGAGTTGTCAGGTTCACCCCCCTCCCCCCCCCTTCCTCTTCCGCACAACCACTCTTTTTTAATGCAAAACTGTTCAAAATGTTTTTAAAAAAAACTCTTTGATACAAAATGAATAGTAAACTTATTTAAAGTTGGTAAATGGGTTTTCTGAAACAAGACGAAGTATCCCCCTCCTCCACCCAAATATACCATTAACGCTGTACTATTATGACATCTAACCTGGGGATTAAATTGACTATTATTTTTACTCTTAGTAAGTGAGCTAGAATTAACTTGTAGATTGGTTAGCTCCCCCTCCCTTCCCTCCCGACCCAACCATTGTTTCTCCCAAACTGTTTAAAATGCTAAAAAAAACCTCTTTGATACAACATGAGCAGTAAACTTATTTAAAGTTGGTAAATGGGCTTCCTTATAACAAGGCAAAGTACAACCCAACCCCCCCCCCTCCAAATATACCATTAACGCTATACTAATATGACGTCTCACCTGGGGATTGATTTCAGGATTATTTTCCCCCTAGGTATATATTGTTTTTCAGACGAAGTGTTTCTTTTTCGATCCGAACTTCAAAGTGTACTTCCATTCAATATCTGAATTTAAACTTATGATTCATTTCATCCCCTCCCCCAGCACCAATCTTCAATTTTGGAGGAAGAAAAGAAACAGTTCGCCCCAAGATCATAGCAAACAGCAAATAGCATTGTTTCCTATTGTTCTCATAATTTTTTCATATTATTTTCACACAAAACTGAAAATAAATTAAAGTATCAGGTTATATGTCAGTCCCCATCACTGCCTTTCCTTTCTCTTATTGGACAAAGCTCATGAGCTAATCGGAACCCTACCAGACATCAGTAGAGACTAAAGCTTTGAAACGGGGTTAGGCGGGATGATTAAAAAAATTAAAGTTAGGAGCGGGAAAGTAGGGTAAGGGGGGGGAGCAATCTGTAAAGAAGTTAAACAACATGAGAGGTCATGATCAAAAAAGCAGTGTTTGTTTAATATATTTATATAGATATATCTTGCTGCATTACTTTTCTTTACAACAAAATGAAAAAGAACACAAACAATTAAAAAAAATAAATAACAGCTGCACACTAGATATAGTGGAAAGATAGTTATGGGATGATCACAGACATATGATCTGGTATTTTGATTTATTTTCAGTTTTGTGCGAAAAGAATAGAAAAAACGATGAGAACAAGGAGAAACAGTGCTATTTTGCTGTTTGCTATGATCTTGGGGCGACCCATTTATTTCCTCCCTTCAAAATTGAAGATTGGTGCTGGGGTAGGAGATGAAATTAATCATAAAGTTAAATTTCAGATATTGAATGGAAGTACACTTTGAAGTTCGGATCGAAAAAGAAACACTTCGTCTGAAAAACAATATAAACCTACGGTGAAAATAATCCTCAATTCAATCCCCAGGTTAGACGTCATATTAGTATAGTGTGAATGGTATATTGGGTGGGGAGGGGGATACTTCGTCTAGTTATAAGGAAACCCATTTACCAACTTTAAATAAATTTACTATTCATTTTGTATCAAAAAGTTTTTTTTTTAAAAACATTTTGAGCAGTTTTGAAATAAAAAAGAGTGGTTGTGCAGGGGAGGGGGGATGAACCTGACAAATCTATAAGCTCATGCCAGTCACTTTAGACACATTTATGTTTATTTACTACTTTTTAGACCATCACACGCCAGACAACTTAGTATTTAAATAAATAGAATTTAAATAATAGAATATCATTTTTTTCGTACACAGTTTTATTAAAAAATCCAAAACAATATAATCCCATTGAGATCCCAATCTAAAAATTTGTACAAACATAGATAAAATACACAAGAATTTTTGAGAATTTTTTCAAAAAAATTCATTATATGTTTTTTGAGAAATTTAAATTTAAAATTTAAATATTTTTTTTAAATAAATTTTTTATAAAATTAGTCATGTTGCATATCAGATTAAGCGGCAACTAACCTACTTTAAAATGCAATTTACCAAATTGTTCTATTTATATTTGGTGCAGAGTTATGGTCCCTTTTATGTTTCCTTATCCATGGAAAAACGAGGGGTTTTCCAAAGTTCAAAGTCTCATAAATAAAAAAATAATAGAGATAAAAATCCAAAAATTGAGACTTTTGATTACCTCAAAAGGTACAATTGATGAGCCAAATTTGAAAGAAATACAAAAATGTAAGGTAAAATTTTTCTCAGATTTTGGATCACTTGACATGGAATGACCCATGTCCCTTTTTGTACAATAAATTAAGAGAAAAAGTTTTGTCCATACATTGTGCCTAAGACTACACTCGCTGAGAGACTAGGGGGGAGGGTTAATGAAAATACCTCATTAATATCCCCTTACTACAGGTAGATTATAACACTATACACCACTATGCACGCTTTGGAAGCAGAATTTCTGCATTAAAAATACTCTGACGCATGAGGGGTACAAACGATGTTATTAATTGAAACGTACTATAATTACCTTTTTTTTTTTTTTTTTTTGACCGCGTCATTTCTATTGCAAATGTGCAATATGTTTTCTTTTAGTTTTCAAATTTTTCCCCTAACTCGCTTTTGATGAAACGTTAATCCTTTTTTAAAGTTATCTATAATACAGTTGTCTTCTGCTTGTTAATAAATAAAACGAAATTCCTTGTAACGAGTACTATATCAAACTATATTTTTAACACACAAAAATGGTGACTTTTACGCTGTCGCAGCAGTATTCCATTTCACGCTTTGAATTCTCAGAACACCAATAAAACAAGTTTTTAAGGATGTATGAAATTTCGTTAGTTATCAAGTTTTTATTGCTTGTTATTAAATAAAATAATAAACGGGCCTCGGTGGCACAGACGTAAAAGTTTCGGCTCAAAAGCAAGAGGTCACGGGTTCAATTCCCGCCGATACCCTGAGTGTTATTTCCTCTTTTTGTGTTGTAAATCTTTCTGATACTGTTTTATGTAGGGTCATTCCATGATGACTAACGTAACATTCAGAGCTGATTTTGTAACTGCTTTTACTTGTAACTAGGGATGGACCGGATAGTGATTTTGCCGGATACCGGATATCGGATATCCGGTGGCTCATCACGCGCCGGATTCCGGATATCCGGTCGGATATCTTGCGGATATCCGGCATTACAATTACATTGCATGTTCGCTTATTTTTATGTAATGCAGCTTCAAAACAATAAATCAAAGTTGTTTCTCGCATAATTTCTTTAAGAACATGTTAAATACATTTAAATTAATTTTTAAAGCCTCTATTTTATTTGTACAGGAGTAGCGCTACATATGAAATGAAACACTAGCATATTGTGATTTCTTTCTAAATTATGTATTTTTATCAAAATAGACGAAACTTTAAAAGATTGAATTAAATATTTCTGTATATACTCAAAGTTTAAACTTTTAATTATTCTTAGTTTAAATTTTAAAGCTTTTCTGTTTTAATATCATTTCAATAGGTTTCTACGTAAATGATACAGTTATTAAATATTTCAACAATATTAAAAAAAAAGAAACAAACAAAGAAAGAAAAAAGGAAAAAAACTAAGCTCAGATAAACGTTTTTTTTTTTTCCAAATTGATACATATTTTATTAGAATTTTATGAATTTAAACTTCATTACAAAGTAACACATTTTCTTATTTCTAATTTTGCAATAATATAAAGCAAAATTTTGCTTTGAAATTCTTTTTTTTAAAGAATAATATGCATGTAATTTTTCTAACATACAAGTTAAAGAAGAAAATATTAAAACAGGACCAATGTGTTAAATAATAATAATAATAATAAAGTTATACTCAAATAATCAGTTAAAAATTTTATATAACTCCAAAAAACAAAGGAACATGTTTTCTGAAGATTCAAATCAGCAGTTTAAATATACTTTTAAGAGGTATGCTAAAGTTGTTCACTTTTTAAAAAACAAATGATTAAACTTTACTTAAATAATCAACTTGAAATTTTACTTTAGTTCCAAAAAATTAAGATACACATTCTTAAAAGTGACAAATTATCATTTTAAATACGTTAAGGGTCATGCTAAACATATTCACTTTTTAAAAAACAAATTAATAAACTAATTCTTAAACGATCACCTCGAAATTCAACTTCATTTTGAAAAAATAAAGATACATTCCGAGATGCAAATGTTATATTTATGTGTTATTCCAGCCAAAATGGTACAAATCATGTCTGAAATTGTCGAGTTAAGTTTATCAAATGAAGTAATTTTCGCCAACTAATCATTGTTTTAAAAATTATTCTCTGTTTATTTGTGCATAATAAAGTGTAAATGGCTTGTATATATGAGTCATTCATTAAGGGTTTTGAATAGTTCGACCACTTTGTGTAACAGAGGAGACAAATGAGGTTTGAAAAATATATTTCTAATCGTAAAGAAAAGTTAATTACAGAACAAGTATAAAATAAACTAAGCATCCTAAAACTAATTCTGTCTGCAATTTCAAGAAAAAATATTTTTTGCACTATTGATGCGACTGTAACAGAGTGGACATCCCACAGTGCAAATTAACTATCATCAGCAAAGAATTTTAGGCTTATCTTAGTTACTGATTATATAATTCAACATATCAAAGTAATCAAAGCAGATACATTACTTGTACTTATTAAAAAAAATATCACATTGAATGCGATTGCTTATTTTATTTCTGAAAGGCTTGTAACAGAGTGGACAGTTTGAAACATAAAAAAAATCTAGGAACAAAGATAAATAGGTGTTTTTCCAAGATTTTTTTGTTTACATACATAAAAATCAGCAGAAAGGGCGTCAGAAGCATTTTTTGTGCTGTGCATTGCAAATGATTTTGTTGTTGCATTTCAGCTTAATCTTAAATTGCATTTTATGTCCTAGCAATTTGAAGCTGGGGCAGATCGTTTTTTCCTTCGTTTGCCAAATAATTTTTTTTTTGGGGGTGGGGGGACGGGGCGGGGTCCTTTATAAATGGCTTATGCTTAAATAAGTAATACTTGGTTACACACAATTAGATGAAGAACAAATAAAAAAAACATAATTAATTGGTGGTAAACATTAAAATTAATTCCCAAAATTCTGAAGTATCGGGACTGATTTGTACCATTTTCGCTGAAATGACCGATATATTATCATTATTATTTAAAATTATTCTAAACATGTTCACTTTAAAAAATAAATTAATAAACTTTTATCTAAATAATTAACTTAAAGTTTTACTTAAATTCTAAAAGACAAAATACATTTTCTAATGATGCAAATTAACATCTTAAATACAGTCAAGTCTCAATAGCTCATAGTCCCAAGAGACCGGCTAAAAACTTAGAGTTATTGATAGTTCGAGTTACAAGTAGTTCGTACCGTCTTTTCAAGAATTTGGGACCAAATGAAAACTTTGAAATGAAGGTATATTTGAGTTTATAAAGCTTTGAGTTATCGAAACTCGATTGAATGTTATTGAGGGTCATGCTCAACATGTACTCGAGGAGTTACGGAGCGGCGTGACAGACGTGAAAAGATTCTAATAGCAGAGAAATATCTTTTCTGAAAGGAAAGTATTACAAAAAGAAAGAACGAAACAAAGTGCAAAATTCAAAATTTCTTTACACACATTTAAACTCTTTCAAAAAAAAAAAAAAAGCATGGTTTTAAGTTGCGACGATTCATGGGGACAGATGTTTTCATTATCTAAAAGAAAACTTTCGTCAATGTTAGATAGGTTATTTAGTGTATGTTATTTTCAATTATAATAAAGCAATAATAGTGGCAAAGTAAAAAATATCTAATTACAACATCATTGGGTGTTAATAGATCGCAATTTTTGTTAGAAGCACAAAAACTAAAAATAAAAGAATTCAATAAATAAAATAATTTGAGAATTTATATTAAAAGCTACTGCGATTAATTTTTATGAACTAACGATATAATCGTAAGTTTTTTTCAAACTTTTGTCGCACATTAATCCTTTTCTTTCTAAATATTTTAACTAAAATATTTTTGAAAAGCTGAAGACAATCATATTTTATCTGGCAATTGTGAAAAATCAAATATGCAGAATGCTTCCATGTCCAGTACACAGTCGGAGGAATAACACAATTTTTGTTTTAGAAGCAAAAATTGGTAAAAAGGAAAGATGAAAAGTAATTACATCATCTAAAAGGTTTATCAAACAATGAAATTTTTAACTAAGATTTTTATAAAAAAGAAAATATTTAATTAGGTCCTCACACCATACCGGATAACCCTCACATCAATTCCGGATATTCCCCACATCAATACCGGATACTTAGCCGGATATCCTGCAAAAATCTTCCGGATATCCGTATCCGGGGCGGTCAGCCGGATCGGATATCCGGAAGTACCGGATACTTAAAATATCAGCCGGATTGGCCGGATACCGGATAGTTACCGGATATCCGGTCCATCCCTACTTGTAACTTCAAGGATAAAAAATATTTTTTAGTTATGCTGGTGGATTTACAATGTACATTAGGGTGTATCACGAAAAATATTTTTTGGAAATTCAAAATTTCAAGTTGATAAAAAGTTGTCACTATGTTCACATAGCTTGCAAAAAAAAAAAAAAATTTTAATTGAAAAATATTTAAATATGCCGGGATGACCTTGAAGTTTCAAGTTTTTTAGTAAAAAAGATGATTTTTTAAAAAGATATATGAATTATGTGTAAAGCAAAAATAATTATTTAAGTGCAAAAATGGACTACTTAAGGAGTAATCTATCAATAAAAAATGCATTGGAGCTGAAATTGAACTTTTAGGTTTCCAAAAATAGTTACAAAAAACCTGACATTTTTGCTAGTCAGTCATATTTTTAGAATTTTTACCCATAGGGTGTATCAGGGAAAATTTTGTTTGGAAATTCAAAATTTCAAGTTGATAAAAAGTTGTTACTATATTCACATTTTTACTAAAAGAATCATTTTGAAATTGAAAAACATTTAGGTCTCCCGGGATTACCTTGAAGTTTCAAGTTTTGTAGTAAAAACGATTATTTTTATAAAAAATGTATAAATTATGTGTAAAACAAAATAATTATTTTGAGTGGAAAAATGGACCAATCTCGCTATTTCAAAGTGCTGTGCTTCAATATTTGTACTATTAATACAATAATAAAAATTATTTTGCTGGATAGGTAAATATTCTAAAAATATGACTGACTAGCGAGTTTTTCATAACTATTTCTGGAAACCTAAAAGTTCAATTTTAGCTCCAATGCATTTGTTATTGATAGATTACTCCGTAAGTAGTACATTTTTTCACTTAAATAATTATTTTTGCTTTGCACGTATTTAATGCATTTTTTTTAAAATCATCGTTTTAACTAAAAAACTTGAAACTTCAAGGTCATCCCGGCATACCTAAACACCCTACATGGTATCTATGTATCATTTCTGTTAAGAATTCAAAATAAAATTACCGACAGTAGATGCTTTTTCAACCAAAATAGCAGAATGACAAAAGTAACATTTTTGCAACCCTGAAAATTAATGCTCATGTTGTGAGGCTAAAATTTCTCAAAATTATGCAAGTGTTAAAAATTTAATGATATATTTGAAAAATGTGTAAAGTTGGCTTTTAAAAACATAAAACACATTTATTTAATCTTTTTTTTTTTTTTAGTCTTAAGTGTCACTTTTACTCAAGATGGAGTGTGACTAACGTAACCATCGAATAACAAGCAGTAAACAGACTACAAACTATTATGGATAATATCAGAGATAATTACAATACTATTTCCATTTTTTAAACTTATTATGCTGTATGATTTTTATTTATTTATTGATACTTTTTTCACTTCGGTATTTTTTTTTTCTTCGGCTGAGGTTGACATTTCTATGGAATGACCCTATATTAATAAAGAAGTCTAACCTCTCTCTCGTTGCAATAGTACCCACTCGTCGCGTGGTATTTGTTTATTATATATATATATATATATATATATATATATATATATATATATATATATATATATATATATATATATATATATATATATATATATATATATATATATACACACGACAATAAACAAACAAAAATTTTAAAGTTATTACAAGAAGGTCTTTGAATTTATACGAAAATAAATGTGTTCTTTATTTCTTTTTCTTCTTTTCAGCAATGCAGAAAGTCAGGAAAAATTCACAGTTGTCAACTTAAAAATGGCATAAAATCTATTAAACCAAAGCATAAGATGTGTTTATTTGTTTTAGGCACGTTAAATAGCATATTGCATGTTTCATTCCAAAAAAAAATAAATCTTTACTAAAAGATAAATGCAAGTACTCCTTCACATTTATTGATTCCCCTAGGATAGAAAACTTTCTATTTACCAAAAACTTACATCTTTAAAGTCAAACAACATATTTTTTATTGATACTGAGAATTGAAGCATTATTTTCAGGAGCAATCTTTAATCTTTGTTAAAAGTATGTAATGTATTTTTTTTGTGCTTCAAAATTGTTCTTTTAACTATTTAAAACTTCCCCACTAATCACAAAATGTATGATGAGCACCAATTGCTGTATGATATATGTATGATTTTCTGAAGTTAATCATAAAAATAGCCTTTCTTTCCAAGATGTTGTATGTTACTTATATCTACTGTTATTGAAAGAGATTTTCTATGGTCTTTCGCTAAGCAGTTATCCAATGTTGAAATTACTTCCAAAACCAAATGTTTGATTTTTCTGGTTAAGCTAGTGACCAGGAAACTATACGATAATTTAAACCTGAAAAATAAATAAGAAGCAACATAAAGAGCATTGTAAAACGTGTTTCAGGGTGCTTAAATTTATCTGTCCTCTTGTCCCTGTCATCGAAATATGAGGTCTTAAAAATCTGCCGATTTTTTTTTTTTTTTAAGTCGCCAAAATTAGCTAGTTTCAGTGAATCGTGGCAAACATTTTTCACATGATTTGTGGACAGTCATGTACCACAGGATGGGCACCACTGGTTGAAGCCTCAGTTGATTAGAAAGGAATTTATCAGTGCCAGACTACTTCTTTCAATAACGCAACCATTTAATTTGTCAACGCAGTATGGAGTGGTAACCATCGTGCGTTAAACCACAAATCAACTTCACTTGTGCCGATTCCAATAACCGATACAATTTCTCCAATGCCATTTTATTCATAACAGTAATAATTATATTTCTAATTTATATTAATTTAACTATAAAGTTTCTAAATGTGTTTGATTTCTATTTATAAATTGAAAATGCTAAAGTTAATGTGACTCTAAGTTTGAGAAACTAGCTTCCAATATCAAGTAAGAATGAAATGGTTGCAATTCAAAGGCTCATTGGTCCCATCGTATGTCTTCCGTTTAGTAAACTGGCGTATTGGAATTCGCTTTGGGACAAAGGTTTGACATATCTGGCCTGGCTGGACAAGTCAAACTTGCTGGTTAAACAGTTCTTGCTGGTTAACAGATTTTCCTAGTTAACTATTTTGACATAGTAGGTCTAAAAACTTCAATGTTGTTTGAAATTTTTTTTAACTTGTATCAAATTCTTGGTTATGAAACACTTTTTTAAGTGTGCTATCTAAAATAATTGGCACAATCAAGTACTAATGAAAAACGGTCGCACTTTGCTTCCAAAACACTACTGATACACGGACGAGATACTATATTAAAACAGATTCTGAAAAAATATTATAAGCTTTAAAACTATAGCACTAATAAAATTTTGCATTATTTAACGTACAAGAGAAACCAAGCGCAACCATAAGCAAATACAAAAGTAGTAACTTATGGAGAACTCAAAACCATTTGCTTTACAATTCACAAAACAATTGGACCTTAAATTGCAAATCACAGAAGCTCTATTAAACAACACTACTTGAAAGCAATCATGGAAAAGCAGCAATCAACTAAGTAACATTGCAAAGAGGCAATCAAACCCTTCAAAATAACTTATTACTTCTATCCCGCTTGAAATAAATCTTTCATCACTAAATTTAAATTTACCACGTAGCTTAGAATATAGTGTTCTTTAAACTAAAAATAGCATTTTATTTAAGTAAAATATTTCAATATAATTCTATCAAAGTAAATGGAATGTTTTTTTTTTTTAATATGACCTATTTATTTATTATTTATTTTACCTATTTAGTTATTTTATTTCATTTTTCTTTCAGAAGTTAAGAATTCAGAAATCAAATGTTTTTTTTTTTTATTTTAGATATTTACTTCTTCGCTTTCGTATCTAAATTCGATGATTCTCGTTTTATAATGTAGAGTAGACTGACGAAAGAATAAACATTTTATTGCAATGTCATTTGCAAAAAAAACTTACTTTTTTAAAAACTGTAGTATTTATCACATGACTGTGAAAACATTTTTGGCGATAAATTTAAGTATTTTTCAAAAATTGGGAGAAGTTTTATGGTTCTGCATTAGATTTTTTGAGAAGTTGAAATAAAAAAATGCTTCAACCAAGTGAATGAACACTCCCAACCAATTAGAGAAACATAGCATATTTCAGTCGTTTTCTGTTAGAACGGGAAAAACGAAAGTGAATTTTGTCAATTCATCTACGAAAACACGATTGAATCTCTTAAAGAACAATATGAGTTAAAGATCACAGACTTTTCTCACTTTTCTCACAGACGTTTCTCACTTTTAAGTATTAAAAGATCCCGGAATTTTTACAAGAAATAAATTTACCTTGTGTCAACTTTGTGGGACTTGAGTCAACGGAGAAAGTAATTAAAAAACACAAATAAGGACTTTCCCAATCTCTTATTTTCAGAAGTTTTGCTAAAGCCAGCGCAGATAATTTTGTCGCACATGAAGGAATAAATTCATGAAAATTGAATGAAATAGTGTCCATTCTTCGGTAATAAAGATTATCGTCCGCTTTCCTAGTGCATTAAAACCAAGTTTTTTAATTTAATTTTATTTATTTCTTTGCAATTTCTCGCATATTATATATTATCTGTTTTTGATAGTGCTCCTGTAAGTTCATAGAGCATTATTTTACTTTAAATGCTTAGATACCGTAATTATTTTTCTTTTCTTAAAAAATATCTAACTTAAGAACTTCTTTGGGGCAAGAATATGCGTTTCGTTTGCATTTTATCAGCTTAATATTTTATAAGTAACACTTTCTTTTCAACTAAATGTTTTACTGAATATAAAAATCGTTCACTTTTCTCACTGCCTACATCATTTATATTCAGTTGATTGCTATCTATACTAGGATAGACCTTTCAAAGTCTCTCTCTTTATTGGTTTTCGTTTTACATAAAAGTTAGTGTGAATAAAAAATCTGAAAAGCATGTTTTACTTTCAACTATTTAGCATAGAAATTGTAAGAGAAATAAAAAGTTCAAAAATGTAGAAAAACTGTTTCTTAGTTAGCTTGGATTGTTTAGTGCGAAAACTTGAAGGTCAGTTTTTCGTTTCCTTTGCCACTCACTGGGTATTTTACATTTTGCAAGATTCTGCCGTTATAGATTTCCCTATTCCCTTTGCAGTTGAAAGTGCTGGTGTAAGCTCTTCAGACAAAGTGACTTATTTTCCAAAATCACGTTAAGCTTTCTGCGAACTTTTTTTCGAATAAGTACTACCTTCATCGAACTCTTTTTCTTGGCAAGATTTTCGTAAACGACCGTTCCTCTTATAGTCCAGTCATTTGGTAGTTTTACCTGGAAAGTTTTCCGGGAGTTTTGAAAATTGGTAGTTTTATAGATTTTGATACGCTCGTTTCGAATTTCTACTTTGCCACCTCGTATCTTTGCCGCTCGCGCCGCCATATTGAAAAAATGGCGTCTAAAAGAGGTATTTCGAACATATCTCTTTTTTGACTTATTGTACGATAAAAACATTAATGTACAAAATAAACTAGAGAAAATTTCCTACAATTTATGTCATTACAACTTTCTCGTAAAATCAATACGTTTCGACGTACGAGCGTCGCAAAGTTATTATTATCACGCGTTATCGCAGAATAACTCGATTTAGTGCAGTAGAAACAAACTGAGAAGCACATTGCAGTCGAACAAATTGCAACAGAAACAATTCCTGCTGGAAATGGTAGGAAATAGGCTCCTAATCAACATACTAAAAGTGTACATCCGTACTAGTGGGACAAATATGTTTTTGCCGCCATCTTGAAAAATCATGAAAAAATTTCAAAAATTCAAAAAAAAAAAAAAAAAAATATCTATGTGCGGTATCAAATGAAAGGGAGTTTTCAGCTGAAAAGGGATAAAACATTGGATATTTGAAGTGAATTGAAGATACTTAAAATATGTACCCGTACTGTAGTACAAAATGTGGTTTTTTCGGTGGCCATCTTGAAAAATCAGAAAGAAAAATCAAAAATTAAAAAAAATAAAAAATAATGTGTGACATTAAATGAAAGGAAATTTCATGCTAAAAATGAATATAACATCTGATATTTCAAGTGAAGGGAGCAGTATAAGAGTATACATCCGTACTCTAGCGAGATATCCTTTTTTTAGTCGCCATCTTGAAAAAAAGTGGATTTGGTTTAAAAACATAAAACATATCATATGTGGTTATCGAATGAAAGATAATTTCGAACTGAAAAAGAAAATGATTTTGGTTTAGACTGATTAAAAAAAATAACGAAATGGGGCTCAAAACACTGAATTCTTTTGTTGTGTTAAAAACATCACTTATTAAGAGGCTTAAAAATCGTGAATAAATTTGCTCCAAGTCCATCTTTATTGAAGTTAAATAAATACATTTCCTTAAAAAGTTAAATTGAATGATTATAAAAATCTACAATTTGAAAAAATCATGTAATTAAAGAAGTCTTCATAAAATAAAATATTTATATCCATTAAAATCAAATAGCATCATCATCCAAATCCAAAATGTGTCAGGTGTTTGTGCTGTTTTTTTAACAGTTTATCCATACAGTTTCCATATCTTTTATTAACATATGCTTCGTGTTGACTTCTACCATCTTTAAATGTTGCAGAAGCAGATGACGGTAATGGGTGAACTAATGCACCTCCATCAAGAACGTAGGAAATTGATACAAATGTATCGTATTGACATTCAAGGTATCTAATGACTTTACCAATAAAGATTTATCTGTTTATTCTCATTTTCTGAGTACTACGGTCAAATAGTGCAGTTGGTGGAACAGATAATTCGTAACTAAAAAATGCACTTGCTTCTTGAGCGCTATTGTCCAAAGAATTACAGGCAAGCGTCTTCTGTGTTAAGAGACGTGGATCTACGTAGTGGAAGCTCAGTATCAATAATAATTGAAGGGTCAGGGGGAAAAACCACGGTAGTCACATTTGATTCATTTTGAGAAAAACGAAATTTAAACTTTACGAACTCATAAACTTCCCCAGTATACTTGTTCTAAAATGACAATAATACATGGACTACAGTGTTTTTTCACGAATATTGCATATACTAAACGAAATTACACTTATTTTTCTAACAGGTGGTAGCATCAGTTTAAATTCAACAAAAAGTGGACTACCGTGGTTTTTCCCCTGACCCTTCAATTCCTTTTGTCAGTATTTTCATTGTTACTGCTTGGTTTAATTTCAGTAACGTTTGTTCTTTAAAACACTTGCTGGTGAATTTATCTTGGATGTTTCTTCCAAAGACATCTGCATTTTCTGCAGTAACTTTGCTTTTGCTATTCTTTATACTGTTAAAAATGTACCATCAACGAAATGAAAACACATCAAATAGATTGTGGTCTACGAAGAATCGCATTACTTTTTTTATGTCTTTCAGATCTCTTGTCATCCTTACATCTGTCAAATCGGTATGCTGTTCACTACCAATGCATGAAGCATTGGTCAGGAAGTGTATTTAACACTTCACTGCAACTAGAATGGCTCAAAATTCAAGTTGCACGCTTAATTGCTTTACCATTTTTCACCTATAACTTCTCTTGAAAACTCCCATGAATATAATTTTCTAATGAGAAATTTCCTTTCATTTGATACTGCATGTGATATGTTTTATTTAAAAAAAAAAAAAAAATTCTACGCTTTTCCAAGATGGCGACCAAAAAAAAAACTTATTTTGCACGACAGTACGGGTGTATATTTTTAGTATATTCACCATTTGTATGTCGGATATTAGAGCTAATATTTAGAAAAGTGCCAATTTGAGTCCCAAGTGAATTTTCACCAGCATTTCAATAACTAGTTAAAAAAATAATTTTCCCCAGAAAGAAGATAAGTTTTTCTTTCATTTCATCTAATAACATCAGAAAAAAATCTTTTTTTTCATCAGAAAATATTGTGTTTATACATCAAAAATCAGATCGGTAACGTGTCCCAAGTAGCAAAGCTTAGCATGCAAACAGGTCATGCGCACTTTCTAACTTCCCAAAAAAACGCACTTGCACAAAAAACGATTCTATTTTTACCCCTTTGTTAATATTTTACTTCATTTTTGTTTTAATCGATTTCTGATTTTCTAGCTGATGCAAAATAAGCGTGTCCCAAGTTCCGCCGTCAGAGTGGTAACAATAACTTCCGATCTATGTTTAGGCTCCCAAAATCATTTCCTGCACCTATACCAGGTGATACTGAGTACCTGATGGAAAGTTTTATCGAATTGTAATTAAAAATTTGCATTTCTGCATCTAAAATTGTAGGTAAGATTTTTTAAAGTGATTTTATAAAATGTGTGTCATTTGAGTCATCAGATCGGTAACACGCTCTAAAATGCGCAGTTTTTATTATTTTAAAAATTATTTTATATGTAAGTATAGTCCTTTGTTACAAGTGAAAAAACCACGTGTTTGATTTTGGTTTAGTGCGATCGACTCGGAAATAAAAAAAAAACTTTGTCAGTTTGTCAGATCGGTAACAGTCAGAGCGGTAACATTGAAAAACAGCAAATATGGAACAGAACTAACTCACACGTTTCAGAAATATAAAAAGCAAAAATCATGCTTTAGCCATATCTATTGAATATTTTTGTTCTTAAAAAATGAAAAGCAATGAGTTTTAGTACAATTGCTTCATTTGTGGTTTGTATGACCTAATAATAGAAGTTAGTAAAATAAGAAAAATTGACACTGCAGAAATTAAGTTAATTAATTATTATTATTTTAATTAATTTATTTATTTATTTTTTTGTGCTTCAATTTCTCATAACTTCGCTAAATAACTAGATAATAACTAGCATGCTAAATTTGAATTTCTGATCAAGAAATTAAATTTCCTGCAACTAATTAAAGAAAAGCAAGCAGCAGAGTTGTGTGTTGAAAAAGTTGAAGTTGTGTGTTGTTTTAAAACAAAACAAATGTTTTATTAGCTTGGATTTGGTAATCTCATAATTTATTTTATCTAAAAACCTTATCGCTCATTTTTATTTCCAAGAAATGCTTTTTCATAATGAAATTTGATTTTTTAGCCTAATATATATATTTTAATATAATTATCTTAATTCTATGTTAAAAATGCAAGGAAATGATATCATATTTAGAGATGTTAACGAAGACTGAAAGCATAAACTCAAATATGTAGCTCATATCAACATCAGATCTGTAACATTCATCAGATCTGTAACGGCTTAAAAGTGAGTAATCTAAGGAGGGGGTAAATAACTTCCTTGACCTCCCCCCTTTTATTTTCTTGCATTTAGACCCAATTTAGACTTAAAATCCAATATTAGTTTTTTTCTGCAAAAAAAATTTTTTTTTCAGAAAACTCCAACTTCAAATTGGCACTTTTCTAAATATGGGCTCATTACACTCCTTTTGAGCATGAAATTTCCCTTCATTTGGTACCACATATTATTTTTTTAAATTTTTGATTTTTTTTTTCGGATTTTTCAAGATAGCGGCCGAAAAAACCACATTTTGCACCACAATACGGGTGCATACTTTTATTATCATCACTTCACTTCAAATATGCCATGTTTTATCCCTTTTCAGCTTAAAATTTCCTTTAATTTGATACCGCACATAATTTTTTTGAATTATTGACATTTTTCATGATTTTTCAAGATGGCGGCCAAAACACATATTTGTCCCACTAGTACGGATGTATACTTTTAGTTTGTTCATTAGGAGCTTATTTCCTACCATTTCCAACAGAAATTGTTTCTGTTGCAATTTGTTCGACTCCAAGGTGCTTTTCAGTTTGTTTCTACTGCACTAAATCGAGTTATTCTGCGATAACGCGTGATAATAATAACTTTGCAACGCTTGTACTTCGAAACGTATTGATTTTACGAGAAAGTAGTAATGACATAAATTGTAGAAAATTTTCTCTAGTTTATTTTGTACATTAATGTTTTTATCGTACAATAAGTCAAAAAAGAGATATATTCGAAATACCTCTTTTAGACGCCATTTTTCCAATATGGCGGCGCGAGCGGCAAAGATACGAGGTGGCAAAGTGGAAATTCGAAACGAGCACATCAAAATCTATAATACTACCAATTTTCAAAACTCCCGGAAAACTTTCCAGGTAACCCCCTTTTTTTCGATCAAATGACTGTACTATTAGTTAAACATTTATGTAAAATTGAAGAAACGTATCATTTTCATCAAGATTGCACCTAAACATTTTCATCAACAAAAGTGACTTACTATACTCCTGATTGATTTCGTCAGTCAAAATATCTAATAGTCTCGTCGTCTCCAAGATTTTCTGGTAGCTTTGCAAAAAAAAAGCTTTATGAGTTTCTTTTTGAACAATAGAGCAATCCATTTTGGTTCGCTTAAAAGCCTCTTGACCTACTTCGATTTCCTTGTTTGATTTTTCACAGTAGACATTTCCTCCTGGTAAGATTACTTGAGAAGAAATGAATTAAAGTCTCTTAGATTTCATCGATATTTTACTGAAATATTTTTAATCAACAGAACTGCAATCCATTCTAATTCGCTAAAAATAGTCTTATTGTTTAGTAAATACCTCTGTGCTTCAAAAGTATATTAGGGTACCCGAATGTTTAAAAGGCGCAAATGCAGCAAATGGCTGTATACACGTGTTTCAGGGTTACAAGGAAGCCCTTTTTCAATGCCAAGAAGTGTGAGCTTCAGGATAAAAAGAAAATACTCCTCTCGGATGTCTTTTTCATCCAAAAGATCACACTTCTTTGCATTTGAAAAATAGGTTCCTTGTAACCCCGAAAGACGTATCTGCAGCTATTTGCTGTATATGTGCCTTTTTAAGCCGTTGGATTACCCTAATATTTAGGGATTTCCATTTCTTCCACTGCTTTTACATGGAAAAATTTTTCTTTGCGGGCATCGTTTAAATAAAATTTTTAAAAAATGTTTGACAATAGTATTTTGTATACGAATGATATTTTGGAGTTAACAAAAAGTATTTTTTAGGAATTTCATGGGGAAAAAACTTGCAAAGCAGTTTTACTAGTATTTTACTAAAATTTTACGTAAATCAGTAGCTTCTTCCTCCAAAGCCTTACTTCTATATTCATTAACGCTCTTGTTGCGGAAAAAATAGGAAAAAAAGAAAGTTCATGTGTGATTTTAAACCATGGTTCATATTAGTAACTTTTAAAAATTAATCTAGCGAAGACTTTCATTTCCCATCTCTTTAAGAAAATTACTTCCTCTCTGGTTGTGCAGTTTCAAAAGCTCAAACTTAATAAATATTTAAGAATTCACTAATGTTTGGCAACTTTTTTATTCACGTTCTACTACGATCCAATTATCGATAGATAAAATTTAATCACCAACTTAGTCGGTTTTAATCGATCATGATAGAATGCTTTAATGGATAAAGTTAGTAACTGCTTTAAACTAGTTAGAACTGTGCACTAGGCAGAAACTTCTATATATAACTAGACAGAAACTCATAAAGTATAAACAAAAGCATAGAAAAATACATTGTAATTATGAAGTTATCAATACGCAGAATCTCAAATACTTCAATTTTTCCACCGCCTCATAGCCGTAACGCAAACTAATCTCTAATAACAATAATAACAATAACAAGAAGCTAACTGAAAGTAAAATAAGAGAATGAGATTCGCTTATAATTAGGTATAAATTATGCAACTCCTCACAATATCCCTCTAAAAGAGTTGCTTTTGAAAGAAAAATAGGATCTTTCGGTCGCCTTATAAAGAGATTATTAATTCATCCTTAGCTGTTAATAGTTAAAGAAACCTACGTTTGCACTAGAAGACTTTTAATTAAACTCGTTATTCAAATTGTTCATTCCTCAACAGTACTTTTCGCAACAGCGTAATTTGAATCAAGTAATGGAATAATAAATTTTTGCGTGGGGACTCTAAAATAAGGTTAAATCATTTGCTCTTGAGTTAATTATCCCCTTTTAAAGAATAATGTTATACAAATTTTGACTAATTTTCAACAACAGTAAGAAAAAAAATCAGCACTTTAAATTTTATCCTGATTAGTTTTTGATCTTGTGTAAGCTGATTTAATTAAAAAGCGACTATTTTTAAGCAGATTTGTAGTGATTCACTGTGCTCAAGTATAATTACAGTTGAAGAAACTTAAAAGTATTTTTTAATCTCTAAGAAAGTATTGATGTTCTTGGCCTGAAAAATAGAAGGTTTTGGGGGATACATAAACTGGGACTCCTGTGCTGTATATATCATGAGAAAAAGTATTATGTGAGGAAATTTTCAACGCATCAAACGAATTCTTTATGCTTGAAATTATAGACTAAAAGAGATCAAGAAAAAACGAATCACGTTGAAGAAAATAGTTTTACATTCAACTATAAGGCAAAAATTTTATTTATGTAGGAAGTCCACATTACACTTCATATACTGCGCATTGATACTTTACTTTAGGATTGATACTTTTACTTTCCTTTTATTCCTAATGGTTGACTAGCTAATGAAGGTATCCAATATACGAGGCGTGTTTTTAAAATAAGTACCGTTTTGGTATAAATAAAAAACAAGCGAAGATATCTTAATATTTTTTTTGCATAAAAGCTCATACCTTAAACTCCTTTTTATATAATTGCCAACAATAGAAACGTACTTAAAATATCGTACAATCAGCTTTTAAAGTCCCTCTTCAAAGAAATATGCCGCCACTGCATTACGATCATCCTGACATCACTGTCATTGTCGTTGCCCTATCCAGCCGCCGAGGTGTTGCTTCATATGCAAAAACAGGTAGTAGTTACTGGATGCTCGATCTGGGCTGCTTTTGTACAAAATCTTCATTAATGAAGGAAGGTCGAGCACTCCATTCCTCGGTGTGCACATTAGATTCTCCATCTTTGAACGCTCGGACCCAAATTCTAACCATTCCATCGCTCATAATGATTTCACCATGTACTGAAGAAATCTCGCAATGAATATGGATAGCTTTTCACCATTTTGCAGTTAAAAATCAAATTACAGCACTTACTTTACAGTCGGCGGCACTCTCAATCGATGGACGTTGTTTGAAGCTGATTGTACGATATGATAAGTACCTTACATTTAATGGCAATTACGTATAAAAGTAGTTTAACCCTTCACTGCACGATTTTTTATATTTTCATGAAAAAAATCATTTGTTACCTTTTAAATAGCCCTGAGTTCAGGAAAAATGAAGAAAAAAATTAATCTTAAAAATGTGCACCAAAAATGATGTTTTAATTGTTTGTTCTATATATGGCACAAAGCATATAGCATATGCTTTGTATACCGATAAGTGTAATAATCTACAATGTGTTTTGTGCCATAAGTGGTATAAACAAACTTTCCACTAAGTGTATTTGAACATTTTTAGAACAAAGGAAATAATGACTAAGCACACTTCTAACGGAAATGCAGACACTCTTTCTTTCAAAAGCAAGAACTGTAATACCTAGACTAGTGCAACTAATTAATGCATAAAAATCACACTAAACTGTTATAGCAATGTTCCAGCAGGGGCACAAAGCTCAGTTTAACTGCATTTAAAAATCATAGGAATATATGAGGGTTTATTTGGTTTGTGCCAGATCTGGCACACCGTGCAGTGAAGGGTTAAGGTATGGGCTTCCATGTAAAGAAAAAATTATAAAGATATCTTTGCTTGGTTTTAATTTATACCGAAACGGTACTTACTTTAAAAACGCGCCTCGTAAAAAAGCATGTTTATCTTTTTATTTTATTCATTTCACATTAGTTTTAGTCCCACCCTGAACACCATTCTAATGAACTGCACACGTTCTTTCCGAAGGGCTTTTACTGGGCAGAATGAACTCATAAAAAGAAAGAACACATTATCAAGTCATTTTTACGCCTGAAATTTAACAGTCACGTATTGTCTGATTTTCTTAGGTAAAACCTTCCGCATATTTACGCATGCGTCAGGTCTTCTCTGATCTTACCAAAATAGGAATGAGATCTAAGATAACAATAAGTGGAAGAATAATAAGCATTTTGAGCCGTATCAAACAACGTAGAACGATGCTAATTGCAAATACATAGTTTAGTTGAATATGTCAAAAAGATAGCAAGTGCAAGTTTTAAATTGAAAACTTCAGAAAGCTCCCACCCACAACCCATGACCCCTTTTTTAAGTGGAATGATTCACGAGTGCCAGGCGCGGTTTTCAAGGACAGACAGTATTTCGATTCGACTGCTCGCGTTATTTATGTAAACTGAAACTTTTTGGAACTATAAACAAAAGTCACGGCTTTAAAAGCAAGTTTTGAATTTCATGTCGGTTATGAAATTGCGAAACAATTGTCTACGAATGATACTCAATAGATCATAAGAGTGCTGCGAATTACCAAAAACTCCCAAGCGACCCAAAAGTGTGCCGTAGTTTCGGAAATACTGAAAATATCATATTTTCTTAAAACTTGCTAAGTTTTGGTTCCAGCTCCAAAAGAACTAAAATCTGATCCACGAACTCGGAATCTTTATCAAAACAAGTTCGAACTTTAAAGTGCGACTGAAAATCGTACGTTAGGATTAAAAAACGAAGAAAGCAACGGCTAGACTTAAAAGCAATGTTTGGTTGAAAAATATCTGATGTTTATTTTCTTAGCAATGTTTATTGTGTTATAAGCTTTAAGCACTTAATAGATTATCAATGTTGTATCTTGATTGAAGGAACTGGCACGAACAGCTACACAGCTGATTACAAGTCTGGTCAAACACCGTAGTGGTTGCCAGATACAAAGTACAAACAGTAAGTTACAATAAAAGCAGTATGCAAATTACATCCAACACCTTCCCTTCTAAAATATTAAAACATAATAACTATATACAATAAATAACTCAAGCATTTACATGTCAAACTATTCTGCAGATGCAACATACCTTTCTGGTGGTCTGACAGTCCTTCCGTATCTTGTTACATAATGTGTAGAGTTCATTCTAGAGCAACTGTTATTCGAAGTTTCAACACCAGGATTGACATTTGACTCACCTACTACATTTTCAGCATTCATAGACCCCTCCACATCACACTCAACTCTAAACCTTGGTTCATTGTAGGAAGGTCTTAAATGATACCTATTTCGCCTCACAACGCGATTATTTTCTTGCTTTACCCAGTAACTACGTGGATGTAAATCTTTTCTGACTATTTTACCTCTTTCCCATTCCTTACCATTACGAATTAACACATTTTGACCTAACTGGAGATCTTCAAGTTTATTAGAAGTTTTATCATAGTACGATTTACTTATTTGTTGCTTTCTTACAATTTTATCCCGAACGTTAAATTGAATTTTAGGTTTTAACAACTCACTACTTATTGGCAATTTAGTGTGATTCCTTTTACTCATTAATGCTTGGGCTGGGGAAAAATCTAAACCTTTAATAGGTGTATTTCTATATTCCATGAGCGCGATGCATAATTCCCGATTAGACTCGTAACACTTTTTAAGTATATTTTTAGCAATTTTAACGCCACTTTCCGCTTGGCCATTAGATTTTGGATATCGTGGACTACTATTGATTATTTCAAAATCCCACTCCTGCTCAAATTTTTTAAACTCTCTAGCACCAAAAGGCATATTATCTGCAACTACGAACCGAGGAATGCCATGAGTGCTAAATATAACTTTCAAGCTATTGATTACCTCAGTTGCTTGTTTATTAGCAATTGGGATGATTTCCAACCATTTTGTTAGATAATCCATAAGCACCAAGTAGTCTTTTTTGCCAAATTCACAAAGATCACACCCTACTTTTTCAAAAGGTAACGACAAAATCTCATGAGATACGAGTGGTTCTTTACAGTTACTTGGTCTATATTTTTCACAAATAGAACATTTGGCAACTAAGTTTTCAATATCGTTACTCATACCCGGCCAATAAAAAATTTGTCTGGCTCTGGACTTACATTTATCCATGCCAAAATGTCCCTCGTGAATTTTGTTCAGCATTTCCCCTCGCAGCTCAGTTGGAACAATGATTTTATTATTTAAAAACACTATACCGTCCTCCTCAAAAATGTCCTGCCTCAATTTGAAATAAAATCTAACATTTTCAGGTACATTATTCTTACTATGGGGCCAACCCTGTTTGCACATTGACACCAAATTACGCAATATCGGATCCTTAAATGTGCATTCCTGAAATTCTTTCAATCTTTTTTCACTAACTTGCAAATGTCTAGTAGCTTTAACACAATGTACTATTTCTTTTAAGAAATCGTCATCATCAGTCTCGTCAATATAAGACCTAGATAATAAATCAGCTACATATAAATCTTTACCTGGTACATATTTTATATCAAGATCATACTTCAGTAATTTCAATTTCATTCGTTGTAATCTACATGATAATACATTAACAACATTTTTGTTATGAATCGATACAAGAGGTTTATGATCATTTTGCACAATTATTTTTCTACCATATATAAAATTATGGAACTTCTTAGTAGCAAATATGACACTTAAGTACTCTTTTTCAATTTGAGCATAATTTTATTCAGCGGCTGATAAAGCCCTAGACGCAAACCCAACAGGTTAACCATTCTGCATTAACCCTACACTGCATGATTTTTTGTTCGATGAGAGACATATATATATTTTTTAGTGTAATAAGAAAACATTGGAACACATTTTCAAATAATTTTGAGGATAGATGGTTATATTTGCTTTAAAGATACATAAAACTTGCTTCTTATGCTTGAGTTGCCTTATGCATAGTCATAAGAAAAAATAGTCCATGTAGCCAATTGGCAACGCTATGCAGTGTAGGGTTAAACAACACCCCAACCCATTCTTAGAACTATCACATTGCAATACAATTGGTTTATCAGAATCGAAATTCGCCAACACAGGAGCTTTACTAACCTTATTTTTTAGCTCATTCAGAGCTCTAGTATGTACTGGTAACCAGTCAAAATGTACAGATGTTTTTAATAATTCTCTTAAAGGGGCAGTAGTTTCGGACATATTAGGAATAAATTTTCTCAAATAATTAATCATACCCAAAATTCGCTGCAACTCTTTTTTATTAGTAGGTATTTGCAAACTCAATACAGCTTTTACCTGATCAGGATCAGGTTTCATACCCAACTTATTAAACACATGTCCAAGATATTTAACCTCATTTACTCTAAATTGCAATTTATTTTTGTTAAATTTAATATTTAACTTTCTTGCTCTTTCAATAACTTTACTCAAAATATCATCATGTTCTTTATCATTTTCCGCATAAATTAACAGATCAAAATATATCAATACACCTGGAATATCACCAAAATTAATTTCATTACATTTCTGGAACAGTTCGGGAGCTACGGAAATTCCGAAAGGTAAACGATTAAACTTATAAACATAACCAAATGGAGTACTAAACTGACAAAGTTTACTAGATGCGTTATCAAGTTTTATTTGATAAAACCCATCCTTTAGATCCAGTACACTATAAACAGCTTTGTTGCATAACTTAGGTATTAATTCATCTACAGTTGGTATTAAATGATATTCTCTTTTTATGACTTTATTCAAGTCCTGAGGATCTAAACATAACCTAATAGTACCATCTGGTTTTTCAACAATTACTAAATTGCTTATCCAGCCATCTGGATTTTTTACTTTACTAATTACACCATCTTTTTCAAGAAGACTTAATTTATCTTTTAGTTTTAGTTTAATTGATTCTGGAACTCTTCTTGGCGGTCTAGCTACAGGTTGTGCATTTTCATCTATTTTTATTGCACAAGTTAAGTTAAATTTCCCTAAACCTTCAAAAACATCTTTATTTTTTTTTAATAAAAGAATTTTTATCCATTAGTTCAATACTATTAATATTATGCCTTTTAACAAATCCTAATTCCTCACAACCAGACAACCCAAGCCAGGGCCGTGCTTAGGGGGTGGCAAACTGTGCAACCGCACAGGGCCGCTAAAATATTTTGGAAATTTTAGGGCCGCTAAAATATTACAAAAGAAAAAATGTTTGTGTGCACGTGGAGAAAAAAACTTTGAAAAAAAAAACTTTTTCTTCAATCTACTTTTTTGAACTTTCAAAATATCCAAAATACAAACCGCTTTTGGCGGTGTGTCCAATTCTTCAATTTGTTTCTCTGCCAGGGGCAAACTTGTCTTTTGGAATAATTCAGCAAATATAAATCTTATTTTCTACTTCTACTCAGCGATGGGACATTCTAAAGCGGTATGTTAAAAATGTTACAATTGAGCTTTTATCTAACACAAGATGGGAATGCCGAATAGAAAGTATCAAAAATATTAGATTTCAAATTGACGGATATTTATGACAAATTAGTTGAGATATCGGAAATTGCAATGGGGTTAAAATGCAAATTGAGTTTCAAATTTCTCACTTCTTTCTTTATGTATATGGTACGGATTGCTTGTTTAAATTAATTTCGTTAGGAAAGCAAAGCAAAATTGAGAAAAACGCTTATTTTTTTAGAAAAGTTGAAAAACACTGACTTTGAAATTCTCAAGAGCGGATCTAAAAATTTCTCAAGGGAGGGGAGATTTTTTTTAATATTACTTATCCTTTACTTACACACCGTGGTTTAGATCACTAGATTACAAAATTTCAGTCTTTTAATTCCGAAACATTTCCGGAGTTAAACCCCTGAATCATAGCCTCTCTTAATATCATCGAAGTCATCAAAAATTACAGTTTTTGTATTTCGCTTCTAAACTTCAATACCGAAAAATTGTGAGGAGAGAATTCTCCGGGTTGTGTCCCCTAACTTCTGTCCTCCCTGACTTGAATCCTCTATTCCCCTAATATCATCGAAGTCATCTAAAATTACGTTTTTTTTTTTTTTTTTTTTTTAATCTATACCGAAAAATTGTAGGGAGAAAACTTTCGGGTTTGTGTCCCCCAACTTCTTCCCTCCTGGCATCATCAGAGATCGTCTATGAATTGTGTTTTCGGGGAAGACGGAAGAGTCCAGAACAACATTTCTGTCCCAAATGGCATCAAAGACGAACTTCAATTGCCCCCCTCCCTTTTTTTTAATTTAATTTCGAAACATTTCCGGATACAGAACTCACCCCAACGAAAACATAGTCGAAGATTGCTTAAAATTCTATATTTTAAGATTAAATATCGTAAAAATGCCGACGTAGGGCCCCTCAAGGAAGGGATCGTCATTCCTTTGTATCCGTCTTAAAATTTTGAAATTGCAGCGAAAGATTTAGCTCTCTATCATTGGAAATGAATACTAATGAAATTTCTTCTCCTGTTAACACTCTTCGTAGAAATAGTGTTAACAAACAATTTTCTTGCGAGTCAATCTTTTATGTACACCTAGGAACGTTTTCAAAAAAAAAAAAGACTTTATTAAGAAATTTGGATTTCTTTGCAATACTCCAGCATTAAAAACTTTGGAAGAGCATGATTTAATAACTAATTGCAATAACTTGGCGTTAGAATTAGACGATGTGAATGGATCCGATTTATACACAGAGTTAAAAGTTTTTATAAATTTCCATCCAGAGAAACTTTAATTTCAATCACTTAAATATTTGTTTGAAAACAGTTTCCAAAATGTATTACTAAATTTTGTTATTGATTTACGAATTTTCTAACTATTTCAGCTACAGTTGTCTCGGCAGAACCTTCATTCTCAAAGCTAAAATAAATTAAAAAACGTATTTAAGATCTATTATGACAAAAATGCTCTAGCACTAATATCGATTGAAAATTATTTTTGTATTTCTTTAGATTTTTCACACTTAATTGATGAATTTGCTGCTCAAAAAGCTAGAAAAATTATTCCTCATTAAATCGCTTACTTTATTTTATTTTGTTTATTTATTAATCTCTAGATTTTTCTTTTTTCTAAATAAATGTTTGTTTTTGGTAAATTTTGATTGTGTCTGTGTCTTTTCTTTTTTTCTTTTTATTTTTAATTCACATTCTATAACAATTTTATAGTAAAATGTTAGAATAATTTCCGGTTTTTATGTGTTGGGATTGGTGCATGTTGCGGTGTGTAATAATTTAAATGTATTATGTTTTATGAGAGAGGGGAAATAAATAAATAAAAAAATGTTTATTTCTCTACTATTAAAACAAATTTCGCACAGGGCCGCTAAAACTCTAAGCACGCCCCTGACCCAAGCAACGTTCCAGAATTTCGATCACAATTCACAATAACAAATTCCAAGAATTTAACGAGAGTTCCTACTTTACATTCTAAATTAACAATACCTAGTGGCCTAATTTGGCTTCCCCCAAAGGCTTCCAATGTCAAATTAGTAGGTCTAACATAATTAGTACAATTTAAAGACTTAAAAACCTCATTATGGATCACATTTACACTAGAACCAGTATCTAATTTACAATTCAAAATTTTATTTCCTACCTCTATTTTGGGCATTCAACATGAATTACCGTTACTGAAAACAGAATCAACAATATAATTTTCCTGTAGTGACTTTACCACTCTTGACTTATTTTTACAGCATATCGCGAAATGATTTAGTTCAAAACACAAATTGCACCGTTTCCCGTATGCAAAGCACTGTCTCTTTGAATGCTGCTTCCCGCATTTCTTGCACAAATATTTAAAGTCACTCGTTTTTTGAGGCAAATTACAGTTTTCTGACTCGCGAACTTCCCGTAGCACTGGGGTTTGAAAATTCGTGTTTCTAAGTTCTTTTTGTGTATAGTCTTTTCTCGATACGAAATCAATTTCTTCCTTCCGCTGTATCATATCGGATTGTTTCTTGCTGAGTTCTGCAGCTCTGCACACTTCTATGGTTTTTCCCAGGGATAAATCAGATTCACGCAGCAACCTTTCTTGAATGCTTCTATCAGCTATTCCCAAAACAATACGGTCGCGCAATATATTGTCGGTCAAGGTTCCGTACTCACAATATTTTATCAATTTCCGTAATTCTGTTACAAATTCATCAAACTTCTCATCATGTTCTTGTTTACGGCAATTAAAAATATACCGTTCTACCACCGTGTTTCGTCTGGGGTTGGAATAGTTCTCGAACGCAGTTAAAACATCTTCATAAATTGTTCGTTGTTGATCAGTTAGCTGAAACGTGTTAAACAACTCTACTGCTTCTTCACCAACGCAATTCAGTAATATTGCGACTTTAACATCGTCGCCTTTTTTTTCAGCATAGCCTGCGGCTTTCAAGAAAATCTCAAAATTCTGTCTGAATCTACGCCACTCATCGGCCACATTACCATTCAGGTTTAAACTTCTTGGTGGTTTTATTGACGACTCCATGCCTCAGCTGAAGAAATTCATTTACTTTGCACATAGGTTCAAAGACGACTGCGCCATGTTGTATCTTTATTGAAGGAACTGGCACGAACAGCTACACAGCTGATTACAAGTCTGGTCAAACACCGTAGTGGTTGCCAGATACAAAGTACAAACAGTAAGTTACAATAAAAGCAGTATGCAAATTACATCCAACAATCAATGGATATTTCAGCAAAATAAGTAATGTTCAAGAATAGGGCTTTAATTTTGAAAAAAAAAAATCCCAGGGACAGACTTAAGCTTTCATACAAAACAGATATAAAATGCTCTATGGCATGTGATTTCATAATGGCAGAGAAAAGGAACTCTCTTGAGCGATATCCGAAAGATTTTAAAAGTGCGTAAACAAAACCTTGTCAGAATTTGAAACCATGAAAGGAGACGGTTTAAATAAATGAAGCTAAGTGACACAATTAAAATAACCTTTAACATTTGTACTTTTGGTATCATAAGACGATTTACTGAATTAATTTAATTAGTTTTCATTTCATTTTTATTTTTATTTTATATTTTTTTTTTATTTATTTTTTTTTTTTTTTTCGTTTTAGTTTTCGACGAAGTTGCATCTAACTAGTCAATTACACCCTTCAAGGAAGTTTATATTTAAAAAAGACTAACAACGAGTTCACGATACGAATGTTTTCCAAACAAATCAGCAGTTCAACCTGCGAGGCGATCCCTTTTAAAGGAATGCGATATCCCTTAAGTTGGCGAGTGAGCATAATGAAAAAAAAAAATAAAATGCTAATAGAGTAATCAGTTTCCAATAAAAAAGGAACAAAAAATTTATTCTGACCTAATTAATGTAAATCATATATTACCACTTATTAATATACATATTTATGAAATTATTTATTAACCGCTTTATGACAAGCATTTTTAATAATTAAGGATTTATGAATGCGTGTATATCCAATTATTCAGCTAAAGAATTGAGTAAATAAAGGATTAATTTCAAAATCTTATAATGGAAGCAGTTTGCATCGATTATTTAGAATAAAAACAAGTTTCTACAGTTTAGTAGCAGATTTGAGGTTAAGGTCGCAGTGTAGCTTTCGCATCAAAATAGTCAAAATATATTATTATGTGTGTTGCTATTTTATGAGGAGGGCAAGAAGGACGTGATGAAAATTATGATGGAAAACTATATCGCAAATACTAAAATGTTGAGAACCACTAAATAAAAACGACGAAAAGTTTTTACAATTACGAGCAAACGTCAAACGGTACAGTAACCAGTCAGAGTTACTGCACCAGCTTAGAGTTTACCCAAATTAGGGGTTAAACTCCGGGGAGGGGGGGTAGCAAAAATTGCAGCAATAAATGTGTAAAATAACTGTTTGCATGAAATCGCAAAATATTTCAAAATTTGTTTTAATAGTACGGTTTTTAAAGCTACAAAGTAATTTAAATAAGTTTAGTTTCATTTGATTATTTGTATAATTTAATATACAATAAATTTCTCCGTAATCAAAAGCCTTTAAAAAGGACAATGAGAATACATTTTTGAATACAGTACTTCAATGGGAAATCATATAACAAAACAAACTTTTTTACAAGGTACAGAATGTTTGATGAGCTTTAGCTTTATCTAACTTCTATTTTCTTACATTACTTCTAGTGGTAGAGATGTGTTTTTGTACATGAAATAAAATGTTACTAAATATTTTTGTATTAAAACTAATAAAAATTTTTAGTATGTTTGTGAAATAATACCATTTTTCAATACACACATCTGCATTAAAAACACGAAAAATGAAGTAAAGTGTAAAATACAAAGGCTTTCAAAAAGTGTAACAAGCTACACAAGAAATAATGATGACGATAAACCGCATTTTCAGCAGATCTTCATTCCTGTGAAATGCATGCCATCAACTATACATTATGCAGCTGATGAGGTAGAAGTGATAAGTTTTGTTCATCTTTTTTCTCTTCATTTTTTCAGAAAAAATATTTCTCCGCATTTTTCATTTTTTCAAATCTATATTTAATATCGTTTTTATCTACAGCTAATACAGTAGAACTCCCTCATAAAGATCCCTTATTCAACGAAAACTTTGCTTTGCAAGCTTTGTGATTCAAAAAATTTCTATTGACTTCCAGTTCAGATTATCCTCTCTTGGAAATATTACTCTAACATTCCGAAGTCAACAGAAAGTTGATGAGTCTTAAATCCGGAGAACAAGCGATTACTTTTTATTTAAATTTTGTGAATTAGAGAAGCATTTCCTAATCATATATTTGTTAAAGCCACTGTTTTAATTTTAGAGACACTTACTTTCAACGATATTAAAGCTCAAATTCAAGTTAAAGCAGAACGGAATATCGAAAACAACGAAGATAGCGGCAAGTTGTGAATAATGTTAACCTGAACTTCCTCAATATATTCAATGGCTTTTGATAAGCAAAAACACTACAAACATCGAAACCACGGGGGAAAACTACAATGCTTTCCAAGCCATGAGTATTTCTCGAAAAGTAATAACACAAAAAAAGGTATACTAACAGTTCAACGAAAATTAATTTTTTTTTCTAACGTACAGAACTTGGAAAAAGAAAAAGATGACAAACCAAGTATGTATGTCCTTTGATATTTTTACGAACCCGTTTTTAACAAACACTTGGTTAAAATAAGTAAATATCGCGGTCCCTTCGCGCTCGTTATAACCGAGTTCAACTGTAGGCGAATATATAGAAAGTTTCTAATACTCGGTATGCAGGATTATATGGGCAATTTTTATGACAATTATGAATTGTAATTATGCTGCTTATAAAAGATTCCTTCAGTATTTATTTGGCTTTGAATACTCTTGGAAATATTGAACTCCTAGCATCAAGGATAATCCAGGTGCCAGCACCTTGTGGGGAAACTGGGCGTCTAACTTCTGGTGGCAATGGCATCCAGAGATAATGGTGCCACATTAAAGAATGATTGCCAGTCGCTGGGGAATGCAGGAGGTCTACGAATCGTTAGTAGTCCCTACGCAGAAACATAAGTAACAAACAAAACGAAATAACATCAAATCTTAATATTCCTACCGCTTCACAATATTTTAATGAATTTTGCAAACTTAATTCCGTTTTCTAATTATTTATGTAGGCCATAATAAAAGTTCATATAAAGTACATTTTAAACTGTCATTAATCTCACATAAATAGTGTATCTATTGCTTCTGGCTTAATAAGATTTAAACCCAACCTTGTTCCCAACCTGGGGGCGATTTGGCTCCTCCAATGTGCGGTAAACTCTTAAGGGGCGATAGAGGTGATGGGTATTTGGAAGAGAAAACAGTAGAAATAAAAGGTTAGCAAAAACTGAAATTCTAAACATTTACAAAACCGGCTGTTCAGAGTTCAAACAATTAATCACAAGTTAAGAAAGAAACAAATTAAAATTCTAGAGCTTTCTCCTTGCACCTCGGATGAACCTTAGGAAGTATTTTGTCACTCATTTCCAATTTTATGAATTTTCAGATTTTCAATTTATTTTCCTTCAAATTTTTAGTTTCAATGATTTTAATTCCCCCAGATTTCAGGGTAGAAATAAAAATAGTTTCCTGAAAAATGTACTTATGTTTTTTGAAAAGTACGTCAATGATCTTAGTTAAATGTTACCATTCAAATGTTTATCAGTTAGCTTTGTGAAAGGCAACAATTTAAGGTACTTTATTCATTTATTAATATTTTTAGTTTAAAAGTTATTGGTTATAATTGGTTTATTGCGTACATTTTACTTCAAGTTAAAGTTAGGAACTTATATTTTTAATAATATCGATGTTCACTTGCACCAAATTATGTTTTTTCGGGGAAGAAAAGGGGGGGGGCGATAGGTGTCAGTCAGCGTCTTGAAGGGGGCGATGAGCACAAAAAAGTTGGGAAACACTGATTTAAACAATGAAAAATAACCATTATGTTAGTGAGTACCATATTATATTAACTCCAGGCTCTAATAACAACTTTCGTTTAACATCTTAAAGTCTCTTATTATCTTAAACACTCGGATCAATCTAAAAGTGTACAAAGACAATAAAGCCATGGAAGAATTTTATTGTCTAATTTCCATCTTTAAAGCTATGCCTTTTTAAAAAATAATGTGGAAAAACTGCTTTAAACTCAACAATGAAAATTTTCCCCTCCCTTGATACCAATATTGTTAAGTTAAATCATTTTAATTTCTCCAGAATAATAGATAGGCTGTTGTTAAGAGAAAAGTAATTTTATCGACGAATTTATTTTCAGCCATTGAATATTCTTTGTTGGCTTGATGCCCTAAGCAATATAACACGAGTCAAGGAGCAAAAAAGAAAGCTTTTGTGTTTAAAGCCAAAAGGATAATGAATTTTCAAATATATTAGCGAAGTTTGAGGAAAATATGAGGAAGTAAAGGTTATCTACTGGAAATTGCTTATTGCATTGTTCGGTGAATGTTGACGGAAGTTGTTCATGTGAAAGTGAAAATAATCCGCTATGACTGACTTTTCATGGAGAAGGTTAGGTTGTTAAGACTAGGAAAATTCCGAACTAATGCTAAATTTTCTGGAAAGTGGTTTGATTGAATATCATATTATCATTTGATAGTTATTATCACTAGAATGTTCATAAATTGTTAACAGATGAATGATCTCTATTTAAGGATAAAAGAAATAGTGTTGATATATTCAAATGTGCGGCGTACGTTAGGAAAGGATGAAAATGTATATTTTCGATAAGTGACTGCTAATAGCAAAAAAAAAGTCTATTTCTTTTTATCCTAAATAAGAGGAAGATAATTTTAAAATTAAATATTTACTTCTTTAGAGCATGCATGAAATTCAAAATTGAGGGGGGGGGGGAGTTGAAGAATTAAATTTGTTTATAAACAAACCATAAAATGCAGCCAAGTCCTTACCGTGGATTATAAGCTATTAATGCATTGGTATAGGCATTATCAGCAAAGAGCTGTGCAGTGCACATTTATTTTATTTATATTTAATTTTAATATGCTATGTTTTAAATTTATGGCACCATAATATTCTCAGTTTTGGTAATATAAATTCAACTTTTTAATATAATGTTAGAAAAAGTTAACAAAAGATCTCTGCAATACATTGACATAATTATTTTATTAAATATTGAATTTTGTACTGTAGTGCATTGAAATGATCTACAATAATTTAAGTAAGTTTAATTCTAATTTTTAGCTATTGTTCAATGTTTAATCTAGAATATTCACACATTTCACACTATCTTTTTTTTTTTACATTTTCTTTCACAGTTTTTTTCATACGAAAAAAAAAATACTATTAAATAGAATCTCTTTAGACGTTCGTTATACTATAATGCATGAAGCAGATTATCAAAAAATATATTAACTAAGAAGTAAGAAATGTATAAAAATTAAATTTTAAGTGATACATATAATTTTAAAAAATAAATTACGTATGTATTAAAAATTTAAAACTTTTAATACATACGTAATTTATTTTTTTATTACGAGTAGGAAAAAAGCTATTTTTTCGATCGTCTGTAAACTTCAACAAAACGTCCGTTTATAAAGTTTACGAAAACCTAAATCAATGAGATGCAAAAAAACTATTTTGCAGAAAAACAGCTGTTGGGAAAATTAGGGCAATAGTTTGTAAAAGAAAAAGGGCTTATATTATAAAAAAAATAAGAATGCTTGTTGATACAAGTTGTTAATATAAATATATGCACATTTAGAAGATATGTGAAAAAAAAGATACGCATGATGTATCGCAACTGCGTACTCTATGAAAATACCATTTAAAAGTAAGAATTTTTAAATAAAAAGGAATAACCTTCGGTTAGTTTAAAAGTCAAAATTCGGGAAATAAATTTAGATTCTAGTTTTTTTTTTTTTTTTTTTTTTTTTTTTGCTCCGATTAATTCGTTTTATTATGAGCTATAAATTTTCTATCAAGATTTATAAAACTTTCTGTCTGTAAGTTAACTAGTCCTATTGTTCTGCTGAAAATAAGACTAGACAATTTCGGAAATAGCTTTTAAGAAGTAACGGCAACAAAAATTGGAACTGATCATGAGAAAAATCACTCGGAAAAAAAGAAAATTGCTTCGAGGTTAAAAGAGAAACGATGTGATCCCTATTTTCATTCCCGTAAAAGTTCATTTGCCGCCACATTTCAGACGAGTATCGACACAGTACGCTCCTTTGTTTCATACCAATCTATCCTAATGCTCAGCAAGAATCGCTCCAATAGCTCTGATGATACAAATGGTATCCGAGCAACAATAAGGGAATAATTTCTATCATTTGTTCTTTGCTTAGTGTGGCTCGCAGAGGAAAACATATTTCTTAGCCGAAATTGCTAGCTGTCAAGATCTTGCCAAGAGTATCACCTTTTGAAGGGTATAATTGATTTCCTTTTATATGCTTGATGCTTCGCTTAGTTTCGTATAACCAAACAGGCTAAATAAAGTATCATCTATGCAACATTCCAATTCCCGAGGAGAAAAAAAGACACACGTATTGTTTGTACAATAGCTTGAAAATGTTATTGAACTAGATTTATTGTTTTCATACGTTTTCTGTTTAAAGATAGCATGATTTAACAGAAAACAGGTTATTCTAAGTGGAAGAGCATGATTTAATAGAAAACAGGTTATTCTAAGTGGAAGAGCATGATTTAATAGAAAACAGGTTATTCTAAGTGGAAGTTTTATTTGATTAAGAGACAAATTGTCAGCTCGAGCCATTCTTTTAATTCCTTCTTCCTCACAAAATATTTATTTTCTTGGCCTTTTCGAGCGATATGCATGTCTGAATTGCTCTCCACGCAGTAAAACACTGTTCACTACCACATTTGAACAGATTTGAATGCAGATAAATTTGCAAAAAAAAAAGCACTTTCGGTTTTCAGCTTCTAAACTTTCACCTTCTTCAGTAGGAAATTAAAGAGATTTTGATTATTTATTGAGTGATCTCTACGCTTTACAGTCTAAAGTATGAGCCTTTCTCCAACTATCACGTTTCAAGAAATTTTTTCATAAAATTTGAAGCTAAGAAAAAAAGTCTTAATTTTCGTTACGGTGGTATTTTTCAAAACATCAGACATATTTAAGATCCTATTACCCACCTGCAGAAAAATTTGAAAGCATTCCGTTGAATAATTTTACTTTTATTCAAATATTTTCATAGTGCTTAAACTTTTGCGTCGCACTATAGTTACTGCCTGATCATTAATGATGCAGTTTGTTGGTTGACACCAAACACTTAAGTGTATTTGTTCGCGAATTTTAATGCCAGCATTAAAGTTATTGATTATAACGGAATTCACTTTCATTACACGACATACATGATGCTAAAACTTTGCTAGAAAGTTTAAATGGGCTGCTGCTAACTGAAGGAAAATTTAAATGGAGATCTGGCTATTCACACGAGCATCACATCCTTTCACACAGATTAGCAAGCACGTTTACCCAAGACTATAATTTAGGCATTTCTGATTAAGTTTCGGTCTCGAAGTCCTAAGAAAACTGCTTTTCTCACAATTTTGTATCCTCCATTCTTAAAAGTTGTGCAAGAGAAAGTTAATCTCTTTGGACAAGTAGATAAGTGCTCTTGAGAACAATTAGTTTCGGATGGAATATTTTTCAATCAAGTCAATGTCGGGTTTATTCCATTATGGTGTTAGAGGGCACCGTGCCATAAAGAAACAGACTAATAGAATACAATGTACTCATTTACTACAAATGCTTGACAACTGAGAATGTAGTAAATTGTAATTGTATTAAATGTAATACTGTAACAGCAGTTACAACGACAAAATTTGGAACAAGTAACAAGTTTTCTTTCTTAATTTAACGGATGGTTTAAATATCCTTCTAAAAGCTAGTAAAAAGATTAAAAATTATCTGCTCTGAGTTTTATAAGAAAATTAGCGTTTTTAAAAATGAATGAGAATTAGCATATCGCAATATTATTTCTTTTGCACAAAATCGTCTCTACTGTAACAACAGTCATTCATACACATAGTGATAAAGTGAATTGATAGTTTGCACTGCCACCTATCTAGCAATATTTTAACTATGTTTTTAGACATTGTCGACTTCTGTCAAAAAATAAATAGGTCCAAAAATCAACGAAAAAAATTATGTGAGTCATTTTCAAAATTTGATACCTTTATTGTAATATTCGTGTTTTTTCAAAAATATTTCGTGTTAATTTAAAATAAAATTTTCGTAAATATCATTTTAAGTAATAATTCAGATCTACTGATGTCCAGTGCAGTCCTTATTTAGTTTATATTAAGCATGTTTTAGTTTTAAATGTTCAATATAATTTGTCAAATAAATGCGGGATAAAGTGGATGGGCGAAGTGAAATAGTTCATTTCGTTTGCTTTGCATTCAATTGCTAAATCACGCATGCATTTCTTTACTTATAAATTTACCCCCCCCCCCCACACACATTATTTTACTTATTAATTCACTTATTTATTCATTCACTTACTTCATTATTCATTTCATTGACTCATTTATTTTTCGCATACATTAACTAATTCATTTATTCTTTTATTTTTTTATTCGTATATTTTTTCATTAATAATTCATTTATTTTATTTATTTACGCATTCGTTAGATGAAAATGACTGGAACTCATGATATAGAAAATGTTTCAATACAAGAATAGTGTATTTTTCACTTTTTGCCCCATGGTTTTTTGAGGTGAAAATTTTCCGCCTTTTGTTGAAGGTGCAAATTAACTGCCACAAACAAAAATAACATTTCAACGCAAGTTTTGTAACAAAATGCATTGTTCCTTCTTTTATGTACCCTGATTTCCAGAAAACATTTCTAATATGTTCCTTTTGAAACAGGTATGTTATCTTAACTATTTCACTTCGACCACATTCCCCCACTTACATAATCATCAGCGAATAGAATAAAAAAACAAACCAGTTGAAAACTACCTAAATGATATTTTATTGAAAATAGTTCTTTCCAAGATTTCCAATATTTTTCTCGATAGTCCCGAATCATAATCCTACTTTTAAAAACAATAAATAGATGGAATTTTTGTCCTGGAAAAAATATACAAACATAAATGTTGTCGAAAAAAAAAGCCATATTACCAATTGAAAAATAGAAGAAGGAAAACAAGTATAGTTCGAAAATAAAATGAAGAAATGAAACCTTTAGTTCAAAAAACCGCAAGTTATAGTTCTAGAGTACGGAATATTTTTAATAAGCAATGCATTGAAAAATTAATGTGTTAGTTCATTATACTCACAACTTTTATTTCAAAATTATTAATATGGTGGTTAATATATAAATAACAGTATTTATACTCCTTGAATCACAGTTAGTAGTATCGGTATTATTTTCTCAACTTGCTCATCATTTAAATTTTCCTTCAGTTAGCAGCAGCCCAGTTAAACTTTCTGCCAAAGTTTTAGCATCATGTATGTCGTGTAATGAAAGTGAATTTCGTTATAATCAATAACTTTAAATACTGCAGTTCATTATACTGCTTGTTAGTCATTTATAAAATTTTCTAACTTGTTTTTTTACATTTCATGCGGATATATTTCAAGTACTATTTTTACATAAATGTATGAAATGTATATTTTCGGGGGAAGCTGAATTCAAATGGCAAACTTATTTTTTATACGTCAAACTTTTTTTTTTTCATTTTTTATCTTTCATTCAAAAAACAACAAGAATAAAGTTTATGACGCTTAAAATGATTATTAGAAAAACAACTGATGGGAGAATAAATTTCAAGGGTTTTAGCGAAAACGGTAGCCCAACCCTTCCTCTAATTTCAGCAGGTCTAAATTTCTGACTTTAAGACTCCGTTTTGAAACATTTTTTCATGAAGTGCACATCCTCCTCACCTTTATATCACCAAAGACTGATTAAACGCTTATAAAGCTGTGGGATTGAAGAAATTTCGAAGCCCTTCTCCACCCATTAAGTCATAGAAAATCCTAAAATAAAGTTTTTAGTACCATAGCTTCGAAAACTTTTCGGCAAAGGAAACTTGAATCCATTCCATTAACTTAATAAAAGATGTCCTTAATTTGCGTCTGGAAATTTCTAATTTCGGAAAAAAAAATGGGTGCAATATCCCTCCCGCCCCCGCCTCCACCTCCTTTCTTAACTTCATAAAACAAACACAGCCTAAAGGTACTCAAGACTTAAGAATTTTACAAAAACCTATTCCCCTACACCCTTAAGTTGTATGACCGTCGTAAGTCTCGCCCTAATACCGTTTATACTTCTTCAGTTACATAATTTTTGTCAGGGAGAACAATCGAAACACTTCCTCTAACCACACCAAAAATTACCTAAACTGCATTTTCAAAACTACAGTTTCAAAAATTTTTCTACAAAGAGCTCCCCACCCCCCACCCCCTTACTGCATAACCAAAAAAAGCCGAAACGTTTTAGACTTCAACTGGGATAATGTTTTAGGAGCAATCACCGAACCACGTCACCTCAGTCACCAACTATCATCTTAAATTAGAGATTTTCCCGACTTCAGCTTCAAAAACAACAGCGATGATTAACAGCAACATATCAAAATGGCAGATACCCATTCTGCCTTGCTAACCACAAAAGTCGTATCTGCACTTTTTAACAAAATTGAGTTCTCGCCACCAGGTGGCTCTTTGTGACGTATTTTACCTAACCTATATGGTCATTTGAGAACGGGAAATATTTTTTTAAAAAAATCTGAAAAAATTTCATCTGAATCAAATACATCGTGACGCAAAACTTTAAAGAGTAATACACTAGGTGGCCAAAAGTATCCGGACACTTTCAAAAATTCACATTCTTACATATAGCTCGAGAAATAAGTGATCAATTGTTCTTTAACTTTAGTCATACAAAATATAGGCTTCACCGAACTTTTCCAAGTTGAAATTAAATTACCCTTGCATTTGGGGGACGACAAGAAGGGGGTTGAAAGAAAAACCGCTTTTTGACCATAACTCTTCGAAAATAGCTCGGAATAAGCTATCGATTTCAGTAATTAATTAGCATACTATGTATAATTACTGTACAAATTTTTATGAACGTACCACTCTTACTTCTGAAGATATGAAACATTTTTGAAAAAACGGCAATTTTATTTGAAGGGTTTTTGCTCATAACACGCAGAGTTTTTGATCAAACCTTATCACAACTTCAGGAAAGATGACAAAATACAAGAGAAAGACCATACTAAAGCGGTAAATAAAAATATTAAAAATTCGATGAGATATGAACGTTAAAAGGAAATAATTTTTCGCGGCGCATGCGCGAACGACAGAAATTTATAACTACAAAAATATTGTAGCCTGATTTATACTGCATCTTATAAAAAAAGTTTCAGTTGAATATCATGAAAAATGAAAAAGATATCAGCGATCTAGTGAGCTGTATTTCATTCAGTCGCAAACAATACATAAATAGTGAGGGGTTGTCCACAAATAGTGTGGTGACAATCGATCATTTTTTTTCAATGTTAAATTGTATACAGTTTGAAAATTTATATTCGGCATAGAAGTCACATTTCGTCTGTTCGGCCAAAAAGACCTTATACGTACGTTAACAAAAGTATCCGAACATCCTCTGAAACGTTGGTTTTGAAAGACGACGCAATAACCTATAATTTAAAAATAGCTCTTTGTGGACAGACCCTCACTATTTATGTATTGCCTGAGAATGAATGAAATACAGCTCATTAGATCGCTGATATCTTTTTCATTTTTCATGATATTCAACTGGAATTTTTTTTATAAGATGCAGTATAAATCAGGCTACAATATTTTTGTAGTTATAAATTTCTGTCGTTCGCGCATGCGCCGTGAAAAATTATTTCCTTTTAACGTTCATATCTCATCGAATTTTTAATATTTTTATTTACCGCTTTAGTATGTTCTTTCTCTTGTATTTTGTCATCTTTCCTGAAGTTGTGATAAGGTTTGATCAAAAACTCTGCGTGTTATGAGCAAAAACCCTTCAAATAAAATTGCCGTTTTTTCAAAAATGTTTCATATCTTCAGAAGTAAGAGTGGTACGTTCATAAAAATTTGTACAGTAATTATACATAGTATGCTAATTAATTACTGAAATTGATAGCTTATTCCGAGCTATTTTGGAAGAGTTATGGTCAAAAAGCGGTTTTTCTTTCAACCCCCTTCTTGTCGTCCCCCAAATGCAAGGGTAATTTAATTTCAACTTGGAAATGTTCGGTGAAGCCTATATTTTGTATGACTAAAGTTAAAGAACAATTGATCACTTATTTCTCGAGCTATATGTAAAAATGTGAATTTTTGAAAGTGTCCGGATACTTTTGGCCACCTAGTGTATCTCAGTTTGAGCTCAGCTGCAGATACCACTTTTGCGCTTAGCACGGCAGCATTGTTGTTTGAAAATCAGCGAGATATCCGAAAATCAGCAATAAATTACTTCTTATTGGTCTAAATTTAAGAAAAATGATCAAAAATGCAAAATTGATACTCATCCGCGGAGCAAAAAAAGAGCTATATCTTTAGAATAAAATGTTTTACAGGAAAAAAAAAACGCTCGGGAGTACAGAATATTGATACATATTGCCTACGAAACTTGATCAAAATCAGTACGATGCAAAAATTTGTTAATTTTATGTGGAATGATTTTGTAGCCAAATTTCACGAACCCTGTAGCCAGATTGCTAAAACAAATTTCAAACAGCAAAAAGTAGAATAAAAATGTTTTATATTTACATAACTCAAAGGAAAAAGTTTTTTTTCTCTCCCAGAAGAGGTTAGCGCAATCTAGTAAATAACTAATAAAGTGGCAAATTACTAGGTTTTTATATTTGTATTAACTTCGTTTAGATTACATATACAAAATGTGTATTACAAGAATATGAACTCATAAATACATTAATATCCTATCATAAAATCTAATATTTATTTATTTGAAACTATTGTTTTACTTTAAACATGCATTTATGTGATAGCTCAAGTGGCCAATACCTGTACCGTTTCCCTACTTCATGTTCTATGAATTGAAAACCAATATTTATAGAGACGAAAACATTGCAATTCAGAAATAAAAACTAAGAAAACATATTGTATAAAATGTCGATTTATGATTTTTGTTAATGAGGAATGACTTTTCTTATTACTGCTATTTGAATCTAATAATAAAATCCTCCGACAAACAAAATACTTCAAAATTTAAAGGGTTTAGTAGGCTTTTGTCAAATGGCTATTCATCCATAAGCTCAATTTTTCGCATTGATAAAGGCGTTCTTTCTAACAACAAAACACTTGCCTGAATCTTTCCTGCTCATTTGTGTTTTTAACGTTATTTTCTTTTCTTTTACTATTACATTGCTGAAATTATCGTTTGTCTCAAATTTTCTGCAACTAAGTTCAACTAAACAAATGCTGAAAAGTTTTCACGGAGAAAGGATAAAATTCAATTATTTCAATCAAATTATAGTTAGTATGGAAAATTTTAAATCCTTATAATTGTCTTTTCCGCAATGTAGCTAATAATTACTTTTAGCGCACGTCATTCTTCACGCTCCGATTTACTAATGTATTAATAAGACGCTGAATTTGTTAGACGCTTGTAAATAACCAGGAACTAAAGAACCTAATGATTCTACTTAGCCTGCCAGTTTAATCTCTTGGGAAATTCGCACGTGTGCCAAAAGAAACAAGAATCTGAAGAATATACAGTTCTGTTCTGTACATAAACATTTTCTGTGAATGGAAGAAATAACTACCTGCAGAAGTTTCGTTATAAATGTAATAAACCCATAGCCAGCTACATGTATTGTTTATATTTTTGCATTTACTGTTTTGCCGTGCTACATATATTACTGCATTAATTTTATTAACAGTTTAAAAATGAAAAATACATTTAAAAGTTTTCTTCACTCCAGGCTGAAGTAAATTTAAATACTTTATGTATTTATAAAATGCATTGCTCCTTATTCACAATAAATGAAAAATAATAATGAAAAACAAGTTGACAGATGAAAAGCATTCGCGCTTGAAATTTATAGCCCTGCTGTAAAAATACCAGTCATATTTATATTAAAAATATATGTTTATTAAAATTCGTATGTTTCCTTTAGTTTTCTGATGAATACTCATTTCTACTGGGAAAAAATGATGTATTGAGTTTACGCCTCAGTTGTTATACACAAAATGCTTTTAAAAAAGCGAAGAACATTTTCAGCTCATTGCTGTCTAACAAAATTAAATTAAAAATTCCTATTGAAATAAGATGAAAGAATAGTTTTAGAGAAATGAAATAACACCTTTTTACGTTTTCGAGCTTTTGAGTTTTTATCAAAGTAAAACTTAATTTGGAAAGTAGCTTATTTTCAGGTCAAATGGAGATGAAATTATGATGTCGCTACATTACATTAAAAATTGTTTTGATGCTGTTAAAATAATTACTGCATAATAAAAATGTTTACAAAGTTATTGAAAAAATAGTCATAGAATTATTTTGTTCAGGAGTCAAAGGTTTGCTAGTAACTTGTACAGTACTGTTAATATAAATGGGATATGTGTTGATAAAACTTAAATATAAGTCAAAAATTTATCTTTGAATTTAATCAAATTATTAATTTATTCAAAGAAAGTTTTTTTTATAATTGATTCACAACATAGAAAGTATAAAGAAGTAAAATGTATGTGATTACATTTATATAACAGTTTATATACCAGAAACAGTATTGGCGTACGGGAAAGTTGCCATGATTATCTACGCAAGTTTCTACAAAGAAATTAATTCTACCTTACTACTCTGACGTGCTAAACGTAAAAGTGGTATCTGCAATCGAGCTCAAACTGAGATAAATCTCTTTAAAATTTTGCGCCAGCATGTATTTCATTCAGATGAAACTTTTTCAGAATTTCTTAAAAAATATTTCCCGTTCTTAAATGAATATATAATTTTTTATTTTGGTAAAATACGTTACAAAGAGCCACCTGGTAGAGATAACTCAATTTTGTAAAAAAGTGCAGATACGACTTTTGTGGCAGTACTGTTCATAAGTGAAATTAGTTTTCACGAGCAAAGCCGTCATTTAGTAGGGTCAGTTGGAGGCATTTGCTATTAAAGGGCGCCACAAAAAGTTCAAACTGCTTTCCGCCTCAGTGGAAAATTGAAACGATAGTCCTGCATTCTATCATTTTATAGCACATGTTAGTGCTTTATAGCACATATAGAGAACTCAGTTTTATCTTCATTTCATATTTTAAAGATAGTTTCTACGTAAGAATTATTTCAGGTGTTTGGTATCAATACCAACGAATCTATATATATAAAAGAAAGTCGTGTTAGTTACACTACTTATAACTCAAGAACGGCTGTACCGATATGGCTAAAAATTGGTGGGTAGGTAGCTTAGAGCTAGGAGACGGACATAGGCTATAATTTATGTGTGTCAGTTACATAAATAGAAAAACTGTCTTATTGACTAAGCCTTTTTACTAAGCCTTTTTTGACACCTCCATGGCTGAGCGACATAAAGCACACGTTCTGGCAGCTTCCGGTGTGCAGCAAACAAGTTGTAAGTTAGCGGTGCATTGAGTGACATTTGACTTTTTTGGGAAGCAAATTATAAACAAACGCGTTATTTCCTTTAAAATTATATGTGATAAGCTGTCAGAAACGACTGTCACTTAAGAGTTTTTACGCCTCTGAGGCTGAGAGGTAGAAAGCGCTTGGTGGGATAGCTCCTGCACTGCAGTTAATGAGGTTGTTCTTCTCACTACTATTCTATCTTCTATATATAAGGAAGTAGTGTTAGTTACACTATTTATAACTCAAGAACGGCTGTACCGATATGGCTGAAAATTGGTGGGTAGGTAGCTTAGAGCCAGGAGACGGACATAGGCTATAATTTATGTGCGTCAGTTACATAAATAGAAAAAATGACTTATTGACTTCGCCTTTTTATGAAGCCTTTTTTGACACTTCCATGGCTGAGCGACATAAAGCACACGTTCTGGCAGCTTCCGGTGCGCAGTAAACAGGTTGTAAGTTAGCGGTTCGTTGAGTGTCATTTGACTTTTTTGTGAAATCTTTATACATAAAAGAAAGTCGTGAAAGTTACACTATTTATAACTCAAGAACGGCTGTACCGATATGGCTAAAAATTGGTGGGTAGGTAGCTTAGAGCCAGGAGACGGACATAGGCTATAATTTATGTGTGTCACTTACATAAATAGAAAAACTATCTTATTGACTAAGCCTTTTTTGACACCTCCATGCCTGAGCGGCATAAAGCACCTTTTCTGGCAGCTTCCGGTGCGCAGTAAACTGGTTGTAAGTTAGCGGGGCGTTGAGTGTTATTTGACTATTTTGTGAAATCTATATATATAAAAGAAAGTCATGTTAGTTACACTACTTATAACTCAAGAACGGCTGTACCGATATGGCTAAAAATTGGTGGGTAGGTAGCTTAGAGCCAGGAGACGGACATAGGCTATAATTTATGTGTGTCAGTTACATAAATAGAAAAACTGTCTTATTGACTAAGCCTTTTTACTAAGCCTTTTTTGACACCTCCATGGCTGAGCGACATAAAGCACACGTTCTGGCAGCTTCCGGTGCGCAGCAAACAGGTTGTAAGTTAGCGGTGCGTTGAGTGACATTTGACTTTTTTGGGAAGCAAATTATAAACAAACGCGTTATTTCCTTTAAAATTATATGTGATAAGCTGTCAGAAACGACTGTCACTTAAGAGTTTTTACGCCTCTGAGGCTGAGAGGTAGAAAGCGCTTGGTGGGATAGCTCCTGCACTGCAGTTAATGAGGTTGTTCTTCTCACTACTATTCTATCTTCTATATATATAAAAGGAAGTAGTGTTAGTTACACTATTTATAACTCAAGAACGGCTGTACCGATATGGCTGAAAATTGGTGGGTAGGTACGTAGGTAGCTTAGAGCCAGGAGACGGACATAGGCTATAATTTATGTGTGTCAGTTACATAAATAGAAAAACTGTCTTATTGACTAAGCCTTTTTACTACGCCTTTTTTGACACCTCCATGGCTGAGCGACATAAAGCACACGTTTTGGCAGCTTCCGGTGAGCCGTAAACAGGTTGTAAGTTAGCGGTGCGTTGAGTGTTATTTGACTTTTTTGTGAAATCTATATATATATAAAAGAAAGTCGTGTTAGTTACACTACTTATAACTCAAGAACGGCTGTACCGATATAGCTAAAATTTGGTGGGTAGGTAGCTTAGAGCCAAGAGACGGACATAGACTATGATTTATGTGTGTCAGTTACAGAAATAGAAAAACTGTCTTGTTGACTCAGCCTTTTTACTAAGCCTTTTTTGACACCTCCATGGCTGAGCGACATAAAGCACACGTTCTGTCAGGTTCCGGAACGCAGTAAACAGGTTGTAAGTTAGCGGTGCGTTGAGTGTTATTTGACTTTTTCGTGAAATAAATTATGAACAACGCGTTACTTCCCTTGAAATTTATATGTGATAAGCTGTCAGAAACGATTGCTCATTCCTAGGATCCCGATGATCCCAACCAATATGCCGTTTGAATTTAAAAGACTTCAATTTCCGATCCGTCTGCATTTGTCATGACCTTAACAAATCACACTGCCAATCCTTAAAAGTTTGTGGTTTGAATCTAGAACATCACTGTTTTTCCCATGGTCAATTATATGTGGCATGTTTACGGGTCGGAATACCTTCTGCGTTGTTTCTTTTTGCGCCTGATAATAAAACAAAAAATGTTGTGCATCACAAGGTACTTTAGTGAAGAGCAACCTATGTACTAAAATACAGAAACAATAATGAATGATTAATGTAAGTACTTAATTTTTTTTTTGTATTTTCTAATAATAAAAAACTTAATAAATTCAAAAATTTTCTTATTTATTGCCTTTAAGGCGGAACAAAGTTCGCCGGGTCAGCTAGTTCATTAATAAAAAAAAAATTTCAAAATGTTCTTTTCTTTTTGTTTTCCTTTTTATGGCGGGGGGGATTTATTATCTTCTTTGTGGATACTATAACGTTAGCGAAAACTTTTTCTGAACTATTTAAGAAAGTGTATTGTTTTAAACGAAACCTGGAGCAGATTTGATCACAAACACATGTTACGTGTTTGGCTAAAGGAAAATACTTTTGATGTAGAATTCATCTATTATTTTAAGTGAATGCTTGCTTGTGAATATTCAGAATACATATCAATTCAAAATTCTACATGTTAACTTGAAGCAGAAAAGGGGAATGCTAAATGCAGCAACGTTATAGTATCCACAAAGAAGATAATAAACGTTAAAGAAGATGATAACGTTACAAAGTGATTAGGGACGCATCTATATCAATTGCGTCAAAAATTGCTATCGGATTTTTTTTTTTTTTTGGAAAAAAGTTCATTTCCTTGTTTTTTCTTGTAAAATTTTGAGAAGTATATTGAGCTGGTTTTGAAACTAAATTCCCCATTTTAGGTATGACCATTCCACGTAAAACAGACATTTTACAAACACGTAATAGCTCTACATTTTAGTTCAGAACATAAAACAAGCAAAAACTTTTCCACATGCAATCATACAAGTATATGTAAATTCTGAGCAAAAAGCTTTTGGATTATTACATTTTATAATTGAACTTTTCAAACAAGCTATAGAGCTATCACGTGTGGGACAAAATGTGATTTTCTATCGAATGACTCACGATTTATTTATTTATTTTTTTTTTTTCGAAGATAACTCTAAAAACTAATTTGTAGGAAAGTGAAGTATATATTTTTAAAACATTTGCAAGAATAGATTCGTATTATATACTGATAGAATTGCGAGCTCTAAAGATGATGTCCAAAAGTATGTCTGCCCGTAACAGATAAACTTAATTTTTAAAAAATTTCGTAGTAATAAACCGTTAAATTTCGCAGTAATAAACTGTAAAACTAGCAATTTTACAGTTTCTTACTATAAAGTTTGCAATTTTACGGTTTATTGCAGATAGAATTTAGCTGTATTCGTGTAAAAACAACAATATAATACTGGTAGCAGACGTTCTAGCTTAAAACTAAAATGCAAAGTAATAAACTGTAAAATTTGCAATTTTACAGTACTGTAAAACTAGCAATTTTACAATTTATTACTGTAAAATTAGAAATTTTAGTTTATTACTGTAAATATAGAAACTTTTGCAGTTTATTACTATAAAATTAGCTGTATTATACTGTAAAAATATTCATTTTTTACAGCCAATATCAATTTGTCTATACGTAAATAAATATGCAAGAAAAAAATAGTCAAAGTTGTCTTTCACGTGACAGTGCAATCACCCAGTAACAGTGAGAAAAGCAACGTCCTTAATGCACAAATGTGCAAAAGCTTTCAAATCTTTTGCAAATTTGTGCATTTATAGCGTTGATTTTCTTACTGTTACTTTGCTGCACAAAGGCAATTCTTCATTTCTAATTAGTTAATAGTTTTGACTTAATTGCTTATTTCTATTAATTGCTGCATTTAGCATTCCCCTTTTCTGTTTCATGTTAATAAGCTAAACGCAATGTCCGAAACCAATTTGCTCAAACATTGAACACATTTGCTGTTAAGCTAAGTGTTTGAAGCAGCAAAAAAAGGAAGAACGGTGCTTGACTTAAACGAAAGCTCTTTTTAAATTTTGCTTTCACATTATCGTCACTAAAGAGTTACAAAGAGAATTAAGTGCCTTAATTTACCACTTAGTGAAAGCTGAAGAGGAGAAGAAAGTAGGTTAAGTTATGCCTCATAATAGCGTCAACGCTAAATTAATAAAATTATGCAATTAAAAGAGCAATTCTTTTTCTGTCAACACTATTAACATACTTGCTTCTACTTTAATACACGTCGCATTCCTTATTAGGCGAGAAAACTTAGATTGAATGGTTAAACTGAGGGAACGCGTAGCGAAAACTTTTTCTGAACTATTTAAGAAAGTGTATTGTTTTAAACGAAACCTGGAGCAGATTTGATCACAAACACATGTTACGTGTTTGGCTAAAGGAAAATACTTTTGATGTAGAATTCATCTATTATTTTAAGTGAATGCTTGCTTGTGAATATTCAGAATACATATCAATTCAAAATTCTACATGTTAACTTGAAGCAGATGTTTAAATCATCCATATAAGTTTCCGGTTCAAATTTTCATATTTCAAAAATCCTACTCATCATTATATTTTTCATCTGAATTTGAAGCCGATAAATATTATTACTCAATTGCTGGAGGAAATAAATTTGTGTCCAATGCTTTCATTTATCCAATGGGTTCTATTATTAGGAGGAAGGGAAAGTAATGTTAATTTTTTTCCAAACAAATCAATTTTTTTTATTTTAAATCAACGATGTAATTAGCCTTATTATTAAGAGCCTTTTTCCAACTAGTAGTAAACTTTAAATCCCGGATAAAATCCCGTAAAATGTTTCAAAGCTGATAAGAGGTACGCACAAAAAAGAAAAGAAAAAGAAAGTGAGGAAGAAAAAAGGAAATATGATACAAAATAGAAAAAATATTCTAGTATATTAACTTCCAACGGAATTACGTGAACGAATTGTGCAAATTATATTTTGAACTAAAAGTCTGTTCAAATACAGGGTGGTTATAAATTAACAGGAGGTGTTTGGAGCCCTATAGCTCGCGAACTACTGGGCGAAATATTGCCGAATTTCGTGAGCGTGCATATTAAACCATGGGATTTTGATTTCATAAATAAAAAAAATTAGTTTGAAAAATCACCACCAGGGGGAAATTTGGCGCTGTAAAAGTGTATTATTCTGATTATCGAAGAATTAATTGCTACTGACAAAATATGCATCCATTTTATTTGCAAAAATGACTTTTTTGTCACAAATGTGGGTCGATATGATCGCCATTGTAAAGTTGTAAGAACTGCATACGATGCACAACATTTTCTACTGCAGCTCGTAACATATCAGAATGGATTTCTTGATGAGAATGCTCCCAGTCCGTCATTTTACAGATGATCGCTAAACGCAACGCGTTTATGCAAATTATTGCATTCTATTTGGTTAAATGGACCGCTATTTTGTTCGTGGTGATTTTTTTTAATAGAAAATTATACGGCGATCATATTAAACCTCATTTGCAAAGCACAATCATTTTTGCTTGGCGAAATTGATTTATACAGCATCTTTTCAAGTTTAATTCGCGATATTCAGTGTAATACACTTTTACTGCGCCAAATTTCCCCCTGGTGGTGATTTTTCAAACTATTTTTTTTTTATTCCAGAAATCAAAATCCCATGGTCTAATATGCCCACTCACGAAATTTGGCAATGTTTCGCCCAGTAGTTCGCGAGCTAGAGGGTTCCAAACACCTCCTGTTAATTTATAACCACCCTGTATTATGAAAGTTTATAGCTACTTAAAATCCATATTAATTCCACATTTGAAGTAAAATTATATTTATTTTTTAATCAGCGTGACAATAATATAGATTCATATATATATATATATATATATATATATATATATATATATATATATATATATATATATATATATATATATATATATACATATATATATATATATATATATATATACATATATATATATATATATATATATATATATATATATATATATATATATATATATATCAGTAGCGAGGCGTAACTTCAAGCGTCAGTCATCGCTAACTTTCAGGTCCCAAAAGAAATATACCAGACCATATGTTTCGCTCAGGGGTGTTTGTGATAAGAAATTTCTGAAAATTTTGGGCTGCCGTTCCCGAAATTTAATTTTTCAGTTTTCGAAAATTTTATTTTCGTTGAAGCAGGAAATTCTCCTCACACAATAAATGAAGTATACTTTAAAATGATAAAAATCATTCATGTTGTTTTTATGAGTTTTAAAACTAAAAAATTCAACTTACCTTGTAAAAATCTTGGTTCACAGGTGCTTCTTTTTCAATTTGAAAAGTTCAAGCTTGCTGAAATGCAAAGCTCGAACGGCAACGCGCACTACTTTTTATGAAAAACATTTTAATTGAAACTAAAAAGAGAGAGTAAAAAAACAAAACCACGCACAGATATATTCGTTTTTGAAAGTTCGATGAAGTTCTAAAACACAAAAGGTAACAGTGTTTTCCCCCATGCAAAACTACTGTTGCAAACAATATTGTCTTCGACACGTCAGGCTCATATTGGCGCCATCGTAAGATAACAATATTTTTCTAACCGCAACCCCTTTTTTTTAAAAATGTGATGTGACGCACCGAATTGAAAAAAAAATATAAAAGAATAAACGAAACAGGAGAAAAAAATCTCTACCCCTCCCCATCCAACCCCCACGATCCGCCAAAACTGAGAGTTGCCAGTAAAAACAAAATGCTTTGCACATAAAATTTCCGCGGGTAATCGCCGATGACTCGTACGACATTTAAGGGAAGCTGTGAAAGAATCTGATTGGCTGAAATGGCTGACAAGCGAAAAAACCTGCGCGCGCATACACAAAACCGATGCGATATCTTTAGCGATGAGTGAAGGTCACGCCTAATCGTTTACTCAACAGATGGCACCACTAAAATAAAATTATTTAGGAATATTAAATGATCCGAAAAAATAATCTGAAAATAAAATTTTAAAAACTTTAATTCTTCCAGTGAAAAACGAGGTTTGCCTTCAGGTCATCGGCGAATCGTTCGATGACTTGAGGCCTCGCTACTGATATATATATATATCTTAGAAGAAAACTACTTAAAAAGCTCATGTTTATATTTGTGAAAAATTTTAAAATGCACTTTTTTTTAGAATGCGCCAGTATAATAGTGTGTACTTTTCTGCGATATAAACCTGCTACGATACACAACTAAAGATAAGAACTCTTTCCAATGAGGTAGCCCAAGTAGCACACTTCGTTTTTAAAAGGTTGTAAAATGGTTATTAACGTTGTAACAACTGCTTAAAAACGTGTATAAAACGTTTATAGGTTATTTGTGCTATATAAGAGATCTCACAATAACTAATTAATAATAAACATAAAAACATCGATGCTTTAAAAATATCGACGTCGTACCACTAATAAAAACCTCCTTACAACACAATCAGTGTGCATTAAAATACAGTTAAGATTTGCAAAAACAAAACTTATATTTAACTTTTCCAAAAATATATTCTAGAAGCATGAAATATTCATGCCAAAAGCTTTTTTTTCCCCTTTTGTTCTCATTTTGCTTCGTATTTTTTGTATAGATACATCTGCAAATTCGAGCTGCAAAACTATATTAGGAACAGTCGTGTCGAAATTTAATTTCATGCATTTTAAATTCACAAAGATATTTTAATGGAAATCAATTCATTTCTAGGCATCTACTTATTTTCAAGAGAACAAAATTAAGTAAGACATGTTCATTTAAATTTTATAGAGAAACGTCATGTCATATTCAATGTAATTACAGGTTTGGAATGTGAAACAGAGGACAATAATTGAAAAGTGCAGTATCTGCTTGTTACTTGGTTATTATTTGGTAATTCATACAATGTCCTTTCAATCGTAGCTAATTATTTTAAAATGATATTTGACAAATGTACGAATTTCTGGAATATTGTCAATATAATTGAATGAACGTTACAGATAAGACTAGATAATTTATTAAACATAACTCAAAACGCCATAAAATATTAATTTTAATGTTAAAAAAAAAAAAATTTACTAAAGAGATGCAAGTTTAACAGTGGTTTTTGTGTGTATCTTTAAAATGCACATTTTTATTTATAAAATATTAATGGAAGACGTTGCATATTATTTTATACATACCTTTTAATAAACTGTTTTGAAAGGAGTTGTTGTTAGAACTTTTACATGAAACTTATTTACAATAGGTATTGTAACAGTTTACTTCTATGCAGAAACTAAATGTGGAAAAACGTCACTGTACCTCAAAAATGAACATATATTGTGTACACTCATTTCATGCAACTGCTGCGTAAGACACAAAGGATCTTTTTTGAGTTCTCATTACCCTTAAACATGAGTATAGAATATAGTTTGCAATTTCGTGGAATAATTCGCCTTTGACACTTGATATTTGAAAAAATCACAATTCAATCGGAAATCAAGAATGTCTTAACTAAATTGTCGATGATACAGTTCCATTTCATCGCATACATAAAGCACCACTTTCAGTGGTTTAATTGAGGTGGACAGTCATTTTACTTTCCTATTTTTACACAAACATCTCTCCCCTCATTTTTTCATGTTTAATAAAAGGGCACCCTCAGTTTTTGACGTTATTAACTTATTGCTTGTATCTATAAGCATACCCTCGTCATTCTTCGAGAACTACACCACTGACCTGACCACATTACAACCTTATTAATCAACACAGAGCTTGTCTCGCAAATTAAGCTACTTTTATACCGTGTTAATCTGATTTTTTCTCTCATGTTTTGGACATTAATGATGTTCGCCGATGACTGTCAACTCGATGGCGATAACTTTCAGGACGAAACTGAGTGTTGTTGACCACTACTGCTTGGCGAGCGCAACGGTCTAAAGCACACATACTTAGTTAAACACGTACTTTAACGAAGCAATAACTCTTTGACACGTACTTTCAACACTTATTTATTTTAAAAACCCTACGTTTTTTCGTTCGTTTTATTTCAGAAATGTACTTCTAAAAGACTAATATTCTCTGACATCGGAAAAAAGTGTATTGAACTATCTGTAGAAATGCAAAGTACAAATATATATATTATATATATAAAATTCTCGTGTCACAGTTTTCGTTGCCATACTCCTCCGAAACGGCTTGACCGATTTTGATGAAATTTTTTGCACTTATCCAGTATCTATGAGAATCGGCCAACATCTATTTTTCATCCCCCTAAATGTTAGGGGTAGTCCACTCCTAATTTTTTTTTGTTCGCACATAACATCTGATCTACTGAACTAAAACAATATGTGTTATCGTAAATCCTTACTTCAATGAGCGACCCGATGGTCAAGTGGTTAGGCGCGTCAGGTTGAAGTTCCTGATGGAATGAGATCGAATCCAGGTCCGCAAGGGTTTTTTCGAACAGCTGCATGGGTTTTTTTTTTTTTTTTTTTTGAATGATTTTAATGATTGTAATGTCCTTATGCAGGTACATCCCCTCATGGGGATCTACCCCATATTTTTTTATAGTACAAAATGACAGTTTTGGTCGGATCTTTGTTAAAATTGGCAATGGGGTCCTTCGATGCTGTAGAATTTTCTTATGGACGTTTGTGCCATTTTTGGGGGCTTTGAATCGATTGTGGCAATAAATGGTTTTTGATTTGCGGCACTTATATTATTTTTTCAAAAATTATATACACTATCAATTATATTATGTTAATTTTTGTACCTTTATAAAATTCTGTATTTTATATCTTGCATTTACGTCAAATTCAAGGTAAAATTAAAAGTCAAAAATTCTGAAGAAGATAAATATATGTTAAAAATTAAAGTAATTATTTTTGTGATTTTCATATTGGTTGTGACCAAAAAACATCATTACAAACACATAAAATGTATCAAACACCATTAGTGTTGAGTTATTAGGCAAAATCTGCTGTGTAAAGTTTTTTTTCACTGCGAGAGGGGGGGGGGATATGAACGACCATTAAAGTGACACAAATTTTTAAAAAATAAAGGTTGGATCTCCAATTATCTTGCTTCGTAATTTGAACCCGCCCCGGCTGTGCAACGGTACGCGATTAGTCATTCAAAAATTAATAAAAAACGTGATCGAAGCCAGGATTTTAAATGGCAAGTTCAGAGGTGAAAATATACTCATACCACGGATTCCTATACAGATGTGCCAATTCAATTCAAACGTATTCAGTTTCCGATTAGATTGTCATTTGCAATGACTATCAACAAATCTCAAGGTCAAACGATGTCTGTTTGTGGCATAGATTTGAGAAAACCATGTTTTTCACACGGACAATCATACGTGGCATGCTCTCGAGTGGGTAAACCATCCAGTTTGTTTGTGTTAGCTAAAGATGGACTAACAAAAAATATTGTTCACGCTATAGCATTAAGAGATTGATATTGTTTAATTAATGATATATAATTTTAAGGAATAAATTATAATAACTTAAAAATAATGTTTGCCTTTTGTTATTTTTATATTCCCTCATCGTTCACAGCGCTCCATGCTTATTTCACGCATTTACCACATTCTTACATACATACAATATACACATTCTACCATACATACATACATACTTACAATAAGTAAGATATTTTTTGTCTACACTAGAAATTACTAGGAAATTATTTATATGGCAAAACAACGGTTGCCGGGTCAGCTAGTAATATATAAAATTCTCGTGTCACAGTTTTCGTTGCCATACTCCTCCGAAACGGCTTGACCGATTTTGATGAAATTTTTTGTGCTTATCCAGTATCTATGAGAATCGGCCAACATCTATTTTTCATCCCCCTAAATGTTAGGGGTAGTCCACCCCTAATTTTTTTTTGTTCGCACATAACATCTGATCTACTGAACCGATTTGGACGATTTTTTTTTAATCGATAGGAGATGGTGTAACTTAGGTACCATGTACTCATATGACGATATTTGTTCACTAGAAAAAAGTTATGATCGAAAAACTAACATTTCATGTCATTTAAAACAATATGTGTTATCGTAAATCCTTACTTCAATGAGCGACCCGATGGTCAAGTGGTTATGCGCGTCAGGTTGAAGTTCCTGATGGAATGAGATCGAATCCAGGTCCGCAAGGATTTTTTCGAACAGCTAAATAGGTTTTTTTTTTTTGAATGATTTTAATGATTGTAATGTCCTTATGCAGGTACATCCCCTCATGGGGATCTACCCCATATTTTTTTATAGTACAAAATGACAGTTTCGGTCGGATCTTTGTTAAAATTGGCAATGGAGTCCTTCGATGCTGTAGAATATTCTTATGGACGTTTGCGCCATTTTTGGGGGCTTTGAATCGATTGTGGCAATAAATGGTTTTTGATTTGCGGCACTTATAATATTTTTTCAAAAATTATATACACTATCAATTATATTATGTTAATTTTTGTACCTTTATAAAATTCTGTATTTTATACCTTGCATTTACGTCAAATTCAAGGTAAAATTATAAGTCAAAAATTCTGAAGAAGATAAATATATGTTAAAAATTAAAGTAACTATTTTTTGTGATTTTCATATTGGTTGTGACCAAAAAACATCATTACAAACAAATAAAATGTATCAAACACCATGAGTGTTGAGTTATTAGGCAAAATCTGCTGTGTAAAGTTTTTTTTCACTGCGAGAGGGGGGGGGGGTATGAACGACCATTAAAGTGACACAAATTTTTAAAAAATAAAGGTTGGATCTCCAATTATCTTGCTTCGTAATTTGAACCCGCCCCGGCTGTGCAACGGTACGCGATTAGTCATTCAAAAATTAATGAAAAACGTGATCGAAGCCAGGATTTTAAATGGCAAGTTCAGAGGTGAAAATATACTCATACCACGGATTCCTATTATACCTACAGATGTGCCAATTCAATTCAAACGTATTCAGTTTCCGATTAGATTGGCATTTGCAATGACTATCAACAAATCCCAAGGTCAAACGATGTCTGTTTTTGGCTTAGATTTGAGAACACCATGTTTTTCACACGGACAATTATACGTGGCATGCTCTCGAGTGGATAAACCATCCAGTTTGTTTGTGTTAGCTAAAGATGGACTAACAAAAAATATTGTTCACGCTATAGCATTAAGAGATTGATATTGTTTAATAGTGTTACTGTCGTAATTGTTTAATTAATGATACACAATTTTAAGGAATAAATTATAATAACTTAAAAATAATGTTTGCCTTTTGTTATTTTTATATTCCCTCATCGTTCACAGCGCTCCATGCTTATTTCACGCATATACCACATTCTTACATACATACAATATACACATTCTACCATACATACATACATACTTACAATAAGTAAGCTATTTTTGTCTACACTAGAAATTACTAGGAAATTATTTATATGGCAAAACAACGTTTGCCGGGTCAACTAGTATATATATAATTATTTTGATTTTCTTAACAGTTGTTTCAGCATAAATGTAAACTTTTGCTTACGTATAATATCTTTATTAATACGTCTTTGCATTGTTTTGCATTTAATTTTTATTTTTTGGTTGAGCAAATTTTATACAATTTAACTCATCTTTTATTTCACTTCAGTTCCTGATACTGTCGTCAAATTGCCTTTCCGGTCAAGTTAGCAAACAGTTTTATGTTCTGGGTAATTCCTTTAAATTTTCGCCACAATTTCATGAATACCCTGTAAAGGTGGCAATTGTAGTGATGATTACAAATAGCAAAAAAAAAATCTTATTAAATAAACTTCATACTATGCTTACTGGAGTAATATCGACAATACATAAATAAGATGAGGTAAACGCAAAATGTGTGTGTTTAAATTATTCTAAAAGAAAACAAAATCCTTCCACTTGATAAAATCTGTCGGCGTGTTTTATTCATGAAAGTATAAAAAACAAAAAATATTTATGCATGTATTGTCTTTACAGAAAACTGTATATACATCCCAAACTAAAACCATTCAAAAATGATGTAATCATATTCGTAACTTGATTTTCAAAGTTGAAAGTGTCAAAGTAATCAGGGTAGAGCAATGGAAGTTGGAAGACGGGCTTTGTTCTTTCTCACTAAATCGATCAGACGATATCCGGCGAAAGAAAAGCAACACAAAATAGCTCTCAAGTTCGAGAAAAGTAATGAAAGTAAAGTGTATGAGTTTATAGCTGCTGAATACAGGGCCGTTAAGACTTCATCCTGCCAAGGAAAATCGATCGTGGTTGATTAAACTGTTTTACTGGAGGGATACTCTTGTCCCACATGAGAAAGCCAAAAGTAAAAGGTAAATTAAAAGAAGTTTAAGCTTGGTAACCTTTCAGAAACTTCATTTTTAAAAATTTTCTCTTTTAGTTTAAAATTAAATTAATAAAATACTTCAAGTCAAAAGAAAAAGGGACTGAATATTAAATAGAAAAGGTATGGAAACATTGTTCTGCAAATAGGATAGGTAGTACATATATATATAAAATATATATAATGCAAGCAATTCAATTCAAAAAGCATTTTAAAATGAAAATACAGGATGGTTTTAAATTGTTTTTACAAATTAAACGGGAGGAAAGTACACCAGACAGCCAATAGTTAGACAGAAACATTGGGTCGCATTCCTGATTTTTCCCCGATAAAAGAGAAACTTTGGAATTAAAACCTGAACTTCCAGCAGTGCTATGAAAGCAAATGAAACGCAAAAGTTGCATAATCAGACTTGTTGTTTAGGGAAAAACTGCTAGCTATTGTTTAAAATGCCAACTACACTAGTCATTGCACAGGTGACACCGGCGAAGAAGCGATTGGCATACTCTCTCGAGGATTCCTGATGTCGTGTGCAAGCGCAAATGAAAATACTGCTTCTTCTCCGTGTAGATTTGCAAGCGGTAAATTCCTGGTAGTCTTAAGAGATATGCTTCTAAAGCAGGTACAAAATGATGTTTGTAGCGATTACTTGCTTAATGAAGGCCACCTTGTCTAGTGGTCAGAAAAGTCTGATTGGGATGGGGAGGTCCTGGGTACGAGTCCCGGATCAGGCATGTGTGTTCTTTCGCTCTCTCCTGTCCTTTCTCCGTGTGAATGTGTGTTGTGAATGACTGCCTACCCTATAAACGGGTATTTAGGGTGTGGAGCTAAAACGGACTTTAACCTCAATGGTGTTCGTAAAAACGGAAGCCATACGAACTCTGCATTAAATTTGTATCTAACCGACTTGTCTACTACTCGAGTGGCTTAAGTAACAACAACAAACTTGCTTAATTTCGCAGAATCTGTTACTACTGTCTGTCTGTGAAAACCGTGCCTAGCACTAGCGAACAGTTCTACTTCAAAAAAAATAAATGTGTTGTGGGTGATAACTTTCCAATGATTTCAAGCATTTGATATATCTTTTTGACATATTCAACTGAACTATGTATTTGAAATTAGCATCGTTCCACGTTGTTTGCTCGTTGTTGCCACGTCAAAATGCTTCTTTTATATTCTTCCCCTTATTGTTATATTTTGATACGATCAGAGAAGACATGATGCATGCGTAAATGAGCGAAAGGTTTTACTTATGAAAATCAAACAGTACTTCCCTCTTTTCTGCCTCTCAGAATGGAATAATCTGTGTGTGTCCCAATGCTTCTGTGTAATATTGGGTCGTCTAGATAGGTATAATCACCCTTCTTAACTAGCAAAAACAATTTAAAATCATCCTGTACATATATATATTTCACTAAATAAAAAATGTGTTAGGACTGAATTTTTTCAATTACAATTTAAGAGGAATTGATGTGCAAAGTTATTGTAGTAAAACGCAGGAACTTTGTCGTTATAGCAAGAAGTCCTGAGCTCTTTATATTCAGTTACTTTTGAAAGTAGTAAATTTTCAGTTTCTGCTTGCTGACTCGGAGTAAGAATTCTTCGGTATTTGCATAAGTTTCATTTCAGCTCACATAAGTTGCAGTCAATATTTAGAGCAGCTTATTTATTGAAACAAATGTGTTTTTCTGTGAAATTGCGTCTGAAAATTCATACCGTTGAAAGTTTTGCTTCATGTTGTACGATGCATTCAAACAGAGTTGCCGCTTTGAAATATTGTTTTAATTAATTACTATTGTTTTGAGAAGCTCGCTGTGACAAAGAAAACTGTAAATTACTTAAACTGTAGTTTTTTTTTTTTTTTTTTTTTTTTTTTTTTTTTTTTTTGTCAAAGCAGTGCAACGAAATGCAGTCAAAGAAAAACTGGTTCAGAAGCTCCAAAACTTCCAACAGGATCGAGTAATTGATAATAATAAATATTTGATATCAATCAGATATATCTCTAATTTTTTTACAATCATTTCAAAGCGTTATTTTCGTGTAAACAAAACCCTTTAATGAAGAAGTAATTTTTAATCGTTACAAAAAATTAAAGTGTAACTAAATTACTAAATTTCAGCAAAAAACACTTTCATTTACTTTCAGAAATTCCTCAGATTTTTCAGTAATATATTGCAACGAATAAGATATTCATTTGTTAAAAAAAAAAAAAAAAATATATATATATATATATATATATATATATATATTAGGGTGAGTCGAAAAAATCGATTTTTTTATTTCGAAATCGCATTACCTCTCAAAAGTTGTGGTTTAGTATCCACAACTTGGGAAAAATAAGAAAAAAATTCTAAGTTGACGTCTTCGGTTCGCGCATGAGGCTTAAAGTTGGAAAAAATGTGTTAAAAATGGAAATTTTCAAAAGGAAAAAAGAAAAAAAAATGTAACTTTTTATAATGCAACTGTCATAAGCTGTAAATATTTTGTGCATTTTTAATCTAAAAAAATATTTTATAGCTTTTACATACCATCATTAGTTTGCAGATCAGCCTTAAATTGGGCTAAAATCGCCTACAATGTCACATTTCGAAAATATCGATTTTTTTTATTTCGAAATCGCATTACCTCTCAAAAATTGTGGTTTGGTATCCAAAATTTGGGAAAAATAATAAAAAAAATCTAAGTTGACTCCTTCGGTTCGCGCATGAGGCTCAAAGTTGGAAAATATATGCTAAAAATGGAAATTTTCAAAAAATAATTTGAAAAAAAAAACTAATTGTTTTCTATCGAATTTGAATCAAATTGTTGGTAGATAACATAATTTGAACCGAAAAATATACACATAACTTTTAGAAGATACATTCTGTTTGTGCATAAGGCTTAAAATATGAAAAAAAAAAAAAAAAGTCAAACACTGAACCAGAACGCACTACGTCGGCACTGTGCCGGTATATTTTTATTCTACAGCCGACTTGTCTAGACATTACACATATTCTAGGAGACAGTTCGAAGTCCCTGCAGTCTGCACTCCCTTTGGTTGTCACTTAGTCAGCTAGACCCGCCAAACAAACAGTATCTTTAATTAGCAACTGAAAGTGAATCAAAAAGTGCAGCGTGTTTAGCTTTGGGTGAGTTTTTTTTTCTAACTTTATAGTATATTTTTATGCTCAAGTTTTGTTATACTGTTCTCCGTTCTCCGACTAATAAATAATGGAACCCCGGAAAACTTCTAAACGTTTACTTGTTTGTCCGTTTTTTGGTGCACCGAAAGGGTTAAGTCAAAGTGTTTTACCCACATGTTGTGCAGATGTGTTGTTAACTTGTTTTGAAGAAAAATCGCAATCTGTAAAAGGCGAACCTTTTTCAAGGATTTCAGATTGCATATCTGCTTAAATAGCAGAAATTTACTGCAAAGCTTCTATACCAATGTACAGTGGTAATACCAATGTGCGTTCTATACCAATGTACAGATGTATAGTGTACATCTACAAGAGATTGACTTTTTAGCACAAGAACACGAAATATTCATTGCACACCTGAAAGAAGCAACGTCAAAAAGTTTAGACTTCGCTTAATTAACAAAATGATTGAGTTTTGTCTTGAAGTTCAATTTATCTTTATCACGACTAAATGACTTTCTCAAAGTGTAGTATTATAGTAATCCTTTATCAGTTTTACAAAACGTACATGACTGACCGTTGGTATAGAAGCTTTGCAGTAAATTTCTTCTATGAGCTATGCAATCTGAAATCCTTGAAAAAGGTTCGCCTTTTACAGATTGCGATTTTTCTTCAAAGCAAGCTAACAACACATCTGCACATGTGGTTAAAACACTTTGACTTAACCCTTTCGGTACACCAAAAAAACGGACAAATAATTAAACGTTTAGAAGTTTTCCAGGGTTCCATTATTTATTATTCGGAGAACGGAGAACAGTATAACAAAACTTGAGCATAAAAATATGCTATAAAGTTACAAAAAAAACTCACCCAAAGCTAAACACGCTGCACTTTTTGATTCACTTTCAGTTGCTAATTAAAGATGCTGTTTGTTTGGCGGGTCTAGCTGACTAAGTGACAACCAAAGGGAGTGCAGACTGCAGGGACTTTGAACTGTCTCCTAGAATATGTGTAATGTCTAGAAAAGTCGGCTGTAGAACAAAAATATACCGGCACAGCGCCGACATAGTGCGTTCTGGTTCAGTTTTTGACGTTTTTTTTCATATCTTGAGCCTTATGCACAAACAGAATGTATCTTCTAAAAGTTATATATAATTTTTTGGGTTCAACTTATGTTATCTACTAACAATTTAAAGCAGTTTCGATAGAAAAAAAATTACTTTTTTTTCAAATTATTTTTTGAAAATTTCCATTTTTAGCGTATATTTTCCAACTTTGAGCCTCATGCGCGAACCGAAGTAGTCAACTTAGATTTTTTATTTATTTTTCCCAAATTTTGGATACCAAACCACAACTTTTGAGAGGTAATGCGATTTCGAAATAAAGAAAATCGATATTTTCGAAATTTGACATTGTAGGCGATTTTAGCCCAATTTAAGGCTGATGTGCAAACTAAAGATCGTATGTAAACGCTATAAAATATTTTTTTAGATTAAAAATGCACAAAATATTTACAGCTTATGGTATTTGCATTATAAAAAGTTACAGTTTTTTTTTTCTTTTTTCTTTTTGAAAATTTCCATTTTTAACATATTTTTTCCAACTTTGAGCCTCATGCGCGAACCGAAGACGTCAACTTAGAATTTTTTTCTTATTTTTCCCAAGTTGTGGATACTAAACCACAACTTTTGAGAGGTAATGCGATTTCGAAATAAAAAAATCGATTTTTTCGACTCACCCTAATATATATATATATATATATATTGAAACAGGCAAATAAACTGAAAAGATGAAAACCAAAATACAAAAGCGAACCAAAGTGCAGCATTTCATCAGGGGGAAGACCACAACTTTGGTTCAAAAAGGCTCTTTCTATATAACATGTGGGAGGGTCCCAAAAACATGTTATCTCCCCCGAGAGTCTTGAAAGAAACCAAGAAAACACAGAAAACTCACCTTCAAACGGAAGGAACATGGAATGTAGCCATGGAATGTACCTTTTTTAACTGTATATATTTCTGTGTTCTGTATATATATATATATTAACATAAACAAAGTAGTTGAAGAATCAAATGGAACAGAAAAATAAACTTCACCACACAGAGATTTTATACTTCTATTTATAAATATATATATATATATATATATATATATATATATATAATATATATATGAAGCCTTACATTTTAATTTAAAAAGATACTCTCATTGCATACATGGTCATTAAAAAAAGATACCTGAAATGTATTTTTTTTCTGTATGAGAAACAACTACTCTTTCTGCTTTAGAAAGGAAGCAATATTTATTACAAATACGAAATGCAGTTGCCAAACTATACTAAGATATAAATAAATTATATCGACAGCTCTATATAATAAATCACACACGCGCTAGAGATATTTGCGATATACTTTAACCCTGCTGCTGTGTTCGTCCCGAACATACGTATACTGTGTTCGGGTCCAAATGGACCCAAAATATGTAATTTATTCCCTAACACCGCTTTTTTTTATATTTTTTCAAGTTTAATTGTTGTATTTGATTTTATTAGAAACTTCCAAATATAAATCACTCAATTTTTGTATTTTATTTTACATATTTAATCCGAGAAAACACATAAATAAAATTTAAATATTATAGCAATTCCAGTTTTCGTACTAAAGAAAACTAACAAAATTATGTAAGCTGTCACTTTAAGAAATTTACTAGAGATTTTTAAGCTTAAAAAGAAGTGTTAAAAACGGAAATACGAACAGTACAACATTTGTATGAGATGTACAGATTTATGTACAGAATCATATGCGCGGGGGAAGCGGCGGAGAGAGGGGGTAAAAGGGAATTCCCCTCAGATAGGCATAATTGCAGAGTTTGCAGTTCTATGAAAGTTAACCTTGAAACATTTTCACTGGTACTGATTTCAATTCATAGAAAGGAAGAAATGGTATTCAGAAAGAAAAAAAAGAAGAAAAAAAATAAATGAAAGAAAAACAGAAGATAACCATTAAAAAATATTTAAAAAACGTACAAAAACAATGAACAAATGTTTTATTTATTGTTTCATAAATTATGCATAAAATAAACAAGCCTAAAAAGATTTTGTTTCTCTGATACATGCTTTTTAATCATATGGGTCCAAAAGGACCCGAACATAGTATTAGTAAACTTTTTTTTGACAAGTAGGGTTATACTTCAATCAAAACAAAAAAAAATATGTGTGTAATATAACATGAAAATGAACACATTCATGAAGTTACAACGCTATACCAACGTTACTCGAAAATTTATAAGCAAATGAAATCTGTTTTGGGTCAAAAAGGACCCGAACACAGTAGCAGGGTTAAATAACTATAATAAATCTTACTCTCCTCTCGTATGTGAATAAATGAATCCATTGCATGTATACTTCATACATATATATATAAACGCAGCAAAGAAACATAAAGAATATCAAGTTATTTGTTAAAATAGTAACATATATTTCCGACAAAAATTTGATAGAGTGGTTCCAAATGCAAATTTTTAAGATCCGAAGCATGTGTAAATATTAAAATTTTGTCCGCAGTGTTAAAAAAGACGTATGAACATCAGATTTCAGCGCAACTTAACGGAAAAGAAAAAAAAAAGAAATGGCGGTCTTGCTTCGAGTGCTTTGTATTTGAGGAGGGGATTGACTGAATTAATGCATTTGCCCGAATCGGGAAAAAAATTGACCGCTCAAAAGCATAACAAAAGTCAGTATTAGAAATCCATCGGAGAGTCACAAAGCGCGATTTCAAGGGCAGCAGTTGCTTTTCTTTGAGGGGGGGGGGATAATGTCCACTGGGCAATCTAATATTATTAGAACTGAGTGTGTATCTTTCTCTGCCATCCCCCAAGTTTTCAGTCTTCATTAAAACTAGTTTACATAATTGGGCGATTTTAATTAGATGATATATCAATTTAAAATAAATTAAATCAATAAGGGAGAGAAATATAATTATATTTCTCTCCCTTGGATCTTCAATCCGAAATTGAAGAAACCTGGTAATATTAAACAAAAATTTAACTTTGAACTGTGTTAGAACCTCCGTTTGTATCTTCCATTTGAGTGTCACACCGATTGTACTTTCTCTCTATTCATATATATATATATATATATATATATATATATATATATATATATATATATATTAGACTGTCCCAAAATTGTATGGTGAAAAAAAAATTTTGGAATTTGAACTGGCATACCTTGCATTATTGTGACATTTGGTATAAATAACTATCTTGCAAAATTTTAAGCTATTTGAAGAATATTAAGTGACAGCTCAACATCATTAAATATTTCAAAAACCTAATTTATTGAGTAATTATTTTTTTCACCAAGTTTTATAAAATTTACTCAATACAAAAGCATTTCTATCGATACTTTTCTTTTAACAATATGCAATAATTACAATCTCAAATACATTTTTTGCTAAAATTACTTTTAAAAAAATTTTATACACTAATGCTGCTTATTTTCCGTGATGTTCCAATGTTTGAAAAATGACCCGATGTTGCTTGTTATTAGTAAGTTGCAAATTGAAACCACTTGCTAATTTAATTGCTTGCTTTGCACAATCATTTACTACCTTCAATGCAGACAGGCCCGTCATTTAGGGGGGGGTGGAGGGTCAATTGCCCCCCCCCTGACTTTGAGAACTCAATGTATTTAAATTTAAGTGGGCGTGGTTTTTGTTGTTTTCTGGTGAAATTGTATTGTGTTTTTATCCTTTGCCCCCCCCCCCCTGGAAAAACTTGAAATGACGGGCCTGAATGCAGACACTATTTCCTTAGCTTGATCGTATTTATTTCTTCCAACCCAAGTACGAACATCAACTGACAAAAATTATTATCCAGTTTCATTACAACTGATTCTAAATCCGTTCTTTCACAAAATATGATAATGTTATTCTGAAAAGATTCAACGTGGTTGGCTTCTAGTCTTTTAAGACCCTTTTTGGTTTTTGGACGCTATAAAGCTTTTACTATGGCAGTTTTTTTTCTTTGGAGGCACGCGATCTGTAAAAAAAGCTAATCATACCAAATCCTCACTTTGCTATCAAAGTTTTCCTTTAAAATTTTAATAAGTGCTCTAAGAGCCACTTTACTATCAATTTCTGTGTATAGCTCTAGTATTTGTAGAAGATGTAAGTCATTATGAGGCACATTGCAGCTACTGGGGGTACTGAGCCACAATTTCGCATAGATTGTTGTCATGAACAGAATTCTTTTTTATGCTAAAATCTCATAAGATGCTAATTTGTATTCCTCATGGAAGCACAAATTCTTCAAGCAGTAAACTCCTTTTGCCATCCATCTTGCCCTGTGATTGGCACCTGGGAATTAAACATACAACCAGGAACATGATCTGCATCACCAAGAGTATACAAATACAAATGCGACGACCAGCAACAGGCTCTGGGCCCAACAGGGCTGGTCCTAGTCAAATTATAGACCCCAATGAAGATCAATGGCCCTATTAAAACTATCTACTCCATTGCTCCTTACCGCCTCTTCCGGTAAACTATTCCAAATTCCCACTACTCTACTAAAATAGTAATTTTTCCGAATTTCCAGGTTAGCCTGAGATTTAAACAGCTTATAACAATGACCCCTTGTCCTTCTTTCCGTGCAAAAATTTAATCCTGTAATATCATTCATTTTGATAAATTTAAACAACTGAATCATTTACCCCTGATTCTCCTTTGCTCAAGACTATACACGTTAAGCATTCTTAGTCTGGAATCATAGTCTAAATTAGAAAACCCATTCGTTAACCTTGTAGCCCTCCTTTGTACCCTTTGGTGTTACTTTTAAAAAATTCGAATCACTTTAACAAAAGTGCTTGCTTTTGAATCAATGTCCAATCTTGATGTAGCTTTAATTGAAGACTCAAATAACATACTTTGTTGTTCTCCTGTTTTTGTTTTCTCTTATTGATTTCTCTTATTACCTTTTCTTGTTTGTTTCTTTTCTTGCTATTTTTTGAAATGTCAGTCTTCCTTTCCATAAAATTCATCTTTTTCCCTACTTAGTCCTGAAGGAGCTTCCAATCTTCAGGTATTTTAATGGTATATTCATTGTCTACATAAGAAATATCAAACATTTTTTCTTCATTTCTTCATTGAACTCCTTTCCGATTTGTCATTGCCTCTTGGATGCCCTCCTATGTTTTTTTTATACATTTTTGCATGTTTTCATAGATCATTTTCAGTTTGGTCACAACATTTGGTTTTTGTGTTATCGGTAAGCATCTTTCTAACTATGTTAATTTCCCAATCTTTAAATCATGAAATAGCCGGCCCAGTGCTTCACCATTTGTTGGCAATTGGTTGTTATTATATACATCAAGAACTGTAACAAGTTGTTCTATCAGCTATATTACAGTGTGGATATGATATTGTGAAAACTACTTTTGAATTCTACATACCACTTATTGTAAAATTAATATTAAGTTAATGTACTGTTATTTAACTATAGAAAATATTCATTAAAATTAAACTTACTTCTAAAAAATTTAGAAAATTAAAACTAAATCAAAAATGAATGTAATGTAAGCTTTAGTTTTTATATAAAATGCTGACATACAATTTTAACTCTAGAGCTACAGTAAGTCGAGAACAAAATGGCAGTGTTCCGTTTACCTAAGATGGCGATGAAAAATTACAGTTTCAGAGTTCTGAAAACACTGAAGTTAACAATAACTGATAAAATTTAATGTAAAAAACATTCTGCTTTAAACTATATTATGCTTAAAATGTACAAATTAATGATTAAACAATAAAAAAATATTTTTTAAATATTTGTTGCATCATGCATATTTTGTACCGAAAATAGGGCATAAAAATGATTTTGGGTGCTCATGAGAGGTCTGTTAATCTTAAAATATTTGGCTAAAATTTTTACCACACCCTTAGAATGTCATTTGGCACAACTTGAGTGGGTATGCACATTGATTTTTGAAAATTATTTTTTTTGGGACGGTCTAATATATATATATATATATATCCCTCTCTCTAATTTTTCAGCGCGAAGAAGTGGAGAAAGTAAATAATGGCTTTTGCAATTTTTTTTATTCTGGGAAAAAGTCGATTTTAGAGGAGGCGCGTCGCGAGCCTTTTTTTTTTTTTTTTTTCAGATTGAATAGTTTAAAAAATGTATTGAATGTTTAAAAAGGCGAGCACGCTGAAATCCTAGTACAACAACCCGCTCCAGGCGGCTGGTTCCATTAATAAAAAGCGATTTCTGTTATGCTGGAGTGCAAAATACAATTTCATTTTAATGAACGATATGTACATGCTATATCGTGTTGAGCTATTGGACAATTTTACGTTGAGAAAGGCTATTTACGATGAGATTTTAAGAGTCGTACGAACAGTTTGGTCAGAACCTTCACTTGACAAGATAACAATAGAACATGTTTAGAGCACGGTAGACATACTTGCTCTGTATCCGACTGTTTTCCACGAAATGGTTCTACAACAGGCAAAAGTTTTTCAGGTAAACAGGGATTAAATACTGCTTCGTTGATACGCTGATAAAATTTATACCAAGCAGATGTTCAGCGTTTATGTATCTCAGGAGTAAATATGTTTCACCGTTAAGCTGAATTTTCTGTTAAGAAGTTGGTCTGGTCACTGTTTGGGTTTTCCCTAAAGCACACAAATGGTCTTTCATTTGATGAAAACATGAAAGAAAGACGTGTTGTGATCCTACCTCCGAGATCGACATTGTTTCCTTCCTTTTGGGTTATACAAAAAAGTAATTTCCGCGTATTTGAAGTAGAATACTTTTTCAAAGTGACTGCGAAAGTCACTCAGCTCAGTTCAGTGCCATTTACCTTTCCTATTACCTGAAAAAGAGGTAAACATTGTCAATGTTGGAGGTCACCTTACCAGAGGAGCACTATAATGTATATGTTTCCAGTGCTCAAAAGAAATCACGTTTGAACATTCAAATTTTTTTTTTGAATGTACAGATAAATTTTGAATGATTTTTTGCCTTATTCCCTCTCTTTTCTTACGTGGTTAAATAGAGCTACAAACACTCGGTATTACTATATTGAACTCAACTCAAGCAAAAAAAGATATTCAGTCTTTCTTTCGTATACCCTTCATTTATTTTTCAACGAAAAAATAATAAAATACGTTGTTGTTTTTTTTTACTTATAAGTGATTTTATCTCCACAAAAATAATTTCTCAGATTTCCCTGTTTTAATTGCCAAACTTGCTTCTAACACAAACCTGAGTGCAAAAGCAAATCACTTTTCACCAGAGTTGGGGTTTTGGACATCCAAAACTGGTTCTAAACAACTTCTAAAATTTACTTTTGGACAGTTTTAGACACTAGGGTTTTGTACAGGACGGTTTAAACCAGGGTTTTTACTGAAGTGTCCACAAAACCTTGCCACCCTGCTTTTCACCCAAAAGCAAATGTGTGTTCAAAAAGTGAGCAATACGTACCTTTATGAACATTCGCTGAGATAATATCAAAATAAAATCATCTACTTACCTCAAAAAAGTCGACGACATGGAGAGTTCCTGTTGTTATGAGTAATCGCTTTTCATTGGTTTGAAAACTTTAACTCTGTCTATTCCTTATTGGAAGAGATTAATGCAGTTTTCTGTGGAGTTGGCGAAATCTCTCCTCTAATCCACCCTCGGACCTAGAAGAGAGCTTATTGCTGTTTGAAAAAAGCTGTTGGATGTTGAAAATCTGCCCCCAAAGCTATATAACTAGCCTCACCCTGTTTACAAATGTTTCCACTATTTTTCTCTATGTCTTGCTGTATGTGTGTCCCCATGTGTTGTATTAAAGTTGTTTATATTCAACTGGCTGATCTGTGCTACACTCGATTCTCACAACATTTCAACAGCAGAGCATGGTTCTAAGATTCACCCAGCTACTAAATTACCACTTGGGGGTGTTCTGGTCTAGTGGAGTAGTGGAGACAATAGACAGTCAGGTGGCACTACCGTAGAAAGGGATTGAGTTTTCCGGTTTTCCCTCTCTCCTCTATTTCCCATATTCTGGTGTAGTTGCCGTTAAGGCCCTATAGGCCCCCCAGTTATAGGGGCTCTAGTCGCCCTAGCTCCGTTCTTTGCGCGCAACCGTGCCGACCATGGGTTTATATACTTATTTTGACCATGATTCCTTACAAAAGACTTCCAAATTGACTTATTTTGTCTCATACATTTATATTTAGTAGGAGGAATAAATATAGATGGGAAAAAAATCATTATTTTTCTCTTAACTTATGATTGAATTGCTTAAAGCTCAAAGGAAAAAAACACCATTGTTTTTTAACACGGAAAGTAATAAATACACAATACTATTTCGAACTCAGCCTAGTAGATTTTTCCGGCGGCTTTTGTGCACCACGTTGTGCATTTAGCAAAATTGCCTAAAATTTTCCATGCTTTTTTTTGTTGTCTGAATTAGTGAAATTATAAGTCAATTGTCCTGTTAAGATACCCCCTGGGATAGACCAGGTCTAGTCATTGACTTTTTGAAGGTGAAAGATTTGTGGGATTTGAAAGAAGAAGAAGAAGAGATATTTGCATTGTCTTCCATAAAATCCAAAATTAATGAGTTGGTCTTTTCAACCGACTTCAAAAAAGAAGCGGTTATCACTTCATACAGTATGTTTTTTTTTTTCTTTTTTTGTTACCTCAGACAGAACTCTTGACCTAGAGAACCGATTTTGACTTTTTTTTTTGCAATTACTACTATTAACTCACAATCTCCAAAAAACATTCATACATCTTGTTCAAATCTTGCAACTCAGTTTTCACACATTTCCTTTGATCGCAGTCTCTTAAAACTTGGAATGCGACCTCAGACACAAAACGATGCAATAATATATAATCATATTAATTGATCATTATTTCCAATTATAATTAAAAACATTTTTTCATAAACTCTCCTTTTTGTACACCAAAAAAATGCTTGTAAAAGTTAGAATTAAATTTCTACAGAAGCCACTGATTTTTTTGTATAAGAATTTTTTTTTACAATGTTCCAAAGTAATTAGAACGTGAATTATAATAGTTTTAAACTAATTTCATGCTTATTTCTGGTATATTTTCATTAAACATATATTATCTATGTATTTCCAGTGCATTCAGAGAAATATTAATAATATTTGTTCATTTCTAACTGTTGTCAAGATCGATTTTCGCAGACATATATAGAAAAAAAATCCAAATCCTCAGAAGACTATATTAATATAGAAAAAGACAACACTATTTTTATGGGCATTATGACGCGATTTCCAAATGTTTCGCCAAATAAATTTTTTGAAATACTGTTCGTCACACGTTGTCGAAACAAGGTTGTTGAAGTTTAATATATTATTTGATTATAGAACGAGATCAAGAGTTGGAAATGGCGTTCAATAGAGTGCATACATAATTGAATCGATTATTTCGAAAAGGGAATATCTCTAAAATTTAAAATTTTTCAGGGGAGCAAAAAAACTAATTTATAAAAAAACGATTCACAAGAGTAACGTGTTTATACGTTAATAACAGAATGCCATTAAAAAATTTATTTTGAAAAAAAACCGAGATGTTACCTTTTCGAAATAATCGATTCAATTGAAGGGGCAAGTGGATAAAGGTGATATGTGACAATTTTTAAAAAACTTACTTTTTACCATGGATGAAGGTGATAAGGTTAATTTTTTTTTCTGGAAATTTAAGAAATTGTCACATATTACCTTTATTCACTTACCCCTTCAATCGTGTTTGTAATATAACACAATTGAACCCACACTAATTTGAAATTGTGTAAATCGGTGAAATTCAAATGTCACATGAGCTAATATTTAGAAAAGTGTCAATTTGAGTCCCAAGTGAATTTTCACTAGTATTTCAATAACTAGTTAAAAAAATAATTTTCCCCAGAAAGAAGATAAGTTTTGCTTTCATTTCATCTAATAACATCAGAAAAAAAAATTTTTTTTCTTCAGAAAATATTGTTTTTATACATCAAAAATCAGATCGGTAACATGTCCCAAGTAGCAAAGCTTAGCATGCAAACAGGTCATGCGCACTTTCTAACTTCCCAAAAAAACGCACTTGTACAAAAAACGATTCTATTTTTACCCCTTTGTTAATATTTTACTTCATTTTTGTTTTAATCGATTCCTGATTTTCTAGCCGATGCGAAATAAGCGTGTCCCAAGTTCCGCCGTCAGAGTGGTAACAATAACTTCCGATCTATGTTTAGGCTCCCAAAATCATTTCCTGCACCTATACCACGTGATACTGAGTACCTGGTGGGAGGTTTTATCGAATAGTAATTAAAAATTTGCATTTCGGCATCTAAAATTGTAGGTAAGATTTTTTAAAGTGATTTTATAAAATGTGTGTCATTTGAGTCATCAGATCGGTAACACGCTCTAAAATGCGCAGTTTTTATTATTTTAAAAATTATTTTATATTTAAGTATAGTCCTTTATTACAAGTGAAAAAACCACGTGTTTGATTTTGGTTTAGTGCGATCGACTCGGAAATAAAAAAAAAAACTTTGTCAGTTTGTCAGATCGGTAACAGTCAGAGCGGTAACATTGAAAAACAGCGAATATGTTACAGAACTAACTCACACGTTTCAGAATTATAAAAAGCAAAAATCATAGGTTTTAGCCATATATATTGAATATTTTTGTTCTTAAAAAATGAAAAGCAATGAGTTTTAGTACAATTGCTTCATTTGTGGTTTGTATGACCTAACAATAGAAGTTAGTAAAATAAGAAAAATTGACACTGCAGAAATTAAGTTAATTAATTTTTATTATTTTATTTATTTATTTATTTATTTTTGGTGCTTCAATTTCTCATAACTTCGTTAAATAACTAGATAATAACTAGCATGCTAAATTTGACTTTCTGATCAAGAAATTAAATTTCCTGCAACTAATTAAAGAAAAGCAAGCAGCAGCGTTGTGTGTTGAAAAAGTTGAAGTTGTGTGTTGTTTCAAAACAAAACAAATGTTTTATTAGCTTGGATTTGGTAATCTCATAATTTATTTTATCTAAAAACCTTATCGCTCATTTTTATTTCCAAGAAATGCTTTTTTTAAATGAATTTTGATTTTTTAGCCTAATATATATTTTTTAATGTAATTATCTTAAATCTATGTTAAAAATGCAAGGAAATGATATCATATTTAGAGATGTTAACGAAGACTGAAAGCATAAACTCTAATATGTAGCTCATATTAACATCAGATCTGTAACATTCATCAGATCTGTAACGGCTTAAAAGTGAGTAATCTCAGGAGGGGGTAAATAACTTCATTGACCTCCTCCCTTTTATTTTCTGGCATTTAGACCCAATTTAGACTTAAAATCGAATATTAGTTTTTTTCTGCAAAAAAATTTTTTTTCAAAAAACTCCAACTTCAAATTGGCACTTTTCTAAATATTGGCTCACATATCACCTTTATCCATTTGGCCCTTCAATTATGATTAATCATTCTTTTTTTGCGCTGACTTCAAAAGTTATGTTCAACAGTAGTATCGATTGTGTTCAAAGAGTAAAATTATTTTTTTTTTACTTTTTAGAGCAATTTCCAACTGAAGTTTTTCTGCTGAAGTCCATCTGATATTTTTATAGACATAATTTTTGAAGTCGGCGCAAAAACAATCGATAGAATTATACGTAACTGCAAATGTATTTACAAACATTAATTTCAATAACATATCAAGGTTTTATTTTCAATTTTGCCTGTTTTTTCTGAAAAAAATAACCGAATTCATTTCGTTATACATTACTACATCAATCGATTTTGTGCCGACTTCAGGAGTTATGTTTAAAAGCAGTATTGATGGTGTGCAAAAAATAAAATTATTTGTCCCTTTATAGAGCAATTTCCATCTGAAGTTTTGAAGTGGGTACAATTTTTCTAATCAAAAATATTTTTGTGTCATTCTTTTAGTGTAGATACACTTCAGAAATAGTGTGCTGTTCCCATTACCTTATTTTTCATTCATATTATATTTCCATACATCATCCACCATAAATTCATATTCTATTTCATGCAAATGCTCCATAAAATAAATAAAATTAATAAAATTAATAAGAACAGTCAAAGCTTCTACAATGTAAAACAATTGGCACGAAAACCTAATCCTAGTTCCCCTCTTTGATTTATTTGTGAGCTAATTTAATCAGAAATATTTAAATATTTAAGGCTTCCCAACTAATTTATATTACAAAACAGTGCTATTACTTTTTAATGTAATTTCCAGCTGAAGTTTATAGTCGTTTCTATATCATTTATTTAATTTTCAAACATATTTTTCACTGACTATCTGCTTTATCATGATCCTCTTCGCTACGCTGATGAAAAATAAATAACAACAGGCCTTCAAGTGCCAGCGAAAAAAAAACAAAAAACAGGGGTGTGCGACATGAACACCACCGGAGGAAAATGATGTCACCAGGAAACAAAATTGATTGGTCAGAATTTCAGACTGACACGTTCATGCGAGCCACCCTCTGACATTAGAAAATGGACTCATCCCAACCACTCGACTGGAAAACGAGGAGCGGCCAACGCCCAGTCAGAGAGGTACCTGTTGGTCGAGGAGTGACAGGGGGAATTAGGGATTGTCGACTGACTACTTCGACTTTCGACTAGAGCAGAATATGAGCCTTGTAGCGGAGAAACATGGCGGACGAGATGAAGTATTCTGTTGATCCCTTCGACGAAAGGAATTTCTCTCTGTGGTGCAGGAGAAGGGAAGCGGTGTTTGCGGCAAAGAACTTAGAGGATTATTTGACGCGTGAAGCAGATTCTATTAAAGATAATGAAGTTGTGGTGAGCAAAAAATCTATGCCTTAATGTTATTATTTCTCAGTGATAAAGTTTTAGTTTCGCTTTCCGAAGAAAAGACTTGTGCTTAAATAGTTGCAAAGCTAAAATCAATATATGTTCGAGGAGGAGCTGTGAGCCAGATTTTAGTTAGAGACTTTCAACGCTAAAAATGAAAAAAAGAATCGTCAATACAGGAGCATATTGATTAAATTAACGGACTTGTTACCCAATCAAAGTCATGCGGTGTAAAAGTGAGTGATATGGACAACATTGTCTATCTTTTGATGTCCCTTCCGGCAGAGTATGACTCATCAAAGTCAGCAATAGAAAATCAACCTTCGGAAAATTTGGCATTAAAATTTGTGTGCGGTCGACTTCTGAATGCTGAAGCGCTGATGAAGAATCGTCGAGTCTCGGAACCTAAACATTGGAAGACGGAGTCATCGAATGGTGCTGCCTTTTTGTAAAATTATCGCGGTGTTGTGTGCCACCCAGGTGTCACAAAACTGGACATATTGCAAAGTTCTGCAAAAGTAACGTGATTTGTTGCCAGTGCGGGAAAAAAGAACTGTACAGCCCAAACAGAAAAGAATACTTCGTCGAAAAATGAAACAGCTGCAGTGACTTTCGTTGTGGGCGAAATAGAGCATAAAAGTTTTATCGTGGATAGCGGCTCCACTTCTCACATGTTCGTTCATCGTGAGTGATTTGAAGAGTTTAAGTCCTCTTCAAGAAGTGTGTCATGTGCTGACAAATCCAGTAAGCTAAAATTGAAAGGAATAGGAACTGTTCGCGATGTGTTAGGGAGTGACGAGCAAGAAATCTTACTTAAAGACGTGCTTTATGCTCCTGAATTGAGTGGAAATCTCATTTCTGTGAAATAAATCCAGAAAGCTAGATAATCTATAAGCTAAACGATGAAGCAGAGAGTTGAAAATGGAGATAAACGCTTTGTGTTGTGCAAGCTAAATTCAAAAGGCCAATTCGCCAGTGATTTTATTCCCATCATTTCAAATTCGTTTGTTGCCGAAAAGGAAGGAGCTGTGCTTTGGCATCGCAGGTTAGGACACTTCCGGAAACCATATTATGAATAAATTACGATTACCAACAAGTGATGAGTTTTGTGAAAACTGTGCTTTGGCGAAACAAGCAGCAAATTCCGTAGGAAAAGGAAATCGCAGAAGAGAAAAAGGTCCCATGTTGACAATACATTCTGATGTGTGCGGTCCCGTCTGCCCACAATCTCCTTCGGGGGAAAGGTGTGTTCTAACCTTAGTAGATGATTATTCCCGATTTTGTGAAGTTCGTCTTCTCAAAAAGAAGAGTGATGTTCAAATAGAATTTAATAAATTCCTGAAATCGAATCCAAATGTTCGAAACATTCGCTGTGATAACGCCCAAGAATATGTTTCTGGTGAATGTAAAGCAATAGCAAACAAATCTGGTATTACAATAGATCCCTGTCCGTCATACAGTCATGAATTAAATGGAGTTTCGGAGAGATTGAACAGAACACTCTTTGATAAAGCCCGTGCACTTTTGTAAGATGCAAATTTGCCAAAGAACTGTTGGGGATATGCCATTCAAATTGCTGCGTTTAATCACAATAGAATCCCCAGTTCAAGCGTCAATGGTTTATCACCATACGAAATGAAATATTCTTAGAAACCAAATTTAAATCAAATTAAATTATTTGGCTGTGATGCTTATGTTAAAATTTCTGATGTCCGCAGACAAAAATTAAACCGAAGTCTAAACGAATGATTTTCGTTCGATATTCGAGCATGGGATACCGACAAATGGATTCTGATACAGAGTCATTGTGTCTCGCAATGTTCGCTTTAATGAAAATAAAGTTTATGCAGAATATAGAAGTGGTCCACAAGATGCGCTAAAGAAAGAAGAGGACGAGGAGAAATTCGAGTCCAAAATAAACAAAGTTAGGAGAAAACAAAACCAGTGAACCCCCACCGGAGATCCCCTCATCAGTCCCCCGCCGGTCTGAAAGAGAAAATAAGAAACAAAGCAATGCTCCCCACAGAAGGGGCAATGACCTTTAACTACATCTCAAAACTGCGGGAAGAAGAGCAAGGTAGATCTTCCTGATAACGCGACCCCCATTACGTGCAAGGGGGTGTTTAGGAAGAAAAGAGACGGAACCCAAAAGGACAGACTTGTCGCGACGACCGCAAACGTACAGCCCCGACATTGGGATGCCCATGTTTACGTTTAGTTTTAGTTTCAGTTCTTCAAGAAGATCTGAAATCCTGTGTGATGGATGTGAAGATATTTTTTTATGGAACAATTCAGATGAAACAGAAATACTACAAAATGAATTTCAAATGTCCAAACTTGAACCGGCGCCTGAATTTTTAGGTATTCATTTGCAGCTTACGTCAACAGAACTAATATTAGATCAAAACGATTATGTACTTAAAATTTTAAAGATATTTAACATGAGTGAGTTCAACCCCGTTAGAAGCTAAGTCAACTCCAGCGGACTTTGAGGAAGTAGCTGTTTTTAAAAGACCTTACCTTGAATTAGTTCGATCTTGACTCTATCTTGCCATGATAACAACACGGGATATACTGTTCGCTATGAACTGCCTCAGCCAATTGTAGGAGAATCCAACAGAATCAACTTGGAATGGTTTGCAATGGATTTTAAGATTTAAAATTTACTTAGAACTATAAAACTGTGTATAATAAGTGTTTTGACTCTAATGTGGATTCATTATATGTTGATTCAGATTGGGCATCAGATTCTCGTGATCTTAAATCAGTATCAGGTTATGTAATTTTTCATGAAAAGTGTCCAATTTTGTGGAGCGTGAAGAAACAAAGCTCTATAGCTGTTTCTTCTACTGAAGCTGAAGTACTAGCCATTGGTAAGTCTTTGTTAGATCTCGTGTACTATAAGAATATTGCATGTGAATTTCTTACTGTAAAAATACTGTTATATTTGAAGATAATCAATCTGCTATCAAAAGCATAATTAATGAAAGTAATATTGGTAGCTTAAAACATATTGATGTTAAGTTAAAATTTATTAGAAATATTTTAAACTTTGAAAATATAGGTATAGAATATGCTTATTCTGATAAACAAATTGCTGATATGTTTACAAAGGCTCTTCTGAAATTTAAATTGTATGAACTAATGGTCATTGTGTTGTTTAGTGATCAGCGATTAAGGACTGGTGTTGTGAGTAATCACTTCTCATTGGTTTGAAAGCTTTAACTCTTTCTATTCCTTATTGGAAGAGACTTATGCAGCTTTCTGTGGAGTTCGCGGAAACTTCTTTAGTCCACCCTTTTCAGCATCCAATAGCTTTGAAATAAGCTATTGGAGGCTGAAAATCCGCCTCCAAAGCTATATAAAGAGCCTCACCCTGTTTACAAATGTCTTCACTATTTTTCTCTATGTCTTGCTGTATGTGCATCCCCATGTGCTGTACTAAAATTGTTTGTTTATGTTCAACTGGCTGATATCTGCTACACTCGATTCACACAACATTTTAACAGCTGTAATAAGTCTCTAATTGCCGGTTTTTCAGCTTTCTGTTGATTGAAGCTTTCGGAGTGGCACATTGAAACTTCTAATTTTGAGCTATTGTTTGAACATGTAGTACTTCGGCATTTTTCAACATCGAATGATGGGTGAAGTTTCACTTGATCCGTCATAGGATCGCTTTCTATTAAAATTCTCTATTCTATAAAAAAAAAAAAAAGGATTGGAAGACGCATGAGATCTAGGTAGCATAAAATTTTGTCTATTTTCAAATCCGTCAGCGACTTCAACAGTTCCGAGTGGCACATTGAAACTTCTAATTTTGAGCTATTGTTTGAACATGTAGTACTTCGGCATTTTTCAGAGCGGAAGACAATGACGGAAAGTTCTCGAGGAACAGGCTCGACACCTTTAACACACGATATTTTGCTGTAGTTGCAGACGTCATAGATTCATTTGATTTCCCAAAATCAATACTTGGAAACTTGAGACCCGTTTCGTCTTCATTCATTAAGGAAATTTCCTCACTAGTATCGTCGTTGGAAGTTTTCCTCGACTATTAAGGAGCGGATGAAAAGTCTAAATATCTTTCTTTACTTTCTTAAGTTATGAGAACATTCGTCACAATCATTTGAAAAATACAAATTTCGCTCAATAGACGGCTCTATTGTATTGTCCTTTTCACTTACTTCAAGATTCTTCATTGAGATTTCGTCTTGGAGTCGATTATATCTATCTAAATCTTGTTCTCCGTGTTTCTGGGTGTAACAACTGTCGCAACAACCATGTTCGCCAACATGGTATAGTTGGCGAACAAGAAAACATTGACACGGAATCATTTACACTTGCTTGTGGTACCACATTAGGGCTTAATTCATCCAACATCCGCGATTAGTTGCTGTATGTACTTAAATATGGTCCACCTTCCGAATTTTCTATGAGATCATTCATTACTAGTGAGCCACTTTGATTTTGCTCTGATGGGATCAAAGGAATGTTTTCTAAAGAAACACCAGTTACATTTCTTTAAAAAGCTTAAAATTTTCGAGACTTGAAATAGGTAATTTTTCCAAGTTACTGGATATTTTGAAATCATTTTTGCTGGGATAGTCGTAATGTGAAGCAATGAAATTATCATCGCATGGAATTATTCCGTTTTCTTTCATCGCATATCTGTTACTTATTTCAAATGCTTCATTGCGTTTGGGAAGTATCGTATCGACATCGAATGATGGGTGAAGTTTCACTTGATCCGTCATAGGATCGCTTTCTATTAAAATTCTCTAGTTATTTTCGTCGTTAACCGATAATAGCTGTGCTTCATCGTTTTTATCTAACACATGTGGGAGACTTAAGTTCCAACCTTCTGAATTTTCTAAGTAATCTGAACAGTTAAGAGTTGCTGAATTATTAAAGCAGAAAAAGGATTGGAAGACGCATGAGATCTAGGTAGCATAAAATTTTGTCTATTTTCAAATCCGTCAGCGACTTCAACAGTTCGGAGTGGCACATTGAAACTTCTAATTTTGAGCTATTGTTTGAACATGTAGTACTTCGGCATTTTTCAGAGCGGAAGACAATGACGGAAAGTTCTCGAGGAACAGGCTCGACACCTTTAACACACGATATTTTGCTGTAGTTGCAGACGTCATAGATTCATTTGATTTCCCAAAATCAATACTTGGAAACTTGAGACCCGTTTCGTCTTCATTCATTAAGGAAATTTCCTCACTAGTATCGTCGTTGGAAGTTTTCCTCGACTATTAAGGAGCGGATGAAAAGTCTAAATATCTTACTTTACTTTCTTAAGTTATGAGAACATTCGTCACAATCATTTGAAAAATACAAATTTCGCTCAATAGACGGCTCTATTGTATTGTCCTTTTCACTCACTTCAAGATTCTTCATTGAGATTTCGTCTTGGAGTCGATTATATCTATCTAAATCTTGTTCTCCGTGTTTCTGGGTGTAACAACTGTCGCAACAACCATGTTCGCCAACATGGTATAGTTGGCGAACAAGAAAACATTGACACGGAATCATTTACACTTGCTTGTGGTACCACATTAGGGCTTAATTCATCCAACATCCGCGATTAGTTGCTGTATGTACTTAAATATGGTCCACCTTCCGAATTTTCTATGAGATCATTCATTACTAGTGAGCCACTTTGATTTTGCTCTGATGGGATCAAAGGAATGTTTTCTAAAGAAACACCAGTTACATTTCTTTAAAAAGCTTAAAATTTTCGAGACTTGAAATAGGTAATTTTTCCAAGTTACTGGATATTTTGAAATCATTTTTGCTGGGATAGTCGCAATGTGAAGCAATGAAATTATCATCGCATGGAATTATTCCGTTTTCTTTCATCGCATATCTGTTACTTATTTCAAATGCTTCACTGCGTTTCGGAAGTATCGTATCGACATCGAATGATGGGTGAAGTTTCACTTGATCCGTCATAGGATCGCTTTCTATTAAAATTCTCTCGTTATTTTCGTCGTTAACCGATAATAGCTGTGCTTCATCGTTTTTATCTAACACATGTGGGAGACTTAAGTTCCAACCTTCTGAATTTTCTAAGTAATCTGAACAGTTAAGAGTTGCTGAATTATTAAAGCAGAGAAAGGATTGGAAGACGCATGAGATCTAGGTAGCATAAAATTTTGTCTATTTTCAAATCCGTCAGCGACTTCAACAGTAGAAGCATTTCTTTTATCCTTTCCAGCAATTTCTCCAACTTCCAGGAACAATGATACATTCTCTAAAACAGGCTCTGTTGCACTTTTACTGCAAAAAGCATCATGGATCCTGCATAGGATTTTTTTCTCTTAAAATTCTTTGATTATTTTCGTAGTTGAAACATAATGGCTGTTCGCCAGCCTTTTTATCTAACACATGTGGAGAACTTAAATTCCAACCTTCTGAATTTTCTGAGCAATCTGAATGGTTATGAGTTGCTGAATTATAGCTGCTTTTGGGAAGTTCAATTTTCAGAAACAATGAAACATTCTCTAAAACAGGAATTGTCGTATTTTTACTGCAAAAAGCATCATGGTTCTTCATTCCGATTTTTACAAACAGTCCCCAATTTTAGAGATATAAGTATTCAAGCAGGACTGAGAGCTGTTTTCTGCTTGGGGCACAAAATTATTGTTATTCATGTTTCTCAATGATTCATCACATGGAAATTGCATAGAAAATTTTGGTGCGGAATTAAAGCTTTCAAGTCTTTCATTTTCCTTACAAACATTTTCTGAAACAAAACTGCAATATCCGTGCTCGTTCAAAATGTTTGTTTCTTCAATCTCTAAAATAGCCGCCGGTTTTATGGTGAAAGCTGTAGAAGATTCTTTTCCGTATGTTCGTTCCAGGTTTTCTCTCTTTTTTCAGAAAGCTCATCTAGGTGCCTGATTTCTTTGCTTAAACCTTCGTTTCTTTGAAGAAATGAATCTTCTTCTCTTGTGACAATTTCTTCTGATCTTCCTATTCTTTGCTTTTGATTTCATGACTTGAAAAATTCTTCCTCGGAGAATCATTGAGACTTCTTTCGGTTCTTTTTTCTTAAAATTATTTTCAACGGCCTGTTCATAATCAAACCTTTTTTTTTTTTTTTTTCAAAAATACGCCATCCCTTTGTACATATTCAACAATGTTAAATTTAACAAATTACGGGATGACGTAAAAATCAAACCTTTTAATAAGATGGTGCATTCTCTTTTCTTCTAAACGACATTCTGTTTCAATTCGAGGTTCTTCAAATCGACCATCTCAAGGAACAGGCTCGACACCTTTAACACACACAAAGAACTCTTTTCTGTATTTGCAGACGTCCTATTCATTTGATTTCCCAAAATCAAAACTTGGGAACTTGACACCAGTTTCGTTTCATTCATTAAGAAAATTTCCTCACTGGTGTCGTCATTGGAAGTTATCCTCGACAATGAAAGAGCAGATGAAAAGTCTGAATCTCTTTTCTTTGTGAATCTTCTAAGCTATGAGAACATTCGTCACAATCATTTGAAAAATACAAATTTCGCTCAATAGACGGAGTGGCACATTGAAACTTCTAATTTTGAGCTATTGTTTGAACATGTAGTACTTCGGCATTTTTCAACATCGAATGATGGGTGAAGTTTCACTTGATCCGTCATAGGATCGCTTTGTATTAATATTCTCTAGTTATTTTCGTCGTTAACCGATAATAGCTGTGCTTCATCGTTTTTATCTAACACATGTGGGAGACTTAAGTTCCAACCTTCTGAATTTTCTAAGTAATCTGAACAGTTAAGAGTTGCTGAATTATTAAAGCAGAAAAAGGATTGGAAGACGCATGAGATCTAGGTAGCATAAAATTTTGTCTATTTTCAAATCCGTCAGCGACTTCAACAGTTCGGAGTGGCACATTGAAACTTCTAATTTTGAGCTATTGTTTGAACATGTAGTACTTCGGCATTTTTCAGAGCGGAAGACAATGACGGAAAGTTCTCGAGGAACAGGCTCGACACCTTTAACACACGATATTCTCTGTAGTTGCAGACGTCATAGATTCATTTGATTTCCCAAAATCAATACTTGGAAACTTGAGACCCGTTTCGTCTTCATTCATTAAGGAAATTTCCTCACTAGTATCGTCGTTGGAAGTTTTCCTCGACAATTAAGGAGCGGATGAAAAGTCTAAATATCTTTCTTTACTTTCTTAAGTTATGAGAACATTCGTCACGATCATTTGAAAAATAAAAATTTCGCTCAATAGACGGCTCTATTGTATAGTCCTTTTCACACACTTTAATATTCTTCATTGAGATTTCGTCTTGGAGTCGATTCTGTCTATCTAAATCTTGTTCTCCGTGTTTCTGGGGGAAACAACTATCACAACAACATAGTATAGTTGGCGAACAAGAAAACATTGACACGGAATCATTTATACTTGCTTGTGGTATCACATTAGGGCTTAATTTATCCGAATTAGTTGCTGTATGTACTTTGGTCGTTGTCCACACATTCGACTCGGTTGCTGTCTCTGAAACTTCAGCTTGCATTGCTGATTCATATGAATCTTGGGGAAAACAGTCAGTAAATTCTGATGAACACTGATTTTCTAAATTACTGATATCTGCATCGGACAATGAAGTTTCATATTTTGAATTTGCTCCAGAGGTACGCTTGAGTAATAACTTAAGATCTTGAGTTGAGTGTTCAGTGATGGATACTGAAGAACTACTTGCAACACAGTATAAACTCTTTCCAGTTCTCATAATTTATTTGAAGTTTACTACCTAAAAAGAAATTTTAAAAAATTTGTTATAGAATCTGGATTATATGCACTAAAAATCGCTAAAATATGCAAATTCAACCAGGTACTAAAAATAAATTAAATATGTACTTTATATGTATAGTTTTAAAAATATGACTAATAATTTTTCATTATGTTTTACAAACATGTCACATCTGACTAAATGTATTATTGACTTGTATATTTTTGGACTTTGTTATTAAAGTGATAAAGATAAATTTACTCTGTTCTTACTTATCACTAATTAGTTACTCTTACTTAGCAATAAGAGTAAAACATGCTTATTGCTAAAATCATAATATGTTATCAAGTGCAGGGTGATTACGAATTCACTGAAAAATACTCGAAAGTTTTCATGAAAAAACGCGTGTGAGACGAGGGACATTTTTTTTAACTAAGGCCCCAAACACTTACTTACATATACATAATTTTATATATGATCTTTGAAAAGACAGAAAAGTGGCACATTTTAAAACGAAGAAAACTTAAAGGTGACAAAGAAGTAAATAAAGGGTGACCAAAAGCAATTAGTTGAAAAATCAAAAAACAGAAAATGACTATCCCTTTTTCCCGACTTTTACCAAAATAGCCTATAAACTTTTTTGAAAGACTTCTCTGAACATGAATTTTGAGGTATGAGATTACTTTATGGGGCTAGAATAGCAAAATAAAAATTTTAACATATTTTCAAGAAACTTATTGCAAAGAATCTGTAATCTTCAATGGCATACAGAGCACTCGGTAAATACTCGATACTCGGCTAAGTTTTGGTCAGGTACTCGGCCGATACCGAGTAGTTGTAAAAATTGAATATTCTTTAAGATTGTGAAATTTTAAAGAAATTTAAAATTGCTTTTTTCATAAAATACAACAATATTCTATGTATGAGTCAAAAAAAAAAAAAAAAAAAAAAACTCCACTTATAAAATCAATACAGGGTTAGCTACATGGCCTATGTACTTTCTACGTTTCGAAATGCATGAATGAGCATTTAACTTTTCCTTATCGCATATTAGTATATTAAATTCACCTTTGGCCAGGAACCGTTCATGTGATCCCCCAGATGAATATTGTAGGCTGATACTCAGAAACTCTTAAATAATATTTCAGTTTATTTTAAATCATTCGAAATCTTAGATGGTGAATTTTTTAAACTATCGTTTTACATATTCAAATTTTTTGAGGCATAGTGATAACAATACAGAGAAGTTTAATTAAGTCACTTTTATAATTGTAAGAAAAAGGTTGTATGACTATTTTGGGTAAAGCAATACTTAGGGAACAAATTAAAAATATAAAGTGCTATGAAAAGAGTTTCATAATTAAAATTAGGGATGCACCGATTAACCCTCCGGCGGGTTCGGCAGTTCCAGAATTGCATGCTAAATGGACGTGATAAGACGTCCAAAACCGTTAGAGGGTTAATCAGCAGTGCCGATTAATCGGCCACTTCGCCGATTATTAATAATCGGTAAAATGTTGCCGATTAATCGGCGGAAAAATATTTTTTAAATATTATGTTTTTAAGTATAATTTTACTAAGAAATTTTGATAAGCAATATTATCAACTGTAAATAAATAATTTTCTGCAATCCTTACTATAATATGTAGTATGAAAGTGTACAGAGTATGTACAAAACAAATAGTTCATACAGTGCATAAAACTGAATTCAATATTAAAAGATAACCCACACGGCTGATATTCATATGACACTATTAAGAATAATTAAATTCTTGAACTTTTAAATTGGATTTCAAAAACATGAGTATTTCATTTTATTTATAATTAGTCAAATTTGTCAAAATGGTCTAAATAAAATTACTTTTTATGTGCCTTAAAAAAGAAACTAAGATGAAAAAATTTATAAACAAGAACTACTTTTTTAAACAAACGTACAACACGTAGCAGGAAAGTATAATGAGTAAAAATAAAACAAATTCCAAGAACGAAATATAAAAGAAAATAATCCTCACAGTTATTATAAATTTTTTAGTTAATTATTTTTTTCAGTTTTGAATAAATGCACACATAGAGACAATTTTGCTATATTTTTTATGTGCCAATACTTTTTTTCTTATCATAAAGCTTTTTGAAAACCTCTAATTTTCACAAAGAATAAGTCTTGAATTTAGTGGCGTCTAATAATTGAAAAATAAATTTGAATTGAAAGATCTCCTAAATTAAAGTTCTCACACCAAAGCCTCCCCCTATTTAATCGCTAATTTTACTGTTTATTACTGCGCATTCTTCAGTTTCAAACTGGAACCTCTGCGGCCAGTATTATAGTATAAAAACAAGTTTCTTTTTCTTTTTTTTATTATTAAACAACACTGTACATAAAAATCTACACATTTTTGTTTTCTTTGGTTTTGTATAATTTGATATTATTTATGCTATTCTAAATTTCGGTGTGAATTCTTCAATTACAAAATGTAATAATTAAGTTTGACTGTTATGTCCTTAACGGTGGAATCATTGTGCAATAAAATTTGCAAAACCATGACTTCGAAAAGACTTATGTGATAGTTTACAATGAAAAACTTTGGGTTTGAAAATTTCTTTAATAGTTTATTAATGATTTTGTTAAATGTATTTTCATTAAATACTTTTTTTTTCTTTGGGTTTGAGCGGGATTTCAATATTATTCGAATTATTAAGAGAACTTAATTGAGATGTTTTTTTTTTTTTTTTTTTTTTTTTTAGTGGATGAGGAGTGATTTTTTTTTTTCTATCTATAACACTTATTTTAATTTGATTCTTCCTTACAGACGGTATAAATCTTCGCGAAACAAGGGGTGATAATCGGCTGCGAACTAATTCCGGAGCTCCCAAGTTTATTTAAAAAGAATGCCAATGTAATGGTAATTGGTTCCAAATCACCTGTTCTTTTAGTGAGTCTCTCTAAGCTTTTGGTCTGTTCCCTCAAGTAATTTTATTTTTTCACCAACTATATAAAGCACTGCTTATTACACATCATTTTCTTAAAAATTTACTTATTCTAGTGTTTATAAAAGAATTCTTCATTCTTGAAATCTTCGTAACTTCAATCTTTACACGTAAGAGCCTAATGAATTAAGTATTTGGTATGAGGCAGTAATAAGAAACAGTACTGATACTTGAAATAAAAAAAAAAGCATAATGAGTAATAGAATGGATAAACACAAGTTGGATACTCATTGGAATAATTCGAGCTAATGTAATTGTGGAAAAAATGCTTCTCAATTCCTTATTTCTGAAATATTTACTAATTTCCGCCCGTTGGAAATCAAACAATTCACTTCACAACATAAGTGTCCGCTTTCTAACTATTGGTAAACTTCTAAGTTCAAAACACGAAAAATTACTTAATAGTTAAGCCATCATTTGGCAGTTAATTTTGAGTGGCAATTTTTTTTTTTTTTGCAAATTGTTGGTTGAGATTTTAAACAAGAAGTTGTTTCTCTTTTTCTATAAAAAAAATAGTTATGCGAATTTGAATACATGCATACTCATATGAAGAGTTCTCTAAGAAAGATGTCATTTTGCACTCCAAACTTTACACTGTTCCAAGAGTCGCAGTTTGGCATTTTTTAAGATAGGCAAGAAATGCATTTTTTTACTACATTGCAGAAGTTCACAAAACAACTTCACTAACTTCAGGAATATTGAGGGTTTCATTATTTACCAAACTTAATGAATGAATTTTTCTTCTTAGTTTTCCTTAATTGAATCTTTTTTTTTTTTTTTTTTCAAAAACCAGTCAAAAGACAAAATTTCTAATTTTGGGAAAACATTTTAGCATGATAAACCTCACTACAACAATTTTTACTGAAAGAAATATGTCTAAATATGTACACATTTCAGTTTAAATTCCTGTAACCTTTATACAAAAATTTTAAATCAAGAGTAAAAATCCGTTTTCGAGCTTTTTGAGCTTATGTCTTGACTGATTTTTGAAATAAACGGTTCAATTTTGGTTCCTGAATTAACTAATTAATTTATACTTCATTCAATTTACTATCTGAAATCAAAACAAATGCACTAAAAATGTTGAAGTCCTGAAGATTTTTTTAAATACTCATCAACTAATTTTTCAAATGAGTTTCGATTAAACTTATAGAATAAAAGTTTGAAAAAAATAACTAATCATCTAAAATACTAGAAATAGTGCACTTTGTATCATTTCGTGTGCCATTCACATGTTTAGAATTTTTGTACTGAATGGTAATGACATGGATAGAAATGAAATTTTAATGTATTTCAATACTTGATAAGACTTATGGTAGCCTTCGTTGAAATTTTACATGTCTTGAACAAAGGTTCACTTATTACAAGCACAAAAAGAACAAAATCATACAATAATGCTAAAAGTAACTCATGATGAGTAAGATAGTAATGAATGAGGTTTTTTTATATTAACCCGCTACACAACAAAGAAGAGGGTAATAAGTTCGACGTCTGTCTGTGGCACTCTAGTGCCTAAATGGATGGAATGGTGTTGATTTTTTTTTTTTTTTTTTTTTTTTTTTTTTTTTTTTTTTTTTTTTTTTTAAGGAGAGTTGATTGAGAGGATACATGAAAAAGAGTTTCAAACCGAACGTTATATTAGTATAATTGATTGATGCTTTGAAAAAAATCAGGACGCAATATTAAAAAAAAAATTCAACACAAAAATCCGTACACTTCTAATACTTTTTTTTAAATGCACATATATCAAATGTATCGATGCATATACAAAATCTACAGCTCATGGACTCGATGTGTTACATCCATACATCATAATAAGGAATAATACAACATCATCAGATGCTATATTCAACTTTATGGGTGCTTGGTTTTTTTTTTTAATTCATTTTTTTTTTTTTACTGAAAGCATTGGCATAAAAAAGACCTATGAAAATTAAAGAACTCCCAACTAGTCTCTTTTTCAGTTTCCAGTCCTCAAAAGTCTAGTTTTTCAAAAGCGATCATTTTCCCCTTAAAATTTAAGTTTAATTTAAAATTTTAAAAGGAAGCTCTTCTACCTCTTTATTTTGATAAAAAAGATGAATACATTGTTTTCACCAAAGGCCATGATAAGTTGAAAATTTGTAATAAAATGGGGAGACGACATTTATAGTTCAAAACCATCAGTTAGGTGTAATAAATTCATTCACCATAGTTTTTGATTCTAAGCAGTGGCGTGCGGAGCAATATTTTTTAGGGGACCAGTTGGTCAAAATAAATTACGATACACATAGATAAAAAGATGGATATGTAGAACGATGGATATATAGAAAGATGGATATATAGAGATAGATGAAAATGTATCCGTGTTTTACCGAAAGTTTTCAGTTGAGTAATGGCTTGATAATGTCCGTGGGTTTTCTCGTGACGAATCTTTGCGTGCCTTATGGAAATTGCTCATGTCTGAAAATCCACTGGCATTCCAGACGCCTTTTTCCTTTTCAAAAAGGACGCAGGGCCAGCAAAATAATTTTTTTCTTAACTTACAAGCAGTCGACTCATAGTAATCTTTCTTGAAATGCCGATTATAACTTTTCAGCTTTGTAGATATTTCTAGGTCAGGAGTAGGCCTGCTCTGCGAAATTATTTGATCTTTCTCTTGGAATTCAAAGATCCAAACGAACGTTTCGCGAGATCGTCCAGCACACAGCATTTCTCCTCCGAGCTCCCGGTCAGTTCGTTCAACTGCGCATGCTCGGAAACTCCGTCCAGTTGGGGACTCGCTTTTTCGACCGAGTCCCTTTCCATTACGAATAATTTTCACCAAAGACAGGAAAACAACTTTTGCAACAAGATTTGTTGTTTCCTGAAGCTCACATAGAAACCTACACACTAGGCACTAAAACAAAAATTAATCCGTTTGCTTGAAAAATGCTTTAAATAATCAAATAAGCTTTCGAGCGAAAGCCTAAAGTTCTAGCAAAGCTACATACGTCGCGCACAGGGGAGAAAGGGAGGGAGGAGGGGTAAAAGAAGTGGCGTTTTAAAGAAAACTCGTATGTCTGCTCATGTTTTTACTCAATAAATTGTTCTCGAAGAGAATTTTTTGATGGGACAAATATTTAAGGGACTGACCTAGTCCCTCTGGTCCATGGGCCGCACGCTACTGATTCTAAGTAAAAGTAATTTCAATATAAAAAAAATCTCAGCCGATTAATTGGTGAAATGTCCTTCCACTTAGCTATTTGTTCTGAGAAAAAGTAATTTCAATATATAAAGAATTTTTCAGGCGATTGAAGGGCTAAAATTGGCCGACAGGTAAATCGGCAAAATAGTCGATTACTGCCTTGATACGGCGCCTTCCCGCAATCTACCTTATCAATAGAAAATCAATAGCAAAATTTTTACTTGAAAATTAATGCTTATTTCAAAACTAATAAGTATTATGTTGAAAGTTTTTATCAGTAAAATGTATGAGTTTATACAGTTGATAAATGTTCAAATCAGAAATCAAGTGTTTGTTTTTTCAAAATTCAATTTAATCTTATTTATCCTTTTTATCCTACTTTCCCGTAAAAATGAGAAAAAAGCATAAAAAGTGGCTTAATGTATCATAAAAATATCGCCAAGTCCAAAAAAAAAAGAAGTCAAAAAGGAATAAAAATATAAAATAAGTATCAAAAAATTCGAATTTTAAAGTGGGGTTTTGAGATGGGGAAAAATGTGTGTCCGTCTGTCGGTCTGTTTGTCTGTCTACCCATCTCCCCCCCCCCCTCCCTAATAACTTTAGAATGAACCGTCCGATTTGAACTAACTTTTTTTGTTGGAAAGATCTCGGCGAGAATACCTCATTCCCACATTCGCTTTTTAATTTGAACCATTTTTCGTTCCATTTTGAACTATTCAAAAAACTTAACATTAGCGCCTCCGGGGAAGTTTAAGTTTAATAATGAACGTAAATGCGGATATCCTTCAAACTAACTTTGTTAGAAAATCGTTTTGATGAATAATGTATGTATGTAAAGTACTTTTCTGAATAAGTTACTGTGAGGAATCTGATTCCGAGTCTCCAAAACATGGCAGAAATGTGGGGTTGGAAAAAATGACCCACTCCTGCCATTATAATTTTAGAGCTTTCGACTATGACTTCGACTGACTACTCTTATTTTTTTAAAACAGACTCCGACACCAAATCTTTATCTCCGACTCCGAAAATATGGGAGAAATGCAGGCTCAGAAAAAAAAAAATGATCTACTACTACGATTAGAATTTTAGAGCCTTTGACTCTGACTCCTCCCAGACTGACTACTCAGACTTTTCAGCTCCTGCTCCGACTCAGAAAATGTAGTGGAAATGCAGGCTGATAGAAAACAATGACATGTTCCTACTTTTAAAAGAAAGAGCTGCGCAGACGATATTTTGTTGTTTATTTATTTGTTTATTTTATTTATTTATTTATTTTTTCGGCAGACGATTACAAAAACTACCGTAAAGTCGGGTTACTTGGACCCACAAGGGGGTTACTTTAGCCCACAGTAAAATGATAAAATCTGGGTTTGGTACTAGCGTTAGAGACTGCAGCGTGCTTCTACCTAGTGGAGAAACGAGGAACTATGTGGAAGTCTTCAACTAATAAGTACCAAACCTTGATTTTATCATTTTACTGTAATGGGCTCAAGTAACCCCCTAGGGTCCAAGTAACCCGACTTTACGGTATTCATTTAAGAGAATTTTATTATTTAATCATATATTTTTTGAAGTACATTTTTCTTGTATGTGTGTGTTTTACGCATTGGCAACGGATTAAAAATATTTTTTTTTTCGGTAAACTGTATTTTTATGTGCTTTCTATTTTATTTATTTATTTTTTTTTTCTTGAAACCGATTAAGGAATTTTCCTAATTAAGAAATATATTACTTGCATTGCTTAAAATTTGCTATAGGGTCATTCCATGTCAAGTGATCCAACGTTTTTTACCTTACATTTTTGTGTTTCTTTCAAATTTGGCTCATCCATTGTACCCCTTGAGGTAATCAAAAGTCTCAACTTTTGGATTTTTATCTCTATTATTTTTTCATTTATGAGACTTTGAACTTTGGAAAAACCCTCGTTTTTTCATGGATAAGGGAACATAAAAGGGACCATAACTCGGCACCAAATATAGATAGAACGATTTGGTAAATAGCATTTTAAAGTACGTTAGTTGTCGCTTAATCTGATATGCAACATGACAAATTTTATAAAAATTTTATTTTTGAAAAAATGAAATTTTAATTTCAAATTTAAATTTCTCAAAAAACATATAAAGAATTTTTTTGAAAAAATTCTCAAAAATTCTTGTGTATTTTATCTATGTACAAATTTTTAGATTGAGATCTCAATGGGATCATATTTTTTTGAATTTTTGAACAAAACTGTATACGAAAAAAATGATATTTTTTTGATTCTATTTATTTAAATAGTAAGTTATCATGCTTGCGATGGTCTAAAACGTGGAAAACAAACATGAATATGTTTAAAGTGAGCTGGCATGAGCTTATAGATTTGTCAGGTTCACTCCCCTCCCCCCTTCCTGTCCCATACAACCACTCTTTTTTAATTCAAAACTGTTCAAAATGTTAAAAAAAAAAAAAAAAAAACTCTTTGATACAAAATGAATAGTAAACTTATTTTAAGTTGGTAAATGGGTTTCCTTATAACTAGACGAAGTATTCCTCTCCTCCACCCAAATATACCATTAACGCTGTACTATTATGACATCTAACCTGGGGATTAAATTGACTATTATTTTTACTCTAGGTAAGTGAGCTAGCATTAACTTGTAGTTTCGTCAGCTCCACCTCCCTTCCTTCCCGACCCAACCATTTTTTCTCCCAAACTGTTTAAAATGCTAAAAAAACCTTTTTGATACAACATGAACAGTACTCTTATTTAAAGTTGGTAAATGGCCTTCCTTATAACAAGGCAAAGTACAACCCTTCCCCCACCCAAATATACCATTACGCTATACTAATATGACGCCTCACCTGGGGATTGATTTGAGGATTATTTTCCCCCTAGGTATATATTGTTTTTCAGACGAAGTGTTTCTTTTTCAATTCGACCGTCACAAAGTGTACTTCCATTCAATATCTGAATTTAAACTTATGATTCATTTCATCCCCTCGCCCAGCACCAATCTTCAGTTTTGGAGAAAGAAAAAGAAACGGTTCACCCGAAGATCATAGCAAACAGCAAAATAGCACTGTTTCCCCTTGTTCTCATTATGTTTTCTCATTATTTTCACACAAAACTGAAAAGAAATCAAAGTATCAGGTTATATGTCAGTCCCCATCACTGCCTTTTCTTTCTCGTATTGGACAAAGCTCATGAGCTAATAGGAAAGAGTAACAAACAGAACGAACTGAAACACTACCAGACATCAGTAGAGACTAAGGCTTTGAAATGGGGTTAGGCGGGATGATAAAAAAAAAATAAAAGTTTGGAGCGGGAAAGAAGGGTAAGGGGGGGGGGGAGCAATCTGTAAAGAAGTTAAACAACATGAGAGGTTATGATCAAAAAAGCAGTGTTTGTTTAATATTGTATATAGATATATCTTGCTGCATTACTTTCCTTTACAACAAAATGAAAAAGAACACAAACAATTAAATAAATTAAATAACAGCTGCACACTAGATAATGTGGAAAGATAGTTATGGGGATACAGACATATGATCTGATATTTTGATTTATTTTCAGTTTTTGCGAAAAGAATAGAAAAAACGATGAGAACAAGGAGAAACAGTGCTATTTTGCTGTTTGCTATGATCTTGGGGCGACCCATTTATTTCATACCTTCAAAATTGCAGATTGGTGCTGGAGTAGGAAATGAAATTAATCATAAAGTTAAATTTCAGATATTGAGTGGAAGCACACTTTGAAGTTCGGAGCGAAAAAGAAACACTTCGTCTGAAAAACAATATATATACCTAGGGTGAAAATAATCCTCAATTCATTCCCCAGGTTAGACGTCATATTAGTATAGTGTGAATGGTATATTTGGGTGGGGAGGGGGATACTCCGTCTAGTTATAAGAAAACCCATTTACCAACTTAAAATAAGTTTACTATTTATTTTGTATCAAAGAGTTTTTTTTTCTTTTTTTTAGCATTTTGAACAGTTTTGAAATAAAAAAAGAGTGGTTGTGCGGGGGAGAGAGAGGGGGGGGGGAATGAACCTGACAAATCTATAAGCTCATGCCAGCTCACTTTAAATATATTCATGTTTATTTACTACTTTTTAAACCATCACAAGCCAGACAACTTAGTATTTAAATAAATAGAATCTAAAAAATATCATTTTTTTCCTATATACAGTTTTGTTCAAAAATTCAAAAAAATATGATCCCATTGAGAACCCAATCTAAAAATTTGTACAAACATAGATAAAATACACAAGAATTTTTGAGAATTTTTTCAAAAAAATTCATTAATATGTTTCTTGAGAAATTTAAATTTGAAATTTAAATTTCACTTTTTTTAAATAAAATTTTGATAAAATTAGTCATGTTGCATATCAGATTAAGTGACAACTAACGTACCTTAAAATGTCATTTACCAAATCGTTCTATCTATATTTGGTGCCGAGTTATGGTCTCTTTTATGTTCCCTTATCCATGAAAAAACGAGGGTTTTTCCAAAGTTCAAAGTCTCATAAATGAAAAAATAATAGAGATAAAAATCCAAAAATTGAGACTTTTGATTACCTCAAGGGGTACAATTGATGAGCCAAATTTGAAAGAAATACAAAAATGTAAGTTAAAATTTTTCTCAGATTTTGGATCACTTGACGTGGAATGACCCTAAACTATATTTAGTCCTTTTACGTCCCCCCTTTTACTTATCACTTTCATCAGATGAGAGAGTGATATTTTGTTTTTAGAAATCAGCTTTAAATGAAAAAAAATCTGTTAGACATAATTTGCAGTCTCTGATAATTAAGATAATATTGATCAGAAGTACTTGAATGTCGATATCAGTATACGGGAAAGTAGGCTCGTTTAGTTCTTGACAGAACTTCTTGTTTATTCTCATAATTATTCTCATTCTCATAACATTCTTGTGGACAAGCGAAATGAGTGAGTTATTCAAATCTAGGCCAGCGCAAATTCATGCCTTTCAGAACGATTTGCTTTTATCAATTGTTTTAAACTTCAGAGGGGCGAAGAGGGCCCATTCAGAATAAGGGCACGGCGCATTAAAGGTTCACTTATAAATAGGCTGGGTCCCGCTAAATATGTCTGAGAAAAAAACTACTGGTTTTATCTGGTGGTCGGCCTTCGATTCGTCAATCTCATCTCCGGATTGATACTAATCCTCAAAGTCGTTGGATCATACTAACCAGGAAAGTACGCGATCATGGAATAATGAATTTTTTTTTAATGAGTACCAATCGAAAGAGCATTGTAAAACATGTTTCTGGACGCATGCGTTTTTGCCCTCGCGCCCCCGTTATTGAAATATAAGGTCCTAAAGTCAGCTGATTTTTTTGAAAAATCGCCAATTTTAGCGATTATAATTAAATCGGGAAGCTGCGGCGCGAATTCGCTATTAGAGTCTAACGAGAAACTTGATTCCCATTTTTGGTCATCTGCAAAGCTTGTGAAAGACGGCTGTTAAGCAAAAAGCTACTATAAAGCCTGTGTCGTGAACAGTAAAGAGCTTTTTAAAGAGAAAACACAAGTTTAAACAACATCAAAATTAAATTTTATCTTATTATTTGCGATGAAAGCACGTCCCTTGTTTAAAGGGCCCAGGAGGTGACAACGGAGCGTCCTGTTTTTTTTTTTTTTTTTTTTTTTTTTTTTTTTTTTTTTTTTAAAGTGTACGTGCTATTCTGTAGTAAATTGTAAAAAATGCAAACATAAATTTTCCCTTGGGGGGGAGGGGGGAGGTTTTTTTTTTTTTTTTTGAACTAGTCCAAATTTACTGAAAATTTGTTCAAATAAAAAAATCAAATAGGAATGAGGTGTTTTCTCTGTGATATTTTGCAACAAACAAAAAAAAAAAAAAATGTTGATTGAATCGGACTTATTCCCACAAAAGTTATGAGAGAGTATAGGGAAAAATATATCGAATGAAATATTATTAAAATCAAAAAGTCCAATTTGGGAGTGTGCTGTCCTCGCTGAGATGTTCCGATCAAAAAAAAAATCGAATCAGACTATGCTCTCAAAAGCGATTGCGGGAGGGGGGGGCAGAACTGACCAATAGATAGACTGACAAGTACACAGTTTCCGCAGCTCAAAACCCAACTTTCCTATTTTAAATTTCTCTGTGTATTTAGTTATTTTTATTAAGTTGTGCTTTTTCGACTCAATTGTTTTGAACGGTTTTTTTTTCAAAAGGCATCACTCCTTCTTTCATTATTTTTTCAATAATTTCTACTTTTTCAGAAAAGTAAGCTAAAACTTGTATTGATTTACAATTTTGTTAGTTTTTTCCTACCCGTTGAACATAAAGCAGAATCAGTAAAAGTTATACTAATGTTGTTAAACAGTACGAAATTAACATGCAATATGTTTTACATTTACGTTACAGAGACTTTTCGCTACAGTGACCAATTCTGTTTAAACAGCGGGGGTTTTCACAATGAATGTCGAATCTATTAGTATATTTTAAGAATAAAAATAGCTATTTCCCTCTACCCTTGATGTAATTTCCGACATGGATATAATTTTGCAGCTATTGACATTTACTATTCGTTTTCTTTTTAAAATTTCTATTTATTTTTTCTCGATTTCAATTTTAAAAAATAAATTTTTTTGCTAAGAGTGAGCAGATAGTGAAACTTCTTGTATCGATTTTTTTTAAATAAGAACTGATATCATAATCCATGACAATTTAATTTCTACCTCAAAGACTATTTATTTCATTTTTTTTACATGAGCTCACATTAGCTGCTCTTCATACTTATTTATTTAATTATCCTGAATTATTCATTAAGAAACACGTGCAATATATTTTAACGTATAATTATTAACACATATAACTTAGTTCAGTAAAAAAACTTAAAATAACTAAAATTTTAAAATGTATTGTTATCATACGTAAAAAGATAAAACTTTAACTTCTTTGTAATGTTTTCGCTCCTCTGGATAAAACACTCTCTTTCCTCATCATAGTCTTGACAAGCATTCTTTATTTTAGCTCATACAAGTAAAGGGTTAACGTAAAACATCTTTTACTTTCTTTGCAAATGACCAAACATGGAAACGATGCGATGCCAAGCAAGCAGCGGTAGGGAGAATCGGGAAATAGCTTCAATTTCTTGCCAAGTCTTCAAATTTGGCTACTTTTTGGCTGACTTTAAGACCCCTTACCTCGAAAACGAGGGGACGAGGGCACTTGATCTTTGGGTCAAAAACATGTTTCAGTTTGCTCTTTCGAATGGTACCATTTTTAACTTTTTTCATTATTACTTAAGTCGAGTACTTTCCTGGTAAGAAACAGATTGGGACGTCTACCAGCATCAGACTTTGACTATACCGTAAAATGGGGTGTATCGAGACAATGGGGCGATTTGGAACAAAGCTTCCTGACCAAACAAAGAAATTCTTCATTAATATACCGTCGGGTATTTTTGGCAGTTATTTTTTTTCTAGAAAGGTAAGATCATAAGAAAGTAGGGAAAAAATATTTTTGTCATTCTGGCTACACTACTGGCTTATGAGCAAGACTGCAAGCACCCCCCCCCCCTCCCGACTGAATCTTGTGAAGTCAACACCAACATTTGGCTTTATTACTATGAGGATGCTCGTAATGTTTAATGAATATTTTAAAATAAAAAATTCGCTTGGTTAAAAAGAAGCAGTTTTTAACTAAGCAGTTTTTAACTAACTTTTCTTATTCTTATTGCCTGGTTTCCTTACACATGTAGCTACAACCCTAAAAGTTTTAAACCTTTTTTTTTTCCCGGTCAGTCCAGAAGGTACCGTCTAAAATTTGTCATGTTGCAGATTCATAGTGCAGTTTTCAATTCCGGGTACAACGGAATTATTCTAAAAAATATATTATACTTTTCTTTAGCTGGTTTTAATTTTACAAAACTTTATTCATAATTTACAAAATTGGTATGTTCTAAGATAATATTAGAGGAAAGTTACCTGCTTTTTTACTACCAGAAACACCCACCTATCTATTTATAGATCATCTATTATTTCAACTACAAAATACTGTAAGTGAATAAAACTTCACTCTATTTATGAAGTATAAAATGTAATTTTAAAAGATTTTTTTTTCTAATTTTCATTTTAAAATAATTTGGGTGCTGACTAGTCATAGAAAGGTTCATTTTCCCTTGAATTACGGCATAGGTTGAAAACTGCATCTTCATCCCGTGATAACAATGGACCCTGTCCACTTGTCCTGACCGCCCACTGAGGGGAACGGAGCAGACGAAAATCCGGTTCTCTTTCGTCTATTAACACACGTATCTTTGCAGCGTAAAAACTCTGATTTCTATTCAAATTCAAAAAATATGTCTTTTGAAAGTTTTTACTTAGGAATGATGTAAAAGAATGAAGAATGACTCATTTGGAGCGAAATATTCTCTTTACTGATTTAAAGTCTCTTAGCTCATCATAGCAAAATGGAGTAAAAGTCACATTGTTTTCCTTTTCCATCACTTTTCTCGAAATTTTCCAGCAATCCTAAGCCGATATGCACCCTACCCATGTTTATTATGTTTATAAATGCTAGTTATTATTAAATAAAACTAATTTATTTAGCACTAGTAACACTGGGACCTGGATTCAAATACCAGCAAATGAAAAGTTAAATAGACCGTTGCCGCACCGTGAATAGGGTCCATTCAAGAGACGGAGAAAATGTTTTCCTTTCATTGCTTTCTTTCGTTACGAATATCACTTTTTTAGACTAAAATCTGTGTTTTAAAATTACAGTAGCCCCTCGTTATACCGCGCCTCGTTATATCGCTCATTCGGTTATATCACTTTTTTCTTTTGTCTCCCTCCAAAAAAATAAAAAATTTTAGTTCGAAACCATTTTTGAGAAAATATGTAAGGTGCTCAGATAAAGGTCTCTTTCTCATTTATTTTGTCATCAATGAACAAAAGGAAAGTTCTTCTATTCTTCTGAATTCGCTGAAAAGAAGCAGAAAATTCCTGTCACCCAAACTTGCATACTGCAGAGACAGTTTGGAAACTACTGAACACTTTCTTTTGTATTGATACAATGAGAGAAACGCGTCTGGTAAGTGTCAAGAAAACACACGTCCCTTCTCTGACTGCCTTTTAGTGTATAAGTGTGTAGTTTAGCTATTTTTAATGACCTCGGTTATATCGCGCTTTCGGATATATCGCGCTTTTTTCTTGTCCCCCGAAAAGCCCGATATAACGAGGGGTTACTGTATAATAATAAATAAGAACGTTTTTCAGGGAAAATTGTGAATTATTTTGCCGACTACTGGTGGCCGACTACACTGTTAAAAAAAACCTGAATTTTCAGGAAGTTTTTTCCTGATTTTAACAGAAAATTTCTGTTTTCGCTTCAAAACGTATCTTTTCCTTAAAGAAACAGAAATATTCCGTGAATCACCGATCATTTTTTCCCGGCGCCAGGAACTTGGAAACTTGGACGCTTGCCAAAACATAGATCGTTCGAATGTAGTGAGAAACCGATAGTGTTGTGATATATGTTGTGAAGCCATTTTGCTTCAATTTGAGATTGCAAGGATTGGAAAACTTAAGCTGGATTTATAGCGTTCCCCCAATTATTTTGTGCCGTTAGAAGACTTGTGAAAAAATGATCTTTTCACGCTCCTGGAAGTCATTCTATTCCTGGAAGGATTCTATATGCCGCGTTGGATACACTTAGACGCATCCGCCGCGTTTCCCTTGTCCGATATTTTAAAGAAGATTTAGTTTATCAGTCCATAATTCATCGCAATGCATTCGCGCAAAATGGGCAACAAAAGGGTGTGTGAGTATATTTTAAAATCCATACCCCCTTTTGTTGTCTTTTTTGTAAGTCGTCTATTAGAGAGAAGATTTTCGTCCAGGAAGAGGTAAGGCTCTTGCCCCATCAATTTTTATCATGTTTTTATTTTTGTTATTATTATTTTTAATTTAATTTGAGTCTAGACTTAATAGTTTGTTATTTCACTGGATTTCTGTGGCCGACTACTGGAGTATTTACTAGTGTTGACAACAGCTTGGACTTTAACATAATTTTTTTTATTTCTGAAACAAGTAGGTGATTCACTATCAGAAAGGTTCATTCTAAAGTTTTACCTTGTTTTTGTTGCTGTATTGATAGCTGAAAGTTCTAGGTTAGCCAAGATCCACAAAAGATCTCTTACATGGCCGACTATTGGAGCACTTACCCTATACCATTTTTAAACGAATTAAATTTTGTAAAATGAAATTCATTAGAAAGATTTTGAATTGTCGAAGTATTTATAGCTGTTCAATTAGTAGGGTAGACCGGGGCACATTTACGCACAGGGCACATTTACGCACAGGGCACGTTTAAGCAGTGCCCTTTTCTCGAAAAGTGTTATGATTAGTGTGTCACCAGTTGTGGCAGATTGATGCTGGCCCCTAGAAAGTACTCTCACAAGTTTGTTAGCTTCCGTCGAGCTTTGGATAATATGTTTTTTGCCAACTTGAGTAAGTTTTGTGTTGAACTTATTGAAACCTATTGTGAACTAAAAATGCTTAGATAAAAATTAACAAATGTAAAAAATATTAGCAGCACTTTATCCTTGTTTAAGAACAGTACTCGCACGTGAACAAAAATTTTCAGGCTCTATTTAGTTTTGAAAATCATCATTTAAAGTTTAATTGAGTAAGAAATTCGTGTCTAGTAGCTTAAAAAAAAACATTCTAGATATGTCTTCATGCCTTCTCGGCTTTACTTTCATAGACTATCCTACTCATAATAAATGTTCCTTATTTTGTAGATGATAAGACATTATGCAAAAAATGACAGAACAGTCAAATGTCAAAATAATGAAAAATGCCGTTCTGAAAGTGAGACTACGTCAAAACACTATTCTGTATTGAAGATCTGCGAAGCGGCTGTAACTATATGTATCATGCGATTCTTACACTATGTGTACATTTTTTGAGACATGGGGTTCATAGGAATCAGTCCAATACTCTGGTTTACAAATAGTAAAATGAATAGTGAGAATAAACAAAGTAAGTAGAAAAATAAATAGAAATATTAAAACAAATCACTGGTAAAAAAATCGGTTATTACGATCTTTTAAATATTTTAGGGGCCGTGATTCTATGTTCAAGTTATGAATAAAATATTTCATTTTTATTCATTATTCATTTTGCTCAAGCCCTTGGTACCACTAATAACGTGCGTAAATGTGCCCCGCTTGATGCGTTAACGTGCCCCGTGTACGGGCAAGTTTACACAACAGACTTTGACAGAAATATTTTTTTTTTTTTTTTGACACTTAAATATTCAAACAGGGGGAAGACTGAATTCACAAACTTAAACTTAATTAACTGCTTTGTAAGACCATAACGATAAAATTTTCCTGAAATGAAACATAAAAATTAAAAAATTCACTGAAAAAAATCCTCGTAAACGTGCCCCGGTAGGGTGGTTCAAAAAAATTATTTTTTTGCTAGAGACCAAGGCTCACCCTCTTTTTTTTTAACATTTATGTGCAAAATCACTCTCCTAAAATTTCAGCATTCTACTCTTAATGGAAGATGGTGATCAAATGCCCTTCATTTTAAAGCTTTTTCGTATTTTTTTTCCAATTTTCAAGATTTTCAGACTGAACCATTTTCTTACAAAAGATTTTTTTTTTCAATAATTCTGATTTTCCAATGCATAAATATTAGTAAAAACAATTGGAAAGTTTCCTAATCGTTTGAACCTAGCAACGACTATTTTGATACAATCAACTATTTGGTAGAACGCATCATACAACGTAGGTTTGCAGTACTACTTGCGTACATGTTAAGCGATGGTTTTCAAAAACTTTTAAGCATGCTAAAATAGAGTTTTGGAGAAACTGAGCAAAATATGCTTTTAAAGTATTGGGATGCAGAGGAAATAAAATGCAGGATTTAAAGTTTTAAACTAATAGTGCTAACAATTACACAAGGGCGCAGAGAAGAAGAATTTAATTATAAAAATTAATTGCACAAAACTATTGTAGCTAGCCTGCCGTCATCATGACATAGAACTAATCTATAGTTTAGGCAAAGATATTTATTTAATGCTTGCTATCATTTTTTCTCGGTAGTTTCACTGTTTAATAACTTTAAAGCGAAGAATGTCCGACAAAGAATTAAGCAAAAAAAAGAAAAGATAAAGAAATGCCGCGCATAGAACTGAGAGAAGACTTTAAACAAGTGTTTGAAAATCAACTGTAAGCTTTTTATAAATCTATAGGAAAATAATCTATAATTACTCTTGCGGATTATAAAGAGAAAATTGATTTATTATTAGCCATTTTGGGATCCGGTCTGAGAAAATCCATCGGCGAATGAGAGGTGATATTCATATTATTTGGTGGATGGCTAACCTCTTATGTGGCTTCAAAATATTTATTGTCCTATATAAGAAGGATATTTTTCATTTGATCAGGCGAGAACAAACCTAGATACAATTTCTACAGTTTTAATGATTTTTTGTACAGTAAAACATTAATGTATAGAACATTAATAGATACTCCCACTTAATATTAAAACTCTTGGGAATATCTGAACTTGGGAAAAAAAACTTATAGGATATGAACGACCTGGAAATTGAAAGAGCTACTAGGAGTTTTTGAAAAGCACTTATGGCACCCGTGATGAATTAGTTACTTTGACTTAGTTTTCCAGATAAAATTCTAGCATAAAGAAAAGCAAATTATAACAGGAATAAAGATGCGAAATATAACAGGCGTAGTATAGAACGATTGGGTGTTTTCCAAACATGAACATTCGAGATTATTTTCTATCATCCTTTATCCTATAACCCTCAAAATGCAAATATAATATTAATCACAGAATTACCAAAAGAAAAGCACAATAAATAAAGAATGGTGAATGACATTGCTGAGAGAAATATTCAAATAATTCAAGAATGAAACAGGATTTTTCTTTTTTTCAATATTGAGGACGATAAGAAGTTTCTTTTGCTTGTTGTTGAAGAAAATTGAATAGCCATCCTTGATGAGACAAAAAATATTCAATGCTAAAAGTCTCTCTCTCTCTCGAATATATATATATATATATATATATATATATATATATATATATATATATATATATATATATATATATATATATATATATATATATTAGGGTGATTCAAAAAAAAATTTTTTTGAATTTCTCTGGTCTTACCCCGCAGTTTTTTACACTATTCATGAATGTGATGTATGTAAAATTTTAGTTCAATTGAATAATATTTAGAGGTCGCTCAACGCGATCGAATTCTGTTGAAAATTAGCAATTTCGAGAGTTGGAGTATATAGCTTCATTACTCGAAATAATATTATTCTTCATATAAAATGGAATAACTTAAAACGTTAGTTTACTCTACTAAGTAATTAGTCAATAAAATAATAGCTCAAAGTGAGTTGTAACGATTATCCCCCCCCCCCCCCCCGCTCCAAAGCTGCATTATCTCTTACCTGAGTTTGGGTAGAAAATGCAGGTGCAAGCTCGGGCTGTGGTTTCTGTTTTCTTTTCGGTTGTTTGAGGTGTATGAGTTTATTTGGCTAAAACACCTAGCATCCACTCTAGACAGGGCCCAGTATAAGTGACAGAAAGCCACTTTGATAGTAGCCGCTACAGTACAACGTATGGGTCAAAATGGGGAGGATTTGACAACGTCCATAAAACGGTAAAAGCAAACTATTCGCTCTGAATTGGCCGTTAACTTACAAAAGTCGTTTAAATCTAGGACTTCCTTTGATAGTTCACAGGAACGAAACACTTATGAAAAACATATTGCGAAAATGAAGGATGATCGGCGGGTTTCATACCAGTATTAGTATCAGGACCACAAGCATTGATGATTTACTTCTGGGTTCTAGTAAGTTAGTCAGGCATTGGAATTGCTACGGAAAATGCTGCTATAGGATAACCAGTTAGATAAATGGGAACTTACTGAGCTCGTACATGGTATGTGTTTCAATACGACATACGTTGCCGGTACTAAAGTTGGAGCACTGTTTGAACTAGGGGGGAAAAAAAACTAGGGAAGCAACTTTTATATTGTGCTTTCCGCCATTATATTATAGACATTGTGTTTTCTGTGGTATTACAACCGAAATCTATTCTACTCTTGGTCTCTCGGTATTTTAACCGATAAACCAAGAAATAGGTAGAATTGGGGTATTTGATTGCGTGCAATGTCAGATGCGATGTTCACGCAATTGCGTGGAACCATCCATTGCCATTGCATCTACAATACTGCTTTTTAAGCGGTTTTAGCAATCATAGTCCAGAATAAAACATTCTGATTTTAAACCTGGAGTGAGGAACGATGAGGTTGAGGAGTTGGTAGCTCATTCAGAGCAACGTGTAACTAGTAATGGAAGTTGCACAAAGTTAACTTCTGATGACCCATGTAAAAAGGTATTCGTAACATATGAATGTGATTTCTTTCACATTCTTATCGTTAATGGGAAAAAATATCTAGCTGGGTTCCCAGCAACCCTTTTTGTGCAAGCACTAAGAAATGATTTGGAATATTTTTGACGTCCTTATTCATGTAAAGAAGAAACTCGAAATATATCAGCTGTTTGATCCTGAGCATTCGAATCTTTAAGATAGCTACCAACAAGGCTTTATACTACCAAAGAAACTAAGGATTGTAAACGACAATACGGAGCGTGGCATGGCCCCTATTGAAGCATTTGTTAAGACTATCACTAACGACGAAAAACAAAGACAGTGTCTTCTTCAAGTGGTACAGGAACACAGAAAAGGTTTCAAAGTTGCAAAAAAGTAACCTTAAAAAGTATTGCAAAAATTAATGAGCGAATTACTATATATTTAATGTATTTAAATTTGTTTTTTATATTTTTTCCGTATTTGATTAGTTTTCATACTTTTCTGCATTTCATTGGTTTTTCAGATATATAGTTCATTTTGTGATTGCACGCTTTTTTTCTTCGGCGATATAAAAAAGCAATAAAGTAACTTTATTACTATTATTATTTACGTTCGCATTTGTGCCACTATCACAAAATTTGAAGTACTCCTAAATGTAAATATAGTTTACTAAAATTTTGCACAAATAATCAGTGTATATAGTGGCACAAAATAAGAGGGTAAGACACACAAAAATACAAAGGCTACTTTTTTCTATAGATATCATTTACGATCAAGTTCTTGTCAATATCACGAAATTTCAAGGCGTTTGAGTGACCTCTAAATATTAATATATTTTGCCAAAATTTTGCACAAATAATCAGTGTATATAGTGGCACAAAATAAGAGGGTAAGACACACAAAAATACAAAGGCTACTTTTTTCTATAGATATCATTTACGATCACGTTTTTGTCAATATCACGAAATTTCAAGGCGTTTGAGCGACCTCTAAATATTAATATATTTTGCCAAAATTTTGCACAAATAATCAGTGTATATAGTGGCACAAAATAAGAGGGTAAGACGCACAAAAATACAAAGTTTATTTTTTTCCATACATTTGTGAATCACCCTAATATATATATATATATATATATATATATATATATATATATATATATATATATATATATATATATATATATATATATATATATATATATATATATATATATATATATATATATATATATATAGTTGAACTGCAAAACAAGAAGTTTAAATATATTGGCTTTAGTTAAAAACTTCTAGCTGGGTCCAGTATAACAACACTGCTTGACAAAAAACAAACTTCAAATTGCGTCTGACACTATTCTTGCTGATTTTTATGTAAAATGACCCACTGAATCTAGGGTCATTCCATTTTAAATCAACAAATTTTCAAAAATGTTGTTGCATAATCATTTTTGATTTTGATAAAAATGTGCATGTGCATTCCTTTTATTTCCCAGCCCTTAAAAAAATAGTTATTTTATTTCAGAAAAATTTACCCTTTGATATATAGGCCATTTTTGTTGTTGGCAACAGCAAAAATGGGGCATTTTGATGCTTTGTCTTATGAACTATAACTTTTTTTCTATCAAAAATTTTGAGCTCAAACATAGCTCATTGGAAAGCTAAGAAAAAGATCTTTTTATATATGATATCAATAAATTTCAGACTTAAAAAAAATACTTAGTTTTTCAAGGTCAAATTTTGCGACGAAAATTTCATTCTTTACTACTTTTGAAAAATAAAACACCCATGAAGGAAGGGCTTAGAATAACAAGCTCTATGTTTTATCATATATTCATATGCATGCTTACTTATTACCGTAAAGTCGGGTTACTTGGACCCTAAGGGGTTACTTGAGCCCATTACAGTAAAATGATAAAAACTAGGTTTGGTACTTATTAGTTGAAGACTTGCACGTAGTAACTCGTTTCTCCTCTAGGTAGAAGCACTCTGCAGTCTCTAATGCTAGTACCAAACCCAGATTTTATCATTTTACTGTGGGCTCAAGTAACCTCCTTGTGGGTCCAAGTAACCCGACTTTACGGTATATTAAAAAAATTGGCTTGTTACTCCGCCCCCTTATGAGATAACCCCCCCTAAAGTTGCAAATTTTCCAAAAAATCCAGTTTTCAACGCTAAAAAATGCATGTGGGGGACAAGGTAAAAATAATTTTACTTGTGGAATCTTAAGTACTTTTTACCAGCTTTCTAATGAAACAAAAGTTGCTTTGTTATTCAAAGGCGCTTGGCAGATATAAGGGTCTGAATTTTCAAAAAATTGCACAGAAACAACACAATTATTTTCATACTTTTTAAATTTTTTTAATTGAAATGTAATAATATATACCTTATTATTTGCTTTAAATGCCAAGAAAAGACTAAAAGTAGTTATGAAGTAATTTATTTAAACTTTAATAAGACAATTTAATATTTTTAACACCTGAGGATATAGAATATCACTAAATTTGTCTGATTTGTAAACATCTGTTTGCCACCTACAACAGAATTATTCAGACCTATCACTGGTCGAGAGTGTAATTCACACTTAGTGGCGTAGCTAGGGTTTGGCAGGAGTGGCTCTTGCCACGGGCGCAGCAGCCAGGAGGGCGGCATTTTGACCGATTTAAAAAAATTTTTTTTTTTGGTCAAGTCCAAACAAACTAAAAAATGAAGATTTGATAGACATCCCAAGCAGCGCAAACTGCGCCCCCACAATACAAGACAAACCATACAAATTGTGCGACTTTGCTTTGGTAGATTTCGTTAGCTACACGGATGTTAGCAATTTATCTGGTAGGATAGAATTTAGTTATGTGGGGTCTGGAGTCTATAATAGGCTGATCTGAAATCGGCCGGTCTTATCCACTTAAAAAGATAGAAACAAACCTTTTCTCTCCGTTTCTTTCCAGCTTTTTTTTTAACGATATCACTTCAACTTATCAATTACGCAATATACTTCAGAAATAACGTTCTCCGATTTTAAAAATCGGCGAGCTTTTGTTGAAAACATTTCGGATACAGATTTTTGAAATACAATTTTATGATGACAGAAAATAACTCCTCTGCTGGTAAAATTTTTCTGTGGCGAAAACTAAGAAGAGAATAATATGTATTTCTCAAAAACGGGAGGGGGAGGTCTCTAAAAAACGACTATTGCAAGATTTCGCGATCTTAAAATTTGTACCAAGAGCCTACATTAAATGAAGATACCAAAAATGAGTAACACAAGTAAAACTGCGGTTGATTTTGAACGAGTAACGTTTTCAAACGCTGTTTGTGCTTCGATGACTCAGTATAAAAAGTTAGAAGATTCAAAAAAAAAAAAAAAAAAAAATGCTAAATAACTTCTTTTAGTGAGTTTCGATTTGTATTTTAGAAATTATTCTATTTTATATATACTTTAATGAAGTGCTCTCACTTCTAAACTAAATATAGCACTACTCTTTGTTCTTTATACTCATTACCGTTTTAGTATTATTGGGAGGGATTGAGCTCAATTTGTAATCACGCCAGTGCAATATGTTTTGTGCTCTTTCTATTGTCTCTATATATTAAAAAAGTAAGCTCAAAGATATTGTAAAAGGATGTTTGTGGCTGGCCTGCGTCCAGGCTGCCCCATAGCACCTACAGACTTGAAACTTGGTACAAAATTAGTTCGAGCCCCGTAGATTTGCACCTGGGAGCCATTTTTCTTAATTTCGAATTAGTTTTTTAAAATTAATTTCTTAAGCATAAATTTCACATACTTCACCAAATTAGGGAGCAAAAAAATCCCCCCACCCCCTAATGTTTTATATCGTTGGAAAGAGTTTTTTTTCCAAAAAAGAAGATGTTGTTCCATTTCTCTCCGTTAATTACAACAGGAGATAGAAGTGATTCTAATTTAGTCATTTTTCAAGGCTCACCTCGAGCAAAATTAGATTATATTCAACCAAACGGCTCAAAAACATTTTCTGCAAGGTCGTGTTCGAACAGCAAAACCGGTGTACACAATTTGCTTTTATCTCCTATTCTTTTATTTATTTTTTAACATTTAAGAAAGGTTGTCATTATTCTTACGGTATTTTATTTGGTTCTGTGATTTCATATGAATTACATTGCGTGTTTTCAGTTATTTATTTTTCTTTTTTTTGTCCCGCAAGGAAAAGGAACTGAATTTTCTGTTAGGGTTTGATATTTTACTATGTTTTTTAATTATTTACATATTATTTTCATTTTTTATATCAGGATGGGGACTCTTTTATTTACTTGGCGAATTATTTTAGACTGTAAAGAAACGGTTAATGCGCTTTTAAAGGATATGTGGGCATTTCCGTTAAAAAAAATGATTATTTTGCATCTAGATGGGGGAGTGGGAATAATTGTCTTTTTCAGCGGGGACGCCGTATTCGATGGCATATAGTCGATTTGACTCCAAACCACCAGAAACCAGATTGGTAATCGAGCCGCCGAAGGCGACGAACGGGGGTTGGTGAGCGAAGTGAGCAGGGGGCGGAGCCCACTAGTTAATATAAATAAAAAAAGCTATTGTTTCTCATGCATTACTGAACAAGGAAACGCCAAATGAATGTTGAGGGAAGATGAGTGTACTCTACGCTACTTCAGGGGGGGCGAGTCACTTTTCTAAAACTGTACACAAAAATACGTGCGAATCAGTTTTTTTAATCATTCTCAGTTCGAGCACCGTCATTGCAGTGCCCGCCAATAGCTTCCCCATTGTCGGCCCATGTTTATGTACGCTGAATTCAACATTTAAAAGGAAAAAAAATTAAAAAATACATCTGGTACTTTCTTAAAGTCAGGGAGGGAACAATTGAAATCTCCTAACTCCCCTCATAGATAATATTAGTATTAAATAACGGCGGGTCTCTAGAATATTTTTAATACTTAAAATAAAAAGTATTTATTCATAAAAAACAATCGTTTATTTTACACATTCTTCTAGCGTTTTAAAACAAATTCTATTTAAAATAAAAGCTGTTGTGTGTGGGAAAAAAACACACTGTGTTCAATTTGCAAGAATTATTTGGTTTTTGAATTTATGTGAAATGATGGGGAAAGGCAGGAACGCACCGAACTAAAATTGTTGGAAAGACAGAAATTCTCAAATTGAACACAAACTTTCAAAAAATAAAACTTGAATTTTAACCAATAATACGAACAAGCAAACATATCATGCGCACAAACATGAGGGAGAACACTGAGCATCGCTAAAAATGCTCAAAGAAAGAGTGAAAAAAAAAGGTTGCAACATTATATGCAAATTTTTCGAATAAATAAATCAAAATTGTTGGAGTAAGGACATTTTGGGAGGTCACAATGACCTCCCATCAAAGCAATTTCTAGGGGGGCACAATTTTTCAAGTTTGCCACTGGCGCGGGGCCCGCTAGCTACGCTACTGTTCACACTTCATCCTTTTGTTGTTTATTGGCAAAAAGATGGATGTGTTCAAGCTGAAAGTTTTTGTAAGTGATTATCTGGATACAACACTACCACATTTTATGGTTTTCAAAATATCCTTGTTAGAAAACTGAAAGCAGACCACCCTTTAGTTTCAAAATTAACCTTTTTTTTTCAGGTGGGTTTGCTGCACCACGCAAAAATGGAAAGAACTTCATTTAATTAAGCCACAAAAGCAGACAGTCTTTTTTTTTAAGTGGCAAGTTTAAATAAAGTACTTCACAACTCTTCTTAGTCTTTTCTTGACATTTAAAGCAAAAAATAAGAAGGTATATATTATTTCATTTCAATAAAAAAAAATTTAAAAAGTAAGAAAATAATTGTGTTGTTTCTGTGCAATTTTTTGAAAATTCAGATCCTTATATCTACCAAGCGCCTTTGAACTTTTGTTACATTAGAAAGCTGGTAAAAAGTACTTACGATTTCACTAGCAAAATTATTTTTACCTTCTCCTCCACATGCATTTTTTTAGCGTTGAAAACTGGATTTTTTTGAAATTTTGCAACTTTAGGGAGGCATATCTCATAGGGGGGCTGAGTAACAAACCATTTTTTTTTACATAATAAGTAACAATGCATATGAATATTTGACAAAACGAAGAGCTTGTTATCCTAAACCCTTCATGGGTTTTTTAATTTTCAAAATTAGTAAAAAATGAGATTTTTGTCGCAAACTTTGACCTTGAAAAACTAAGTATCTTTTTTAAGTCCGAAATTTATTGATATCATATATAATAAAATCTCTTTCTTAGCTTTCCAATGAGCTATGTTTGAGCTCAAAATCTTTAAGAGAAAAAAGTTATAGTTCATAAGACAAAGCATCAAAATGCCCCATTTTTGCTGTTGCCAACAACAAAAATGGCCTATATATCAAAGGGTAAATTTTTCTACAATGAAATAACTATTTTTTTGAGGTCTGGAAAATAAAAGTAATGCACATGCAAATTTTCATCAAAATCAAAAATGGTGATGCGCACCCCATTTGTTGATTTAAAATGGAATGATCCTCTAAATATGATCAGTTTCTCCCACTATGGTAATCGCTCCCCAGCTTTCAAAGGTAATTTACATGTGTGAACATAACTGGAATAAATATAAATAATACTGAATGGTTCTTTACTGAAGGAGATCTGCGGTGCGACTCGTATGTAACATGCGATGTTTCCAAGGTTTTAAAAAGTTGTACAGCTTGAAAAAAAATTTGGACGTGGGAGTCATATAAAGTCCGATACTCTTGTTTTGCACCAAAAAAGTGAAAAATTTTTAAAGCTGGAAAAAAATGAGTAGTTGATGACATATTTAATATTTTAGAGAGGGGAGGGGGAATACAACCCATCAGTCTCCTAACTTGCAGCAAGTGTTTATGATTTTGAACTTTTCACCTCTTTAGCCCTATAGAAGAATTTTAATAGTAAATATAATGCTTCCTTCCCTCAAAATAATAACTATGAAATTTTCATTCGAAATCTGAAGAAAAAGGAGGGGAAGGGGGCGTTGTTTTCGAAAAATTGAAAGCGATGGGGAAAAACGGTAACCATATTTGGATTCAGTAGATCCTTTTACATAAGAATCAGCAAGAATGATGTCAAAAATATGCTAATTTTTTTTTTTTTTTGCCGCACAATCGAAAAACACTTGAAAATGACAAAAACTTGAGAACTATTTGAGCTTTGAGCACAGTCTTTTTATTAAAGTGGGAAGTTAAAATTTTGGCAGTATATTAGGGTGGATAAGGGTTAAAAAAAAATGCTCTAGGACAAATTTTTTTTTTTCACCATAATTTTGTGAACCACCCTAGTGCCCCGGTCTAGGTCTACCATATTATTTTTGTTTTATTTTGCCATTAAAAGTTTTATTTAAAAAATCACGTGTTTCCAAATTTTTTTTGAATTTGATTAATTTGTTTATTTTGGTCAATCATGTGCATCAAGGCCAGGACATTTTTTCGGAGGGGAGGGGGGACATGATCAGGGTCACAGATGGTTCCAGATATGTACACGTACTATTTCGAGGATGAGGGGGGGGGGATCATAATAACGTTTATTTTATTGTTCGTAAAAAGTAAACTAAAAAGGATTCAAATTTGGTTGCAAATGACTATTTTAATTAGCTTACAAAATTATGCGTCGGGAATTTTTAGAAAATTCGTTGATAACTTCTTCAGGAGAAACAGGAATATCCCTAAATACGCCCCTAAATACGCACATACATTTGTAATTAATTTTAAAGATCACACAGTACATAAAACAGCAAATAAGAAGGTAAAAATAAATTTATAGTTTTTGATAAATATATATATTTGGCATTCAATTAGACATTTACACTCAATTGGATTAAAAATGGTGGTTTAAAATTGGTAAACGTGTAACGTGTATACGTACAACTATTAATAAAGTGTACAACTCCAATAATTTTTATTCGTAGTAAAGAGGACGGGAGTTTCTGGAAATTTAAAGCCTTGAAAAAAAAAAAAAAAAACTGAGGACTTTTCTGAAAAAAATCTGGAAATTCGAATTTTTACCAATTAAAATGTAACTTCATAGTTATATTTTCTTACAAAACTTTAAAAGGGCCTACTATTTTGAAGAAATATGCAGTTTATAGTATATTTCCTTTTTAGATATATGCATAAAAAACGTTAACTAGTGCAAAGAAAAAGCATTTATTTTCTAACTGCCAGAAGATTTCTTAGTTCAAAACTCAAAGTTGATTATTATTTTTTTAATATTAATGTAACAAAAATTACGCTTTTTAAAATTGAAAATTATTTAAATCAATTTCTTTTTTACTCTGAATTTAAAATGTATAAAACATTAAAAATAGTTTTCAGAGCAATTGCGTTTTTTTTTCTTCTTTTAAATTTGAGAATTTGTCATTTATTATTTTAAAAAGTGACATTTTTGGCAAAACGACATGAAATTAAGCCGCTTATGATTTGTTTACACGTTTCATTTGACAAGGTTCAAAGAGATAATTTTTAAAAACCACATGCGCGTGTACATATACATTAATAAGGCAACAGAATGTGATTGATTTACGAGCATATCATCAAGCCTAAAACTAGAAGAATTTAAAAACAATATTTCAATATGATTTCCGTACATTGCTAATTACTTTCAAATCTCATTTTCTCGAAACTATAACCGCATGTCAAATCAACGCATTTATAATATTCTTGGACCAAAAATACTTGAAATATATCTATGAATAAACAACATACCTGATAAAATTCCTTTAAATGCCCGATGAGCATTAAAAAACTTAATATAGGCTGCTTTAGAGGCTAATTTACCAAACGCAAGAGCACAAGGCGATAAAACCAAATACCTCAACTTCTAAAACAAAATGGAAAATGAACCAGTCTAGGACACTCTCCAATCCAAGCAATATTACCCCGTCTAGCAAGCTTTTTTTTTCATGTGTGCATGTGGTTTGGGAAAGGGGAAGCGAGGGAGGGAAGGGAAGGGGGGGAGGAAAGGAAAAGTCGAACAAGGTCAAGTGAACTCAAGGGGTAAACAGAGGGAAGGTTTGGTTCTTTTCTCTCTCTCTCTCTTTCTCTCTCTTTTGGGTGAAGAAAGCGGTGTCCCCCATAATTGGCCCACTGCTCTATTCAAGTGGAAACTTGAAGAGTGAGCACGCCTACCGGAGAGGATTAGTGTCAATCAAAAGGGGGAGAGAGCGAGATAGGGAAAATTAGGGATTTTCCCTGGTGAACCTTTCCCCTTCCCTACCACGTGCTGATCATCTTGGATTACCATTCCTCCATACTGCAAGTGCTAGTACTAAAATGGAGTTCGGTTTTATTGATTCGGAAAGAGGAGGAAAACTTTTAGTATGCAGCGATTTTATGTTTCGTATACATTCACGAAAAAATGATAAGTAGTATTAGAAGTGCACAAACCGTTTGTGCGCAGCCAGAATAACGTTAATAGGCAATAACATGGTGAACCACCGTGGTAATCACAATCACGAGCCGGACACTGCAAAAAAAATTAGGAAGACCTTCTACAACACCCTGAAGAAAAGAAGTGCGACTGAGCCAATTCCTCAAGGGTCCCCATTTAAGGTACATTTGGGGAAATTAAAAATCTCCAAAAAAGTTTAGCATTTCATACCGTTTTTAATAGCTTCATTTAGAAATGATTTACATTTTTCATGTTGCTGACTAAATATACTATAATGTCATTTATTTCAAAGACAATACTTTCTACACTAATAACAAAAAAGAATAGTGTCATCATCCATTAATATCTGAAGAAACACATTCAAACAATTGAGAAAATAAACTGCCTACAAAACGACTATTTCATTTCTGAGCTCGTCCGAGATTCGTTACTGTTTAGTAATGTTACATTAAAAAAAAAAATAATAATAAATTCGCAGCATTCATTTCGATTGTACTTTTTGAAGAACGACCATTAGAAAGAAATAAAATTGTGAAAAGATAGAAGAAAATCAATCAGTACGATTTTAATGATAAAATCGTTAACGTGTGTTTACCCAGGCTTGTTTGCAGGGGCGTGCTTAGAGTTTTAGCGGCCCTGTGCGAAATTTGTTTGAAAAATAATTATTTATTTATTATTTACTAGCTTAATACCCGGCGTTGCCCGGGTGCTTATTAATACAACATAGCATTCAGGGAAAATAAGTTTGAAAGAGTTCTATTCATATGGGTATAAAATAATTTGCATCAATCAGTCTCTTAGGTACAAACTTTGAAAAAAACTAAAATATTACAGAAAGTTAAACGTTTACAGAAAAATAGTCTTATCAAAAGGTGAAAATTAAAGAGAAATGTTGTCTGTGCTTTGCCGCGTCCACTGGCATGAAATATATGCACATGGAAGTGAAAAAATTGCATCAAATTCACCCGCCAAATTCAAAATATTAACTTTTCTCTATTAACTGTTCCCACCTACAAAGTAAAAATTATTATAACTCAGAAATAAATCTGTTTCTCGTTCTGAAGGCTTATCTCCATTACAGACGCAACTGTAGTCGCATTGCAAATTTGAAATGCAAATCCGTGGCTCTTTTTATAAAGTCCACATGAATTATGATTGTTTTTTACTTATTTCAATGCTAAAAGGAAATAGGTGAGCCTTAAATTGAAAATTCATTACTTTAATCGTAATCATTGTTGGAAAATACTAATATGTAAAAATCTTAAATTTCATCAATTTGAATGCTAAAAGGCCTATCTCGATTACAATATAAATAGGCTAGATTCCAATAAAAGGGTCATTTTTTGACAAAAAATTTAAATTTGAGCTTTTTAGATTTTTTAAAATTTCAAGACCCCGCCTATGAGAATTCTAGGGCATCAAGGAACCTCTGTGTCAAGTTTGATGAAAATCTGACGCAAATTGTGGATTTGTATAGAGAACAAGTATATATATGAGTCATTCCATGTCAAGTGGACTAGTGGTCCCCACCCGAACATCTCCGATTTGGATCAAATTTTACAGAGGTATAGACATGCCTATGAAACTAACCTGTGCAAATTTTTAGCTTCCAAGATCCAAATCTGGAGGAGCTAGGATCCCGCAAAAAATGTGGCCCAAAATGGCGGATGAACTTCATGAAACAAGTTGCAATGTTTAGGTCAAGGTTGCAGAAAATTTTATCACAGTGGAAGCCTAATTTTTTTTGGAGCTTAAAGTACTTTTGGTTGTCAACACTCTCCAGTATATTCTTTGAGATTGCGCTTATTAGATTTTGTGTAGCACGTGCCTAAACTTGCGAAAAAACGCGGTGGGCAATTTTTTTCCTGGATTTCAGGTTGTCATAAATTTTTAACCAAAAAACTTCAAAGGTTTATACTTCGTAGTTTTATTGTCCAAATACTTGTTTTTAATGTTTTACAGCTACAGAGCTTAAATATTGTATTTGTAAAAGATATTGGCACCCTAAGTGTCGATAAAAACGCTTCTTTTGAAAAATCGCCTGTTTTCAACTCACTATATCTCAGGTTTGTCACCTAAGACCATTTTTTCTTTGGCACCATTAGAAAGAACAGATTTTTTCCTATCGAAATGAGTTTTTTTTTCGATGGTGTTCTTTCGAATAAGGATGAAAAAATTAGCTTGAAATACTGTCTGTTATGAAGAATTGGCATAATTAGGTTAAGACTGCAGAAAATTTTATCACACTGGGGGCCTAATATTTTTGGAGTTTAAAGTACTTTTAGTGGTCAATACTCTCCAGTATTTTTTGTGAGATTGAGCTAATTAAATTTTGTGTACCACGCATGTTAACTTGCAAAAAAACGCGTTAAGCAATCTTTTTCCTGGATTCATAAATTTTTAACCAAACAAATTCAAAGGTTCACGTTTTGTAGTTCTATTGTCCAAATACTTTGTTTTAATATTTTACAGCTGCAGAGCTTAAATATTGATTTTGTAAGAGATATTGTTGTCAAAAGTGTCTATCAAAATCATTTTAATGAAAAATCGCCTGTTTTCAACTTACTGTATCTCAAGTTTGTCACCTTCCACTGTTTTTTTTTGTTGGCACCATTAGAAAGAACAGATTTTTTCCTATTGAAATGAGTTTTTTTTTCGATGGTGTTCTTTCGAATAAGGAAGAAAAAAATAGCTCGAAGTATTGTCAGTTATGAAGAATTGGCATAATTAGGCTAAGACTGCAAAAAATTTTATTATACCAAAAGTTCGAATTTTTAACAACTTAAAGTACATTTTAGTTGTTTATATATATACTCTGATAAGAAAAAATCTGTTATTTATAGTAGTACTAACGAAAAGATGATGGAAGGTGACAAACCTGAGTTACAGTTCATTGAAATCAAGCTATTTTTCAAACAGGAATTGCCAATAATTTTCATGTATGCTACACAAAAGCTAATGAGCTAGAAATCACATAATTATTAGAATCTATTAACAACTAAATGTGCTTTAAGTTGTTAAAAATTCGAACTTCTATTATAATAAAAAATTCTGCTGTGTTAGCCTAATTATGCCAAATCTTCACAACTGACAAAACTTCCAGCTTTTTTTTTCCTCCTTATTCGAAAGAACACCATCGAAAAAAAAAACTCATTTCGATAGGTAAAAATCTGTTCTTTCTAATGGTGCCAACGAAAAAACGGTTGAAGGTGACAAACTTGAGATACAGTGAGTTGAAAACAACCGATTTTCCATAAAAAGGATTTTGATAGACACTTAGGGTGCCAATATCTTTTACAAATACAATATTTAAGCTCTGCAGCTGTAAAACATTAAAAACAAGTATTTGGACAATAGAACTACGAAATATGAACATTTGAATTTGTTTGGGTAAAAATTTATGAATCCAGGAAAAAGATTGCCCACCGCGTTTTTTCGTAAGTTGACATGCGTGCTACACAAAATTTAATAAGCTCAATCTCACAAAAAATACTGGAGAGTATTGACAACTAAAAGTACTTTAAATTCCAAAAATATTAGGCACCCAGTGTGATAAAATTTTCTGCAGTCTTAACCTAATTATGCCAATTCTTCATAACAGATAGTATTTCAAGCTAATTTTTTCATCCTTATTCGAAAGAACACCATCGAAAAAAAAACTCATTTCGATAGGAAAAAATCTATTCTTTCTATTGGTGCCAAAGAAAAAATGGTCTTAGGTGACAAACCTGAGATATAGGGAGTTGAAAACAGGCGATTTTTCAAAAGAAGCGTTTTCATCGACACTTAGGGTGCCAATATCTTTTACAAATACAATATTTAAGCTCTGTAGCTGTAAAACATTAAAAACAAGTATTTGGACAATAAAACTACGAAGTATAAACCTTTGAAGTTTTTTGGTTAAAAATTTATGACAACCTGAAATCCAGGAAAAAAATTGCCCACCGCGTTTTTTCGCAAGTTTAGGCACGTGCTACACAAAATCTAATAAGCGCAATCTCAAAGAATATACTGGAGAGTGTTGACAACCAAAAGTACTTTAAGCTCCAAAAAAAATTAGGCTTCCACTGTGATAAAATTTTCTGCAACCTTGACCTAAACATTGCAACTTGTTTCATGAAGTTCATCCGCCATTTTGGGCCACATTTTTTGCGGGATCCTAGCTCCTCCAGATTTGGATCTTGAAAGCTAAAAATTTGCACAGGTTAGTTTCATAGGCATGTCTACACCTCTGTAAAATCAAATCCAAATCGGAGATGGTCGAGTGGGGACGATTTGAAAAATTGGTCCAGTTGACGTGGAATGACTCAAATATACATACACTCATTTTTATAGATATAGATTTCCTATCTCCTAAAACATAATACATATAAATTATTATACACCGCAACAAGCACTAATCCCAGCACATAAAAACCGGCAACTCTTTCTACGAAGAGTGTTAACAGGAGGACAAGAAATTTCATTAGTACAGTCGACGCTCGATATAACGACCGTCTCGGTCCTATATAGAAAACGGTCTTTATAACGAGTGGTCGCTATAAGGGGTAGAACATAGAGTATATTAGGATACAGTTGGGGGTTTTATCACCGGTCGTTATATTAGGATGGTCTTTATAACGAGAAGTCGTTATAACGAGCGTCGACTGTATTCATTCCCAAAGCGAGAGCTAAATCTTTCACTACAATTTTAGAATTTTAGGACGGATACAAAGGAATGACGATCACTTCAGTGAGGGGCCCTACGTCGGCACTTTTACGATATTTAATCTTAAAATATGAAATTTTACGCAATTTTCTTTTATGTTTTCGTTGGGGTGAGGGCTAATCTCTCCGAATATGTTTTGAAATTGAATACAAAAAAAAAAGCCGGGGAGGGGGAGAGGATTGGCACAATTTCAGTCCGTTTTTGGTGACATTTGGGACAGAAATAATGTTCGGAACTCTTCCCTGAAACATTTTTTGAAATTGTAATTCTAAAAAAAAAAAAAAAAAGCAATTTTTAGACGATCTTTGGTGATGCCAGGAAAAAAGAAGTTGGGGAACACAAACGCAAATATTCTTTTCCTACAATTTTTCGGTATAGTTCAAAAAAAAAAAAAAAAAAAACCCGTAATTTTAGATGATTTCGATGACATTAGGGGCTAACGGAGGATTCAAGTCAATAGATCTCTGATGATGTCAAGAGGACAGAAGTAGGGGGGCACAACCCGGCGAATTCTGTTTCCACAATTTTTCGATATCGAAGTTTAGAAACTAAAAAAAAAAAAAAAAAAAAAGGAATTTTTAGACGATCTTTGGTGATGCCAGGAAAAAAGAAGTTGGGGAACACAAACCCAAATATTCTTTTCCTACAATTTTTCGATATAGTTCAAAAAAAAAACCGTAATTTTAGATGATTTCGATGACATTAGGGGCTAACGGAGGATTCAAGTCAATAGATCTCTGATGATGTCAAGAGGACAGAAGTAGGGGGCACAACCCGGCGAATTCTCTTTCCACAATTTTTCTATATCGAAGTTTAGAAGCTAAAAAAAAAAAAGCAATTTTTAGACGATCTTTGGTGATGCCAGGAAAAAAGAAGTTGGGGAACACAAACCCAAATATTCTTTTCCTACAATTTTTCGATATAGTTCAAAAAAAAAAAAAAAAACCGTAATTTTAGATGATTTCGATGACATTAGGGGCTAACGGAGGATTCAAGTCAATAGATCTCTGATGATGTCAAGAGGACAGAAGTAGGGGGGCACAACCCGGCGAATTCTCTTACCACAATTTTTCGATATCGAAGTTTAGAAGCTAAAAAAAAAAAGGAATTTTAAATGACTGTGATGATATTAAGAAAAGGGCGGATTCAGGTTAAACTCCGTAAGTGTTTCAGAATTAAAGACTGAAATTTTTGAATTCAACAGATGTAAACCACGGTACGCAGTTAAGGGTAAGTAAAAAAAAATTTTAAAAAAATTGCCCCTCCTTTGAGAAATTTTTAGATCCGCCCTTGAGAATTTCAAAGTCAGTGTTTCTGAACTTTTCTATAAAAAAATCTGGTATGGACCCCACACTACTTCCTTTTACGTGTAAATTGCTTAGTAGTTAGTTGCCTTGAGTGTTAAAAAAAGTGCTTGGAGTGAGCAAGGTAACAATTCAAATATTTACTCCCCTAATCTGCCACGAAACAATGCAAAAAATATTTTACAATGGTTAATTTTCTAAATATTGCTGATTTTAAGATCATTCAGTAAATTTTTCCAAAATATCGCCAATAGCGCCAAGTTGAACCCAAATTCAAAAAATAATTTTTTCGCCAAATTTGTCGCCAACTTGGCGATATGTCGCCAAATTGGCGTCAAACACTTGGCGACCAAATGCTTGGCGACATATCGCCAAGTGATCGCGCCAATTCATATCACTTGAGTCTGCATTGAAATTAACACTGATTTACCCCAAAAAAGGGGTAAAACACCCCCTTGGGAACATTCGAATGCAACCACAAGGAGAGGTGGACAACTGGACCATCCTCAGAGCCTACATACCAAGCTAAAACAAGTTTGAAACTTCAACTGTAAGCTTTTTATAAATCTATGATCACTCTTGCTGATTATAAAGAGATAATGAGTTATTATTAGTCAATTAGGGAGCCTATCTGAGAAAATCCAGTCTCTTATGTGCCTCAAAATATTTATGTTCCCATATAAGAAAGAGATTTTTCATTTAATCATGAGAGAAAAAACCTAGGTACAACACTTTCTACAGTTTAAGCGCCTTTTTGTACAGTAAAACAAATATATTGAACATTAATAGATGCTCTATTTGCTATTAAAACTTCTGGGAATATCTGAACTTGGGAAAATCCTTATAAGATATGAACGACCTGGAAATTGAAATAACAACTAGGACAGTTTTATTAAAGTACTTGTGATACCTTTCTGATGAATTAATTAGTTTGACTTAGTTTTTCGTGTCAAATTCTAGTTGAAAGAAAAGCAAGTTATTACAAGAATAAAGAAGTGAAATATAACAAATGTAGTACAGAACAATTGGATTTTTTCAAACATGAATATTAGGAATTATTTTCTGACATTCTTCGTCTTACGCCCCAACGAATGCAAATATAATATCAATCACAGAATTAAAAGAAATTAGCAAAAGTTAATAAATTTTAACTTAAAAAAATGCATTCTGTTTGTCTATGGAGTTTAGTGGGAAAAAAAGAAAATGTATTATGAAATTTTAAGCTTTTGAACATAATATTGTTTATTTGTTTTCACGGATTTGACAAATTTTATAGTTGCGAAAACGCAACACTAGCAGGGAATGGGTTAGAGTATTTATGACACCTTTCTGGTGAATTAATTAGTTTGATTTAGTTTTTCGTATCAACTTCTAGTTGAAAGAAAAGCTATTACAAGAATAAAGATGTGAAATATAACAAGTGTAGTACAGAACAATTGGATTTTTTTCATATATGAATATTAGAGATTATTTTCTAACATTCTTCGTCCTACGCCCCAAAGAATGCAAATATAATATCAATCACAGAATTAAAAGAAAAAAAATTAAAATAAATAAATAATGGTGAATAACATTGCTGAAGAAAATGTTCAAATAATCAAGAATTGTGTTGCACCAAAAAACAAGTGTATAAATTTAAAGCTGGAAAAAATGAGTTGTTGATGATACGTTAAATATTTTACGGAGGGGAGGGAAGGGGAAAGTACCCCCATGAGTCTCCTAACTTGCGAAAAGTGTTTATTATTTTGAACTTTTCACCTCTCTAGCCCTATAGAAGAATTTGTTAATAGAAAATATAATGCTTCCTTCCCCTCCAAATAATATTTATGAAATTGTCGAAATCTGGTGAAAATAGGAGGAGGGGGGGGGGCGCTATTTTCGAAAAGTTGGAGGCAATGGGGGAAAAGAGTGGCCATATTAGGATTAAGGGGATCATTGAACATAAGAATCAGCAGGAATGATAGCAAAACACCCGGAATTTTTTTTTTGCTGCTCAACCGAAAAACCCTTGAAATTGACAAAAACTGGAGAAATATTTGAGCTTTGAGCACCGTCTTTTTATTTAAGTAGGAGGTTGAAAATTTGGCACTATATTAGGGTGGATAAAGGTAAAAAAATGAGCCACCGCCGTGACCTCTAGGACAAAATTTTTTTTTTACCATAGGTTTGTGAACCACCCTAATGTATTAAGTCCTGTAGTTCTTATAAGGAATTTAAAGAACATTTATTCAAAATATGTGCTAGACTAAAAAAAAACTTAGATCAAACTACGACATTAACTAATATTGAAAACAATGAGGTTATGAAGCAAATGATATATGAATCAAGAAGGTGAAGGTCTGAAGTTATTTTTTTACCAATGGAGCAAAAAAGCTTTAAAAAAACAAATTGCCGAATTATAATAGCAACGTAAGTAAAAATAATTGCATGATAAAAAGGATGAAATAAAATAAAACGAAACTCCAATACGCTTGTCTCCCAAAATCAAAAAGACTTTTGGATCAAAGGAACAAAATATTCGAAATTATTAGAGCTTTAGTTTTTTTTTTAATTCTTTTTGTAACTTATTTTTATTTTTCTCTTACATGAAACCTCTCTATAATGGCGCAAATCATCTTCGAATTTTCCGTCGGTCCTTCGAAAGAACCAATGACGAACGAACCGCAGAAATTCAAGTTAAAATGTAGGGATTTCCTGCACGTGGTATAAGCGCATGAAGTCCTGCTAAAAATCCTACCCCAAAATGATTTCCCCTACGGTTTCCCCCAAGTTCCAAGAAAACAGTAGGTGTTCAGTTTACTCTTCCAGCACCTATTGTCCACACTTATCTCCTATCCCTTTCCATTCATGGTGACAGGTCGCGATAGATAAGGCTTGGGCGAATTATGGGTAGAACCAAGAAAGCAAGGACAAAAATAGTTGGGTCCAGAGTTTCGGGGGGAGGGGGCGGTTGTCGGGGGGGGGGATTTATCCTGACGGTCCCCACTTGCCTGCGGCCCTGATGCGCACCTTCTCAAGTCACTATTCCGGTAACCGTGGATATCGGGGAGGGGGGAGGAGAGGGACAGAGGGACGCCGAATTATTGTTCGCTTGTGCTGAAGTTTTCAGTGCTCTACACAACATAAGTATTTATTGAGGGATAAAATGCCATCAGATTTTCGCTGGGTGCAGTAAGAGATAAATCTCAAAGTTGTCACTCACATAACTTTCAAACAGGGTTGGGGGGAAAGGCCGGGTTTTTCTTTTTAGAAAAAAAAAAGATTTTTTTTTTTTTTTTTTTGACCTGGATAATTTGGTTTAAACGCTATTTGTGAAAAGGACAGCTTTATTTCACAAAAAATCACAAAAGCTTCATTTATTAATTGTTAGTAAATGTTAAATGTTCACATTTGTACCTAATTTTATGATGATTAATTAAATGATTAAGAGTAAAAACATGCAATTTTACAGGGTGACCACAAATAACAGACGGTTAAAAAAATTTATTACTGTAACGCAAGTTTTTCTATAATGATAAAATCAATGTTAAATAAATGTAACATCATTATAAGTAATGTTTAAGTAATGGTTTCTATTCTCGCTCCTGTAACTGTAACCACAGATGCCAATCTTTTTTGAAAGATTTCTGCAGCGGCATGCACTACAGAGAATGGAATTTCATTCCATATCTTTAGTAGTAAAGTTTTAAATTTAATTGTGGGCATTGGTTTTAGGTTTGTCAATTTACAGGCCGAGGAGTATTGATTGTCTTTGAAAAAGGTAAGAAAGGTGACAAATTTTAAAATGAAGGTAACTAAAAGGTGACAAACAAGTAACTAAAAGGTGACCAAACGCAATTTGTTAAAAATCAAAAAACAGAAAATGGTAATCCCTTTTCCTGACTTTTACCATAACTGCCTATGTACTTTTTTGAAAGAATTTTGAATGATTCGGAACATGAGCTTTGAGATTACATTAAAGGGCTAGAAGTAGCAAAATAAAAATTTTAGGACATTTTTTAAAATGTCGTAAATTTTTAAATAACTTTCAATGTAAAATATTTGCTTATTTTCTGTTTTTCTTAACTTTAATGCAAAATAAGAAATAAAACATTTAAAAAAAACAATCAGGATATTAAAAAACTTTCTCAAGGAGCAAAATTAGTCATAAGACTTTCAAGTGAGAATAAAAATTATGAAACATAAAAAAAACTGAACGTTAAATTATAAACAAGCCACAGTTTTAAAGGGGAGGTTCTTTTGGGGGGAGAGGGGGGGGTGGCAGATTTTAAGGCAGGGGCATTTTGTTGCTTTCTTAAAAATTCATACTGTGTTGCAAAAGAAACCTATACGATTCTTCTTTTTATTCACTTCAGGACTGGCATTTTAACTGAAAAATAAACTTACCTTCATCGTGAGGTCATTTTGAAAACGCATTGTTTAAAAACTTGCACGAAAGTAAGCAACAACCATCTTTAATGGAGAAATAAAGTGAATTACTGAATTTAAAAATAAAAAATATATAATGTACTAAATGGTGTATGACATTGTCTGTTTTTAAGATTGCGAGTTTGTAAAGGACATTTGAGAAATTGTGGTATTTGTAACGAGTTTGCTAACGTGATTACGCGACTTTTGCTTCCATTCAAAAGTAAGAACACTCAAGTTTTCTGCTTTTTATTTCTTTTAAATTTAGTAAATTTATTATATGATGAGTTTTAAGCGTTATATTATAGAGGTTTCACCACCTTAAAGCACTAAAACCTTTCGTTAGTAAAAAATGGCGCCCACATTCAACCAAAACAGGATTTGATTAATTAGTTTATAATTCTTGCTTAGTATTGATAGTAAATATTGTCTACTTACTATTGATTTTCTGTACTTTTAAATTCATACTGAATGGATAATTTTCTGCATTCATAGCCTGACTATGCCAATTCTTCATAACTGACAGTATTTCAAGCTAATTTTTTTATCCTTATCTGAAAGAACACCATCGAAAAAAAACTCATCTTGATAGGAAAAAATCTGTTCTTTCTAATGGGTGCCAACGAAAAAATGGTAGAAGGTGACAAACCTGAACTATAACGAGTTGAAAACAGGCGATTTTTCATGAGAGGGACTTTGATCGACACTTTGAGTGACAATATCTTTTACAAAATCAATATTTAAGCTCTGAAGCTGTAAAACATTAAAAACAAGTATTTAGAGCTACGACCTTTGACTTTTTTTTTTTTTTTTTTTGTTAAAAATTTATGACAACCTGAAATCCGGGGGAAAGAAATTGCTCACCGCGTTTTTTCGCAAGTTTATATGCGTGCTACACAAAATCTAAGAGCAATTTCACAAAAAATACTGAAGAGTATTGACAACCAAAAGTACTTTAAAATCCAAAGTTATTAGGCTTCCAGTGTGATAAAATTTTCTGCAGTCTTAGCCTAATTATTGAAAAAATTTTATAACAGACAGTATTTCACGCTAATTTTTTCACCGTTATCTGGAAAGCACACCATCGGAAAAAAAACTCATTTTTATAGGAAACAATCTGTTCTTTCTAATGGTGTCAACGAAAAAATGCTGGCAGGTGACAAACCTGAGCTATACCGAGTTGAAAACAGGCGATTTTTCATGAGAGGGATTTTGGTAAACACTTTGGATGACAATATCTTTCACAAAATCAATATTTAAGCTCTGCAGCAGTAAAACATTAAAAACAAGTGTTTTGACAATAAAACTACGAAGTATGAGCCTGTGAATTGTTTTTGTTAGAAATTTATGACAACCTGAAATCCGGGAAAAAAATTCCCACCTCGTTTTTTCGCAAGTTTAGATGCATGCTACTTAAAATATAATGAGCTCAATCTCACAAAAAATACTGAAGAGTATTTACAACCAAAAATACTTTAAGCTCCAAAAATATTACTAATATTTTTGAAGCTTAAAGTACTTTCATAGTACGTACGAAAATTTTATCACACTAGAAACCTAATAATTAGGATTCCAGTATGATAAAATTTTCTGCAACCTTAACTTAAACATTGCAACTTGTTTCATAAAGCTGATCCGCCATTTAGGACCCCATTTTTTTGCAGGATCCTTGCTCTTTCAGATTTGGCTCTTGGAAGCTAAATATTTACACAGGTTAGTTTCATAGATGTATCTACACCTCTGTAAAATGTTATCTAAATCGGAGATGGTTGGGTGGGGACGATTTTAAAAATTGTTCCAGTTGACGTGGAATGACTTTTCTGTATTCCTCTTCCACTGGAAATTACTAAAACAGTATTTAACAGTTACTTTAACTTTTAGAAGCATTTTTAAGGGATGTGTCAGTAGCTATATTTTAAATTAAATTTGAATGCAAAAATGACGTTAAAATTTTTGTGAACTTTTCCTGTGCTGATTTTTAATTACAATATTTTTTTTTAAAATCTCCTAAGTAAAACATAATATCATTAAGTGAAATATGAGAATGAACTTTCATATTTTTTACATGTATTCATAGCGAAAATATTCGGCACAGAAAATAATTTGATTTCATTTCTCTTTGCTAGCGGTCAAGGAAAATAATGTACTTAGATGGTTTTCCTGAAACAAATAGCACAGAAAAATGTGACCAATAAAGTAAAACAGATATTTTGTGTACTTTTCAATCTAAAAAAAAATATCGATAATAGTTCTATATTTTCAACTTAAGCTTCTGCTTCAAGTTTTTGTTTTAGTCTTCAGAAAGACTAATTCGAAACAGAAATGCTATACAATTTAATTTATTTTTTATTTCGAGAAAAAAGTTTTCTTTTGTAAAAGTATGAGAATGAAAAGTTTGTTTGTTTTAAGAAACCACACGATCAATACATTTATAGAGAATATAATTTTCAGTTGAATGCATTCTGGCTGAGTACAGAAGTCTGGAAGGTAGTGGAAGGAAAATAAAAGCCGTCATCAAAAAGAAAAATAATAAAAGAAAAAAGTAGAGAGTGAGAACATTTTCTATGCGTTTAAAAGGTTTGTTATTAAATTAGATGTGGCAAATCAAAGTACGCACTAGTATCCAATGCTGCCACTTAAAATTAATTCTGTTGCTTTGAATTTGTCATAATTCATTTCTGGGATTTTCATCTTAATTTAAAATGCATTTTTTGAAGCATTTTATTGAAATGTCCTTTTCTGGTGTAAATGCAAGGATACATTAATTATGAACTGTTGGAAATTTAATAATTTCTCATTATAAACTGTTGAAAATTGAAAGTTCTATTCCATACGTCTCAAATTAACTAAATTAAAGCTATATATGCTCATTTTAATCTTCGTAACTTTACAGCAAAAATTGAACGGCTGACTTATTTCTTACATATCAGCTTCTTAAATATGTTCATAAAGATTCTCTTTTTAAAGTTTATCGTAAAATAACGCAGTATACCTCTAAAACAAACGAGCGAAACACAAAGAAAATCTCCTTAGTTGAGCATTACATGAGCCCAATTAATCCACGCATCAGTATGAAACTTGAGTTTATCTCGATTTTGAGTGTTAAATATTCATTAATTCTTACTCCAATAACGCACATGCTACCCACGTAAAAGCTTACAGATATCTATATATATAAAAGAAAGTCGTGTTAGTTACACTTTTTATAACCCAAGAACGGCTGTACCGATATGGCTAAAAATTGGTGGGTAGGTAGCTTAGACCAGGAGACGGACATAGGCTATAATTTATGTGTGTCAGTTACATAAATAGAAAAACTATCTTATTGACTAAGCCTTTTTTACTAAGCCTTTTTGACGCCTCCATGGCTGAACGACATAAAGCACACGTTCTGGCAGCTTCCGAAGTGCAGTAAACAGGTTGTAAGTTAGCGGTGCGTTGAGTGTTATTTGACTTTTTTGTGAAGTAAATTATTCGCCTCTGAGGCTGAGAGGTGGAAAGCGCTTATTTGGATAGCTCCTGGACTGCAGTTAAAGAGGCTGTTCTTCTTACTATTATTATGTATACACAATTTTGTTTGGATGGATTTATGGATGGAGCAGTCAGTTGATAAGCAGTCCGAAAACATTATATTTTTAACTAAGCCTTTTTTGAGCCTCTGTCGCCGCGAAGCAGGAAGTTTGGGCGCGGGCGATTTGGAGCGTATGTCTTTAAAGGCGCAAGAACATTGGGCACGAGGACTTTTGGGCGCCGGGAACATTGGGCGCACGGACTTTTGAGGAGCCCGGAACATTGGGCGCACAGCCTTTTGGGCGCCCGGAACATTGAGCGCGAGGACTTTTGGGCTTTAGGAACATTGGGCGCACAGACTTTTGGGCTCCTGGAACATTTAGCGCGATGACTTTTGGGCGCCTGGAGCATTGGGCGCGAGGACTTTTCCGCGCACGGAACATTGGTCGCAAGGACTTTTGGGTGCCCGGAGCATTGGGCGCACGGACTTTTGGGTGTACGGAATTGGGCGCAAGAATTTTTTTGCCGCTCGAAACATTGGGCGCACGGAGTTTTGGGCGACTGGAACATTGGGCCCGATAACTTTTGGGCGCCCGGAGCAAGGACTTTTAAGCACGACGGCTTTTATCTAAGGACTCCAAGCCTTATTAAAATGAGTTAAATGAAATATTCTAACCGTTGAAAAAAAAACATCTGCTTTTATTTTCTCAGTTTTTAATTAATACTCAGTAAAATTTAAAATATCGTATAAATTGCGGCATTGCAACGTTCTCTTTAAAATGTTTCATTTCGAAAAATGTGTTATTTTGTTTTTAAAGCTAGGAAAGAAAACTGCATTCTTCTTTTTAACTTTGTGGTTGGTTTCTGCCAGCAAAATTGTTCTTATTTTCTCTTTTGTCTCATTTTTATATCATACTTTTAATTTATTATAGTTGCATTATAGCTAAATTGAGTATTCTTCGTGCGATATTATTACCAAATGACCTTTTAACTTTATACCACGGGCAAAGCCGTGCGGGTACAGCTAGTAAATCTATAAATTAATTGAACCAATGTTAAGCTTTAGTTATGCATTTAGAATGAAGTCACAAAACTAATTAACTGTCTATCCATAGATGAAGTGTTAAATTTATACTACTCAGTGGATTATTTTTGACACCTGAAAAGACAACAAATGTAAGGTTATCGTACGTAATTACATATTCGGTGCTTGCTTTAATGAAAAATGAAAATTGTTAATTTTGATTTTGAAGTGTTATAATAATTAAACATGAAATAACATTGGTTAACAGGTGTCATATGAACGTTGATTGTAGCTAATTCTGACTTCCTCAATTATGTTAAACTATAGCTCTGTTCAAATACCATTACAACCTGATTCAATATTACGATCATTTTCAGAGAATTACACCTATATTGTTTAAATATCGACGGGCCAATATTGTGCTTAAAACATTTAAGTAATATAGGCTCAATATTAGCAAATGGATCAGATCAGTTTTCATCATACAATACTGTGCAACGTTGTGACGGTAGCGCAAAAGTCTAGTTTCAAACATGCACAGTCAAAATTACGATAATGTATAAAAATATTTTTAATAAAGCCATTTATTCAAGTGTAGTTTTGGATTATTATCAAGCTGTTCATTAATACATTAAATTATTCTTTCATGTATGAAATTATAGCGACCTTTTTCTTCGAACGGAAAAAAGGATATCGTCTAAAAGATATGAAGCATTTTTTTCTTTTTTTGTCCTAACTTTAAGATAAAGAAATAAAAAGTTAAAATCAGAGAAGACGTTTTTTCCCCCTTCTATTTTTGCATTTAAAGCTAAAAAACCTTTCCATTCAGTATTTCATTCCAAAGGAATCAACCTTTTCACTGACGAAATTTTCCATTTCTTGCGATTCAAGAGAAATGTAATCTTTTGACAAATAATACTTTTTTTTTTACTGCTTCAAAAGAGAATATCGATGACAAAATTTGCAAAAACTGGGTGCCCGGAGAATTTCACATTTTGTTCTGTACTAGTTATATCAATCTTTTATTTTCAGACCATTTTTTCATCCAAGAAGACTATTTATAACGTAGTAAAGGTATAATGGTTGCTGCACTCATGTTGTAATTTATACATCAAAGACGCTTTCTAAAATTAAATTAAAACTTAATTTAAATTCAGTATCAAAATTTTACTTTCGTTAGTTTTAAACTGAATCTAAAACATATCACAACATTTAAGTTGTAAACTTATCTATGTGCTGGAGACCTTTAAGTATCTTTGAGTTAAATACCATAAGGTGAGGTCTTACATGGAATTTAACAGTAAATACAGCATATCAAAATTATAAGTAATTGCCATGACCATATAAAATTCAATTTAACTTCTTATTCTCTAAATTATCCTCTAATTTTCTTGTGAGTCAAATTTCATATTCTACACAATTCAAGCCCTTGCCATTGACACCCGAATTGGAATGCCCGATCTGAGTTCGGGCAAGAGAAAAATAATACAAAACTGAGTGAATAAAATAGTAATTATGTCCATTGGAAAGTGGTTCTGTTGGTTTGCCTCAATCTACACACATAAGGTTCAGATACCTTACTTGAAAACGGGAACCAAAATTTATTGAATGGAATTTAAGTATAAAAGCGCGATGTACTGAAAAATAATAGGAAAAAATCATTTACTATGCACATTTATAATGACTGCAATAACTGTTTTCGTTTCAGTGATTTATTAAATTTCTACGCACGTTTTTACACTTCGCATTAACGGCCTTTAGAATTCCTATGCATTAACGTAGCGACAAATGTGCTACACAATTATGTCAGCCAAAGTTAAAGTACGTGCTATTGCACAAGACAATGAAGGACACTGAACAGAATGAAAGCTGAAGTTGTAAGGAAATGCTGAAATATTTAAGAGCAAATGTCAATCTTGGCTATTCTGCTTTCAACATGAATAAATATTTAATGCTCCGAATGTGTCATTTTGGAACACTTTCGAGTTATGAATAAAGTTTTCTTTTGTTACCGCTCCAAGAATTTCATTTTTGAAAACTACATTTTCTAGTAAAATTGATTTGTCATATTATACCAAGATAAAAAAAATATATATTATTACTAATTTTGTAAATAGTTATTATTTGCATGTTCTTTTGTGCTTTATTTGTTATAATCTAGCTAAATTTGGCGATTGTTATACTAATTTTCGCTCAGCTTTACCTGTAACTTTACTCTCATATTGATTTTGCCTGCTGCGCACCATTTAACATTGTGGGTTTGGCGAGAAATTTAAGAGATATTGGCAAGTGGCCTATTTTGGCTTCTTATTTTGGGAGCAAAATTTGGCGAAATATTGCCAAATGTCGCCACGCTTAGAATTTTTTTTGCCAATGTTGACGGCCAATTTACCCTCCAGACGGAGACATCTGGTCTCTATTCGATGCAAAACTGCAGTAGGAATTTAATTTTGCCAGAAGCACTCCTAGCCAAACGAGTACTTCAAGGAATCTATTACATGCCACAAAAATAACACAACATGGACGTTGTCGATTTTCTGCAGCTTGAAAATCCACCGACTGGAGCCAGTTTCTAACATCACCTTTATATGCAAAAGATTAGTGTTTAACCACTACCACGACTATGTCGGCGCACCATCTGATAAAAGTGTAATAGTAATCAAAAATGTGGATGAATTTTGATGTATACATTTTTTTTTAATTTCCTCTCTGTTGTTCAAAGTGAAACAGATTTCGAAAAAATGTGGACGGATTACGATCCCATCGGAATGATAGGATGGTTTGAAAGTCTGGGGGAGCACTTTGAAAGGGTCAATGCTCCCTGAGATACCCAGAACCTTAAAAGGTAATCGTTTGGTCACGCAATTCTTCTGATGTCAACTTTTGAGGCTCATTTTTGGGGAGACATCAAACAGAATGTTTACGAAAAATACTTCACAAAATCATGGTAGAGCTCTAAACTGCAATTCAAGAAATCGTCTAAAGCATAAATGCAATTGATAGCAAAGCATATTAAATTTGTGCGACCTAACTCAAATATCTGTAGTTGCTTTTAACACTTGAAGAATTTTTTTTTAATTTTGATTTTCATTCCAGATAACTTATTATTATCGTATGCATGTACAAAGCAACATGCATTGCAATTACAAAGAATCTGTGCGTGGATACTAAGCGGTGTGACAAAAATAAGCAATATTTTAATCAACATTTAAAACTTTTTGTTAAAATATCAGCAGAAATAATGTTTATTATTTTCTAATATGGTGAAATATTTTTTTACTAAAATTATTTTAGCTGGAGGAATCTTTGTGACTTGAAATGTGTTCATGCTGCTACCGTATTTCAATTTTATTCAATACTCTACAGAAGAGTGTCTACTTTCTTGAGCTTTCATTATTCCTTTTATAGAAAATCAATTTAAATAACTAAATTATTTTAACTGTTTGCAGTTATTACTTATTGAATTTAAAACATTTTGGCATAAGTTTCAGGTTTATTTAAAATCAACTACTTCTGATGTACCTGACACTGCTTCATTACTTTCCTTTGCTTTTTATTGAAATCAGATAGAAGAAATGCTTAGATGTTCACTTTTTTAGCAGAAAAATATTTCTTTTATCGGAACTTCGGAAACTGAAAGACTTTTTTTCTTGGAAATACTTTTTCCTTATTAATATTCATTCCCCGATAAATTATAGAGTAGTTGACAGAAGAAGGCAAACAATTCAAGAGTCGAAAACCCGAAAATGTGCTTTTCACGCAAGAATGCAAATTTCATTAAATGAATCTTATTTGGGAATTAAACAAGACTTTTTTTCCCTAAAAATATTTAAATTAACCTCAGCTATCTGAATATTCACGCAGTGGTGTATTTCACATCCCTTGAGAATCAATCACATAGGATAGAGAAAGTAAACTGAATATTTTTCCTTTTGGAAATATATTAACATATATATTAATTTAATTAAGAATAGCATAAAGTAACAATTGAATGACGAAACTCTGTATTCAAGAGAAAAAAAATATTTTAGTCAAAAAAACGACAAAATTGCTTACCGATGAATAAATTAAGAGTAATTATTTGATTCTCGATTTAACTCCAGAATTGAATTAGAGCTTTTTTTTTTTAATTAGCTCTTATGTTATCAAAAATTATTTTTAATCCAATTGCCCAAAAAAATAAATCGCGTAGCAAGACTTAACAGTGAATGAAACAAAATAAATAAAAGCACATGAGCCATCCCATAAATGCTCGTGAAATGCTTCACTAACACAAAATGTAATGAAAAATAACTTAATTAAATTAATATTTGAAAAGGTTGGATGTCGATTATTACATTTTAGCAAAATTGTTTGTCTATCGTTTAATCCGTGTTACCTCTGATAATTTTTCACACTAATATGCATTTTAAAAAGAGTTTTTTTTTTTAATCATAAGCATCCTCACCAAACTATGTTATTTTCATGCTTTTTTTGTGTCATTTTTTAACAAAAAAAAAAAATGGTCATTGCTCTCGCTATTTAAAAACAAAGTTCATTTCTATGATACAAACTGTAGTATTTATTAAAAAGACTATTGATCATATTTGACTTAAATAATGAAAATCAGCGAAGAGTTTGATTTAATTGTACGAAACATTTTAAACCTTTAAAAAAAATAACCCTTAAGTTTACAAGAGCAATTCAACAAGATATTTTTTCAAGAGAAACGGTAGAATTAATATTCCACAAATTTGCACCAGAAACTCGACAGAACCCAAATGCTATGAAATGGATATTCAGTGCAAAGGCTCAGGATGTTATGACTGAGCGGTAGGTATATTTGCTCGAGTTAGGGATATTAGTTTAGGGTTTGTTGAATTTTTTTTAAGAGTTCGAAACCCTTGGAGCGGCTTTTGTTATAGCAGGATATATCCCTAGCAGCATCATCTCATCGGCCGATGATCGGCCATTCATCGAAACCCGATGAAATTCTCATCGGCCGATGATCCAATATGTCTCATCGGCCGAGCAGAATCCGAGCAGCAAAATCCGATGAGAATACGATGAGATTTGGAGCAATTTACGAGCAGAACAGTCCCGTGCCGAGGAATTTCATCGGGAAACTTGATCGGAAGGATATCGTTTTCCGATGGAATATAGCTCATCTTATTTTCATCGGGAAAGTTGATCGGAAGGATATCGATTTCCGATGAAAAGTAGCTCATCGAAAACCGTGCTCGGATACTGATCGGAACGATGTCATCGTGCGTTACAGGATCAGTTTACGAGGAGTTTGTTGATCGGCCGAGCAAAATCCGATGAGTTGATGCTACTTGGGATATGACAAAAGAGAAATATGTCAAAAATCAATTTTTATTATAAGCTTTTCTGTTTCATTATAGTTTGGCTTCGGCAAGAAGAAAAAGAAGCGTTCGTCCGAAGTGTCCCGAGAAAATTGCCCTCTCTGTGCGCAAAAGAATGCACAACTGAATGACTCAAGATGCACAATCGAAGTATACGAGGAAAAGCAACGAATGATGCGTTCTGAAATTGCACGAAAAGAGCCTTCCTACGAAGAAATACCATTCAAACCACCCGTCGTCCAAGAAGAGGAGGTAATTGTGGTTTGCAAATGCACTCGCTGTCGAAGAGCCAGGGGTGAGGACCCGCTGACAGTGGAACTGCTGCCAATGGATGCACAAGTCACCCTTCAGAATTCCATACTGCAAAGTTCCCTGCAGGATGCAGGCTTCATGTGTGTTATTATTTGAGTAAGGTGTAAAAGACTTTTTTCGTTTAATTTATAATGTCATTCAGTGTAGAGAGTTGCTGATATTCATTTTTGTTATTATCACTGAGATTTGTCTTGGAAAGTTGGCAACTGTGATGAATGAAGATATGGCTGGCTTTAATATCAGTTATTAGTAAAATAAAGGAGGGGGGGAATACATTATAAAGAAATCAAAATTATTTCATTAAGAATTTTTTTTAAGAATTTTTTTTCATCTATTGAAGAAACAGAAAAGAGAGTCAAAATTGAGTTTCTGATTATCATCAGATTTATTCTAACCTTTTATCTTTTTTACAACTCTCTGAAAACTATATAATGGGTACATTTTTTTAATTACTAATACAATCTGAAATTTACTTTTAAACTTCCTTTGCGCGGAATTATTGAGAAGTTAAAAACATCATTCAGTTCCATTACAAAAAACATACCAATCTCTCATATCATTAAATAATTTTTTTTTTAATTCTCTACTACAGCTTTTATAAACTAGAAATGCATGGATTCATTGAATAATAAAAATAGGGAAAGTGCCAAAAAGTTTTCGAAACAACGTTTTTTTAATGAAAAATCATCAACGTTAATAACCAAAAAGTTAATGCCTTCAAGAAAGATGCAAGCTCGTAACTCGTGTCGTTCAGTCTCAGTCGTTGCAGGAAGATGATGAATATCCATTGTAATATTGAACCATCAAATCGTCCTTTAAGCCTCCTCTAAAATTTTATCTTTGGCACTTACCTTATTTTTATTGTCAGTGCCTCATACTGTTGTAACACAGTACACTAGCTAAAATCTGAAGTACTATGAACTTCAGCTCTTCTGAATGTCGGACTTTTCCAAATTTTATATCATCCACAGTTTGCTTGAAGAAAAAGTTGTAACTCTGCGCATTTACCCACAAACTGTTTACAACTGAAACACATTTTCAATACTAGAAGCAAGAATAAAGGTTTCAAAGAATTAGGATTTTCACGTAAATTAAAGAAAATTGCAATACACCCCCAACTCGGTTATTTCGATCCATGGACTGCAGTTTCGTGCTTATTATGCACTCATCAGCATGGAATACGATGAAATGCTTAGGGGCGGTTACTCACTGCTCTAAAGAAAATTGTTAGAAAGTTAACCCCTTAAAAATTCAGAGTCCAAGCATGCGAAATATTAGCCAAATGAGTACTGCGCTGAAGATCAGTAGATCTGAATTAAGATTTAAAACGTTAATTAAAAAAAACTGTTGTTTTATTTTAATAAAAATAATTGTGTATGAAGCACAAAATACTGCAAGATGTGTGTCAAATTTCAAAAATGACTTATTACTGTGAAATATACTAATTAGAGGTTTAATTTGTTGACTGACTCTATGGTGGTTGAAATAATTCATTGTCAATCTGAAATCACAGTGCAATACAAGCGACTTTTAAGGCGGAAAAATCCTAAAAAACTTTTACCTTCATTCATAAGTACTTGACGAACAGATGAGAACTTAACTAGGATATTTACATTACATGCTGTTCCGAAGATCAGTTAATCTTTCCATAGGTATATTTATACTGTAAATTTTATTCTTCAGAAAAATATGAGCACATATTAAATTTATGAAGAAAATAATAGGTAAACTTGAGCACCATCAGGGGGGGGGGGGGCGATACTCCAATACAATTCCTAATCCGTTATTTGTTCGTTTTAGTGAAACTGAAGCTACCGTAGGATGGCCCGTTTCCTGAAAGTTAAAAATTTGGTTCTGGTTCCCGAAAAGAAAATGTTTGTCACAGTTCACGTACAAAAATGAGGTTTTGAAATAAATCTCTTACTCCGAAATTCGATGAACATTTGTCGTACATAAATAGAGCTTGGAGAGTGTACGTCTTTTTCATCGAAAAAGAATCACAATAAAGTCTACTTACACAAGAAATATATGGTAATTCTTGACCCATGTGAGAGGCATTGACATATTAGCTTCTTCCGCTACAAAACAAAGAATGAAGTTCGCATTCAGTTTGACTGTTCGATTCTAATCAAAAATCTGATGTAAATAATTGAGAATCATCCAATGTACTATCTTTGTATTAACGTTTTTGGATTGAAGGATAAAACAAATCTCTAAATATAATTTCAGACTATTCCAAAACATAGATAATGATTTTATTTGGAAACGCAGTTTCAAAAAGTAATGTATCTTATTGAATCCAGTCTTCTTATACAAAAAGGTATCCCGTTTGTAAAAACTCATAAAAACCAAATAGAAGTTTTATTAAGCGGAAGAGGTCTTAAAACTGAAGTAAACTGAAGCATTTTTATCGCATTTGTAACATAACTCATTTTAAATTACACATATTTCCATTTTATGGTTTGAAGCTGAAATATAAGATCTTCTCTTTGCATGCAGATACGAAGTACTTAACATTGATCTTCTTAAAACAAAAAAATATTGTTTTTAAGATGTAAGCTATCGTTTTAGCGGTATGTATATATATATATATATATATATATATATATATATATATAATGTGAATAGACAAATATGAAGACTAATAAGGTTGTTAAAAGAAGGAAAAACTTTGTAAATTAGTTGCATATCGTTATTGATTTATTTTGAATAATCAGGAAAAATCTATTTTAGAAACTCTTCACCTCTCCTGATAGTTGATGAGCAAGAGCATGATTGGTTGTTTACTTTTTGAAACTATTTCAAAAATGTAAACTCGCTTCTTTTTACCCCTGCTATTATACGAATTTCATTACAGCTGCCAATTTCAAATCGAAATATTAATTTAACTTGGATGCCTATAAATCCTCGCCCACATGGGTGAATTTGGCGAAAAATATAATTTAAAAAAGAAAGGTGTTTGTGCTTATAGCTGTGCTTGTGATTTTGCTTCGCCATGTGCATTCATATTGTTATGTTTGTACACTTTTTTTTTGGGTAAATTTAGTGTGGTAGTTATACTGATTTCAAAACTATTTGAAGCAGCAAGTAAATAGCAGTTAAGGTATTACCTTTTGTTTGGATTTACTTTGTAAAGTATAATCGATTTCAACCGTCAAAAGAGCTACAAAAATTATTTTTAAGATCATCTTGACACTCGATTTTCTATACCGAGCCTGTCGAGTAGTTGAAAAGTGGTAATTATTTCTGTCATAGACTCAAAACTAGTTTTATATACATTTCTTTTTGAAATGCTGTCCTGGTGCTGCATAATTATGGATGAGTGCATTGTGCTTAGAAAAGATTTCAACAATTGTGTCGAAGAAAATATTGGCCACTTTTCAACTCTTCCACTAACTCTCTTCTGACATCAAAGTGACAGCTTGTTCAGTTTGTCATTTTAAAACTGGATTGTTAAGAAAATGACTATAATAGGGGCTGGGAGATATTCCAATAGAAGTCAGCCATAAAAATATAAAAATTATTATACTGATTGGAAATATTTAATTGGTAGAAGCTATTATATTCCTGTTGTAATATCAAGGCACGTCCTTTTTCATGGTTCATTATGCATAAAACTCAAACACACATTTATCAATACTTCTCGCGTGAAAAATTTTACACATAATTTGAACAAGCTTCAAAGCATGATTATTTTACGTGTATAAACAAAGCGATTAGCTGTTGTAGTAGAATACAAGCCATTGTATATGAACTGCATTCTATAACATGAAAAAAATGACATTATTTTCAAGGGATATTTTTAATAACATCTAATATAAATAAAGTTATATAAAAGAGAGTGGAGATAATGTCCCATTGTTTATTAAAAGCTACACTGTCTCAATGTTTAGAGCTAAAATAGGCCTCCGATTTCTTTAAGCTAAGCCAGTACCAAGTATTTATTCCGTGTCGTTTAATACAATGTTTGTATATTACAGTTTCAAAGTCATTGTTGAGTATACTGAAATAGGGAGTTTATTAAATGTTTATAGTATGTATTGCTAGATTTTTATGCACATAAATTGGATATGTTTAAAAATTGCTGTTTAAAGTTTTGAATGGCATGTGGAAATTTCTTCATTTAAGTGTAGAAATATTTCATGAATTTGAAAGTGCGTGAAATTTTCCTAAGCATCAGATGTGAGAAATGCGTAGGCAAAGTTAAATAAATGATTTATTTTGCATTATTTTTCAACATAAAAATCAATCCTTCGCATATAATAATGGAAGGGTAGTCTGACCAGTAAATGAACAGTTTGTAATTTTTGATTTAAAAAAAAGGTTTTGAAAGTTTTTTTTGTGGGGTGAAGTGTCAACAGTAAATTCCTAGTGCGCAATTGGGAAAAGAAAACAATTTTTTTTTTTTCAATCCATTGGTTAGACTCATTAATTTTCTGGGTTGCTGTAATACTTTTCATTCAAACCTTTATAATAATTTGACGTTACAATCGTAAAAATTCTTACATTAAAAAAAATGATTACATGAGTCAATCTCATTTTCCGGATTGAAGCTTCAATTTTCATTTAAACGACCACAAACTGTGAAAAATAATCATTACCCCCCCCCCCCCTCCGATGATTTTTAAAATACATTTACACGCATAAATAAAATTGTTTCTAGTATGATGTATCAAATGCTACCCTTTTTAACGATATTAGAAAATTCTGAAAATAAAATTGTGCTTGCATTTACTAATCAGACTACCCTTTCTCGACACAGAAAATAAATTTTAACAACTTATGAAAGATAATCCTGAGTGTTTTGAACTAATGTCTAACAAAGTACAAGAAAAATGAGTTTGCCTTTCATAACTAATGCATTAGCGTTTGCTCAAAAAAAGAGTTTCGAGATTTTGTTCGGATAATATAAGTTTTACCATCATTAAATGTATCGTTTAATTTTGATTTTTATTTCGCCTACAATATTAATATAACAATGAACGAAAACTTGTCTTCTTATTTTTTTCAAAATTGTTAAGAGTTTGATTGTAATCTGAGCTGATTTCGTTTAATTACTTTTTTATGAACTTAACAATGCATTATAGATTTAAAAGTTGTTTGCTAAAATTAAACGATTTTGAAATTCGAAATTTTAATTTGTTCGTAAAAATGGACAAAGCTTTTGCATTGATATTTTTCAATTTCAAGTGTCTTAGGTTTTTTTTTTTTTTTGTTAACTTACTATTATTGTATTTTGTGCTTTTCATACGCTTCCGAAAAATCAGTGTCTATGAAAATTATTTGAACTACTGATGTAACACGAAAATATGTCAAAAAATGAAGAAATTATATCTACATGAGTACTATTTACACGTTGTGAACTGTATATTCAAAGAAGTACGTTTTATACGGAAGCTACGGAGTAGCTTAACATGTGAAAATTTTAGAAAATTATATAATGTATTTATACATGCATTTATATAGCTTTAACTGGCATGGTAACGGAGCGGAGGCAATTAGAAAGTTAGCTTTTATAATCACAACATTAACTTTCATATAGATTATCTAAGTGCTTGAGAAACTTTTACAGCCAAAACCAAGCATAAAAATGAAGTTTAAAGTTTCTACAATCAATGATAATGCTTTCATTAGCTCAGGATTTAACCCTATGGCGGGCGCGCCTTATTGCCTACATGAAAAGTCAAGCGTATTTCCCATATACGCTACAGTAGAGTCAAACTTTCTACGGCAACAAAAAGGAGGTCAAAGAGAGGGGGTAGAATAGCCAAGGACAGGCGTTCCCAGCAGGACTAGAACTAAAGGTATAAAGTCATATCTCTAATGTATCTCTCACTTACGCGCGCCAGCTGTAAGATTAAAAAATGATCATTTATGAAATATAGCTTATAATGATCGGGAAAACTTACAGAACTTGTTGCAAAAACTAATCAAAAAGTGATGTAGACCCCTTTGAGACGAAAGAAAGTAAATAACAACGAGATCATCTTGATTAAACTATATCTAATGATTAAAAAAATCATTAGATATAGTTTATGCAAGTTTTCAAGTAAAAATCACCAAATTATACAAGTATTAATTTCAACTGGTTTCACCAGACATTTTGAGTTGTGCGAAGACAATAATCCATCAATATTGAGAAAAGTTTCTCGTTTAGAATTTCACTAATCACTATATAGCTTTTTGTAGTTAAGTATTTCACAAAGACATGTTCTCCAATTTTGTACCCTTTTCATAATGTCCAGTCGAAGGACTTTTAGAAACGCCAGTAAAGAAGTCCGTCTGAATTTCCACTGCCGGACTACTGAATATAGTAGTGTGGATTCGGATTGCATTACTTTTTTATTGTGTGGATTGAAGAGAACTGCCATCTACAAGACAGTCTGAATAGCATGTAGGGTTACAATAACGGTTTGGCGTACTTTTCAGAACCTTAAGCTTTTTATTGAATTTTAAACATGTCACACATTTCAAATTCCGTCTCAACATTTAAAATCACGTGCTGTAAAAGCAACACAAATTTGTCTCCTAAGAAAGGTATTTTTTTCTACTTTCCTCGCCAATTCAGTTTATTTTTTTTTGAAATAATAGGAGGGAGCACAAAAACATTCTGGCGAGATTTTTTTTTTTTTTTTTTGTTTTTGTAGTTAATGTTTATTTTGCATGAAGCATTTAGGAAGTAATCCTAAACATGCTCACTGGCATTGCAGAAGAGTATTTCGGGTATATTTTGAAAAATACATTTTTTCAAGATGTATTCATATTCACCCTTTTACTTATTTACCGTAAGCATTGACTTATTTACCATAAGTCAACCCTTTGCACGCCGTTGTCTCCTATAAGGAGACATCGCGATTCCAAAATGACACTCTGATGTCCCTTCTAGAGGAACATAAAAATTATTATTCCAAGGAATCAACTTATTTTAGTGCACCTGCTTAAGAAATGAAAATTGAGCACCTATTGAAACTCAAACAAACGAGCTCAAAATGAAAAATTAAACGAAAAAGTCTCAAATGCAAAGGGTAAAAGTTATTAAAACCTTTAAAAACATTTTAATCAAAAGATACCTCAGGGAATGGCTGGGCTAGATTGCTTGTAAAGGCACTTTCAATATTTTCATAATAACTAAAGATTATGCAAAAAGAAATCACAACTTAACACTTAGTTTTTGGAATATATTATAAGAAATTTTTAAGCGATATTTGAAAGTTATTCCTTTCAAGTTGAACACTCATAGCTCAAAGATATTTTCCGTGTAAAATCGATTTAGGCAGATACTGCTTTTTTTTCAGAAATTCGGGCAATTTCCAAAAATTTAGATATTTAAAAAATAATTTAGAAATATTGAACTAATTACCTCCATCCTATTTTTATACATTCAATCACAACTTGAAAAAATCATTCATGAACAAACGCATTTCTATTTTTCATATATGATACAATTGCTATTTATTTTCTGAAAGACAAACGGTCGTCAAAGATGACTATTATAGTAGCTTTCCTGCAAAGTGAAACCATGTAATTTTTCACTAAATGTTTCTAGTCGGGCATCATATTTTTAATAAAATTTTATGAGCCAAAACTTTTCCTAAGACAAAATAAAATGAAGGAAATACCTTTTCAGGATAAGTCGGATGTGTAATTCCTATATTAAACAATTCATGATTAGTCGACATAATTTGATAATCTATGAATTTATACTCTGAATTTCATAAGAGTTAGTTATATATATTTTTTACTTTATGTGCCAAATATTTCCTGTTTATGACATGTTTTACTTTCTAAAATGAGCAATTGTATTGATTGGTTTGAAAAGAAATGCATGGACAGCATTAGTAACTAAAGTGTTAATCTTATTCTATTTAAAAACGAATTCAGTGAATGATTTTCTTTTTAAGTCGGTGTATGTTACATGTTAATGAACTTGATATAGTAATTTGCACAAGATTGCGTTAACTTTTGTGAATATAGATTTTGTTGAAAATATTTAAAACATAGATGTGCAAGATTTGAGTCTGTGTCAACTGCTATACCTCTCCGATTTTCTATATATTCCATAACTATAAAAATGTTCAGTTTGAAAAATGTAAGGAATGTATTTGTTATAAAAGTATGTTATGTATTGTATTTCATATTTAAATAAAGAGTTGTGTTATTATATCTACAATTTTGGTGATAACAATGACCACTACAGCTGATACCTTATACAGTACACTCCCGATTATTCGCGGCATTGGGGGGCATGGGTATCGCGGATAACGAAAATCGCGGATAATCCGAAAAAAGCATAAAATGAAAAAGGTAAAAACACTTACACTTAAAACGTGATATGTAGAAACAGTAACGATAGGTACAGCATAAAAAATAATTTGTATTTGAGGTTCTCAAGCATATAAAATCTATAAAAAAGTGATACTTACGATAACGCCAAAGCAAAATAATTTATTGAATGAAGTACACCGCACTCGTGGGTAAGAAATGTGAAGAAAAAGCAAAATTTAAATTTGTGCTTTTTCGAAAAAATCAGTTAATTGTATTTTTGCTCTACCGGAATAAAGAACTTTTTTTTCCCTGAGACCCTCGCGGATAATCGAGAGTTTACTGTAATAGGGGTATCTAAACTACTACCCCGAGCTCACTAAGAGGCTAACGATCAACTAAAATCTGATCCGTGCCAGAGCAGCAAATTTACCTCTTTTTTTTTCAGCGACAATCCAAACGTCTTCACAGTCCCAAAGTTTCAACAATGAAAAAGCATAAGAAAACTGAGCAAAAAGCAAACTAAGACTGTATTTTATGTGGATTTCGTCGTTGAAGGATTAGAAACTTCACCCATGAATATTTTGCCTTATTTTAACAGTGTTTTAAAATCCAAAGAGTTTCATAGAGATGATTGATTAAAAATATAAATATACTACGTGTTTTTAGCTGTAATACAGAAATTTGCCTTTGATTCTGAACTACATTTTTTATGCTGAGCAATTTCTATTGGCCAGCGAGGAATGAGAAATTTTCAAAAATAGCCCTTTGGCCAAAAAGTTTGGTGACAATTGAAGTGCTTGGGAGATGAAGGTGTCATGTGATAAAACATAAATTGCGAGTAATTAAAGTTAAAAGTTTTATTGTTGCAGTTGTTACAGCTTTTTTGTTTTCTGGTTTTGTCTTTAGTGTGCGTATGAAAATGGTCTAATTACATCTACTTTTTGATGTGTACCAAGTTTTATCTGCTTACATGAATCCATTGTTTACCATTGTCCAGAGTGTTTTAATTTTTGAAAATGCAACATAACCTCTTCATTCTCCAAACCCTTCAATTGTCCTGTCTTGTAAATGTACATATATTAAAAATCAGCAATGTCTAAATGTGAAACCTGAATTTTTCACGTAATTCAGTTTTTTAGAGTTGTTGTGGGAATTTTTTTCCCATATGAACGATTGGGAGTTTTACCTCACAAAAAACACAATATTTGTGATCACAATAGTCCATCCACACGAATAAACGAATGTTATCTCAAAAGATTGATTTTTAAACCAAAGTTTTTAAATGCCTGATTATTTTGATGCTTAAGATTAGAGGATTTTTAACATTAAATGAACGGATACGTATAGAATGGAAAATCGAGAGTCAAATAATTCTGGAAATCGTAAAATAATACGTATGTTATTGCAGTCGTCTTAGCTATTTCCTTTGCTAAAAGCAAAATTGTTTAATTTAGCTGAAATAAGTACAGAAAACATAAATGCTAATTTTAGCTATAGAAAAGCAATAAATAAATGAGATAAAAATTAAACCATTCGTTTTTTTTTACTTATTTGATTGTTAAAACTAAATCTTGGAGAAAAATAAATATATGACTTATTTTGCAATATATTTTTAATTTTTATAAGTAAATACATTCATTTATTTTCTTAAATACTCGAGTCGTTCCTATGTACCGCACCATACTATTAATAAATATCTAAAAAGTAATATTATAACGGAATCCAAACATCTGAATGCTTTACAGAAACACATAGTCAGAAACATAACGGAAAAACTTTGACGTGTCTAAGAAAGATTTTATCCATTCAAAAGTTTAATAGCAAAACTACTATCAGGTGGAATGAACTGCAGTTTGCTTCAAAAAAAAAAAAAAAAAAAAAGAAAGAAAAAATCTAAAAAAATCTTTTCACTTTTTATTGCTTCTATTACATCTGTTTTAAAGGAAAAGAGGCAATTAGTAATCCTTTTGATAATGTATTCTTGTCTTTTATCTAGCTCTGACTTTGAGCATATTATTTTCCCATCACATCATGGTATTACGCAAACCGTAAATGTCAAAAGTTTTTTTAAAAATTAAGTTACAGCTTTAAATATTTCTCTTTTTTTCTCATCATTTATTTACTTATTCATTTATTTTTATTTCATATTTGTTTTATTTTATTTATTTATTTGCTTTTGAATTTTACTTTACAATATCGTATCGTGATAGGAGAAGCGCAGGATGAAAAGGATTAACTCAACCATTTCGAACAAAATTTGATTTTAAAAAAAAAGAAACAAACTTTTCTGGATAGCTTCTTACTGTTTTATTTAATGAATATAATTAAATCTTACGCGGTATAATATTGTTTCAAAAAAACAGCCTTTAACACACTCTTCATGACAAATTATGCGAAAAATTAAAATCGTCATTCTATTTGTAGAAACTTCGCTTATTCATAACTTTGTTTTGACCTATTCCTTTAATGTTCTCACTATAAAGCTCATCTCACTGCAATAGCCAGCAATAATGAGTAATGAGCCTTCGTCACAGTAATCCATTTTCCTTGATATCTCCTTTCATTTCGTTGATTTCCTAATAAAATCTTCCACTCATCTCTTCTAGGATGGCAACAACATTTTCTGGAAATTAGTCTAAATGAGAATCCGGAAAGTGAATTTTCAAACTCGTAGAATGTTCAAAACTTTTATACTTCTGCAGTCTCTTCTCGAAGAGTAAAGGGGGCTGACTCATTGCTAGAATACAAAATAAATTGACGCCTCTCCAGTTGTTTTTTTTTATTTTCCAGATGAATTAAAAGAGATAATTCAAGGAAATATCAAGGAATTCCCCGTTATTCCGGACATATTGGAATCTTTCTCTTTTTGTCGCTCCTGCTTAAAATTCAACATTTAGACACAAATAATTTACCACATAGTAGTATTGCTTACACTGTTAAAGCTACGGGTGCCACAGGGGTGCCAATAAGAAAGCTGCGGTAAAAGCAAGATGCCACGGAGTGCCATAGCGAATTTGAAATGCTCTTATCGTACCAAAAGTCCTCTCAGAGGGTGCTAAATGCAAACTCTGGAGCGCCATCGGCACCCTTTAGGATTGCGCATGCTCAGTGAGATCTCACAATGCCAAAAGGCACCTCTGATAGCCTGCGCCTGCGCATTGCGACTCCAAGATCTCATCATCATCAACAACCATTTGAATGGCGGACATCTTGTTTACGTCGACACAACAGAATTCTTGGTACAGCATTTTCAGTCTTGGATTTCACCTTGAGGTTATCACAAAAATGTATTAATTCCTCATTTTGATCTTAGAATTCTCACGTAAGTACATGCATTTAATCATGGTTCTAAAGATCTCTCAACATATTTACAATCATTTCAAAAAGCACAGAAACGTATTTCTGCGTAGCGATTCTCTTTTGCTGCGTAGACATCAGCTAGCAACCAGCAGAACGAAGGGAAAAAGGTTTGAAAAAAAAAAGCTCTGCCTGACTCTTTCTTTCTTATTTGTTTTTCTTATATGTATATGTATCTACTGTTTTAATGCCATGATTTGCATTTCGTGCTTTCGCTAATATCTTTCGTTCGCGTTATTGATAACGAGTTCTGAGTTTCTTATTGCCAGAGCTTATTTATTTTTATTTATATTTTTTTTATTTCTTTTTATTTATTATTTTTATTTTTATTATTATTATTATTATTATTTTTTTTTTTTTTGTTTCTTCAGTTGAAATGAATTGATCGTTAAAATATATTTCGATCCTTAATCTGTCGAAAAACTTGATGTTTAACAAAAACTGCTTTTTAAATACCCCTATCTTTTATTCCATAAGGATATTCAAATGACAAACTATACATACGTATAAATATGTTGCTCTTGATTAAAATTTTAGAAGGTAATGAAACAATTCAATTTTTTACTGATCGTATAATACAACTGAATATTTTTGATTGTTCTTGAAAGGGATCCGGAAAAACCTCCCCTTTTCATTTTCAGTACAGTTAATGCTGTAGTAAATGTCAATAGCATTTTAAAACTACTGAGTTGCATCCAAGTCATGAATTCTTTTAAAATATGTTGGAAAGTCTGAACTGTGAGAAAATGCTTTTAATTACAAGTTCGATAATTTTCAAATCGGAATTCAAGTTGTAAATGTACCAAGACTTTGTGATTAAAAATAATAAATAAAAGTAAACACAATATAAAAACAAAAACGCATACAGCAGAGGGGAGATCTGCAATAGTGAACAGTGAGTGTGCCATTATGCTCTCCTATACGGTTCCATCTTTCACCCGCGGTGCTTGCTGAATTGAGGGTGCTAGTTTTTCACCCAAGGGTGAAATCTCGGCTCCCTACATGGTGCCGCTGGTGCTACAAGCGTTTCACCCGAAAAGGTGCCAATCGCAACCGGCAGTTTTAACACTTTACCGACCGGGCGTCGATTAATCGACGTTTTGTTCCCAGCGCTTACCGACCGGGCGTCGATTATTCGACGTTTGCTCTCCGGCGCTTACCGACCGGGCGTCGATTATTCGACGTTTGCTCTCCGGCGCTTACCGACCGGGCGTCGATTAATCGACTTTGAACCGATCTGTGGATTTTATAGTTTAACAATAAAATGTTAAAAGTACAAATTACCCGATCTGCAGCTGAGCGGGCGGTGAAAGGGCATAGGATGTTCGAATCGCTACCGGTCGGTAAAGTGTTAACAGTGGAGATTTCACGCATAAGGAATTTCACGCTGAACAGAAAGAAGAACTATTTGCACTCTATTACCAATATTTGGTCACAATTTTATTCTTTGCCCACGTTTGTGAGAAAAGCTTTACACCCTTTATAGTATTTATATATTTATTTTTTATTTTTTGGCGTGGGGAGGGGAGGCCAAATACGTTTCGTTAAAACCACTGCCCTTTTTGTTCAAAATGCTCATTCCCCCCCTCCCCCCCCAAAAAAAAAGTAGAACAGAAGTCTCACACAGGGAATATTAAAGAAAAAACAGAAACGTAGCCACGAGTGGTCCCAAGAAACTTGAACCTTTGAACAAAGTTGAAAGTATGTTATAAAGCATACGAAAAAAAGAGAAGGGGCGTTGTAAATGCATGACATACTTCAATTAATTTAATTTTAGATTCAGCTTAATTTTGTAGTAATGTTTTATCGAAATTAATGTCTCAATAAGCCCCCACAAATCTTCTTCAACTCCTTACACCAACTAATATTCTTGTATGATCATATACAATATGAGCAAAAAAGAATTTAATGGTAAGAGAAAACATTTGAACTATATATTAAGTAACAACTCAAAGATTTCTCGCAAATTTTGGAGTTTATTTACAATTATTGAAAAATAATAACTAGATTAAAAAGAATTGAAAACAATTTTCGGATTCAACACTACACTGTTAGAAATTTCATCGTGAAAAAACGGTGAAGTGACCGGCAGCAGACCGGCCGTCTGATTAACCGTAGAAACAACGGTTAGGTATGTTAAGTCTCCTTTACGGTTTTGAAACCATTTCATACTAGAACGGTTGAAACACCGTCAATGAGAAATTTGACGGTTTTGTAACCATTTACGACTATTTTGGTTTAATAACCGTAAATCGGAAATTCTACGGCTTAGTAACCGTTTACAACTATTTTGGTTAAATAACCGTAAATGGCAAATTTTATTATTTTGTAACCGTTTACAGCAAAAATGGCTTAAAAACCGTAAATGGGAAATTTTAGAGTTTTGTAACCGTTTACAACTATTATGGTTTAAAAACCATACATAGGAAATATTTTGGTTTGAGAACCGTTTGTGATTAGTACGGCCAACAAATTGTAAATACGAAATAGTATGAGTTTGTCGCCACACGAGAAATAAATCAAAAATCCATGAATGCTCAGAAAACCCTCATTGAAGGTACTCGAGAACTTACCACAAAAAGTAGACCCCCTCCTGTCTCATTGCACTAAATTAATCAATTTTTAATGACACCATCATGTGAATATAAGCTTAATCAATCATCATGGTTGGACTTGCCGAGGTGGCACTACGTTGCAGTACCTAATTCTTTAGTTTTTTTTAATGCTTTCCAACATTGTCCCAGCATATCTTTAACAATAATAGAGAAAAATTAAAATGTAAGAAAGTATTAAGTTATTGGAGGGCTCAAAATAAACCTTAACCAAGTCCATAAAAAGCTTCTTTGTGCTGCACAGATTTAAAATTAATAATGAAGTTGCCTCCCAACACTTTTAAAATTAAGAAAAAAAAAATCTGAACTACAGTTTAATTATTGCATTCAAGTTTTATACAGTTAGAGCATGCTATTAAATTTGGCAAATAATGAGATACAGGTCCTTAGGAATAGGCAATTTTTCAGTGTTTCTTTTAATAAAGCAGAAGTATGTTTCATTCATTCATATTTTTACTTTTGATTGTTTATTCCTTTAGTTGTATTGGGATTGCTTATTATTCCTCCAATTCCTCCTTAAATCTGTATTTGATTATTATAATTAACATATGACTCATTTTTTCCTTTGAAAGTCATAATGAAAACCTTTTACTAGTATACTATTCAAAAACCTGAACTATTAGAATTCAACAGGAATTGAATAAATTTTGCAGCAGATGTAGTATTCATTTCACTTTTCTTCCCCGTCGAGTAAATAATCTACACGTACATCAAAGAGCACTCATACTTTGTTACAGAGTGCAATTAAACACACTTAAAATTACACTTAAACACACTAATGATACTGAAACTTAATGTGGATATCTCATTTATTTAAGATTTGACACAACAGAAAACAATATTTACAAATTTTAAACACAAAGTCTGTAGAAAGTTTTTTCATCTAGTGTTATGACAAAAACCAGAAAAAGTGGCAAAAAGTCATTGTGCGGAAAAGTTTTTAGCATACTTTTAACCGTTTGAACTGTACAATGAAATATAGTTAAAAATATTACAATGATTTGTTAGCGCATGTCATTGACTCGACTGTCAAATAGGTTGATTTTTTTAAGGAAATTAAAATTTTTATGTGAACTCATGATGAACTTTTCTTCCAATTCTTCTTTCGGCCTTTGACCCAGGTTTATCCCCACAAAGCACCTGAAACAGAAGTTGAAATCAAAACACAAACTTAATAAACAGTATTTTAGAATTGTAAAATCAGCCAATATAACAGCAAAATCACTTTTTATTTATAAATGTTGAAATACACTTTGCTGTTTCTCATAATACAATTTTACTTTTTACACTAAATAATTCTAGTAGAAATGTTCAGAAATGTAGTTGTGTGATTGGCAACATTAAAGGGCTCTTCACTCCAGATTCTTTCTTTTACTTCTTTCTCTTCCTATAAGCCAGTTTTTAAGGTCACTTCTTCATTCACACATTGAAGTGTGTGTAATTGAGAAAAAACTAAGTGGTTATCTGTGCTACAGCAAAACAATTTAACAATACAGTAAACTACCTAAATTAGTTCTTTTTAAAGGAAGAGGATAAAACCCCCACACAACAGTTTGAGTATCAAGAGCTAGGTTGCTAATTACTTCCGAAGTAACTCCGGAAAACGCTAATGAATCGGTAACTCCATGAAATAAATAGCTCTTATACTTCTGAAACACATTCTTCAGTTGACGAGATCTACATATGTTACATAATAGAAATGTAGTTGGGACTGTTACCAATTTCCTCATTGGGCGAGTGGATTTTTATTGTAATATAGGATAACGGCACCAATCAGACATTAGGGTGACTCAAAACAAAAAGTGAAGATTAATATTTTTTGTGCATACCCTCTTATTTTTTTCCCTTTATGTCAAAACACGTGTAAAAAAAAGTTTCATGCATTTTGAACAATGGCAACCCGTACCAACTTAAGTCTAAAAGTGTGAAACAGCTATTGAGTATTAGGCTGAATCGATATTTTTTTTTTTTTTTTTTGGAAATTCAAAATTTTAAGTTGATAAAAAGTTACCCCTATAGCCCTCCCAAATGTACTGCAAAAACATTTATACAAATTTTAAAATATTTAGGTATCCCACACAAGGTCTAAATTTTCTCATTTTCATCAAAAAATCTATTTTTTTCTTTAAATTTTTTTTGCAAAAAAAAAGTAAAAATAAATTTCTAACATATTAAGTTGAAAATTATTTGCGACAAGGCAGGTAATTAATGTTATACAAAAGCTTTTGCTCTCATGCAATATGCAAGTCTCCCAAATAGTACCAGAAACAGTGTTGCCAACTTAGCCCTTTAGAGGCTAGATGTAACCCTTTTACAGCTCATTCAGCCCCTAGCCCCAAATCTAGCCCTCAATATGTCTCAAAAACGCATATCACATAATCGGTTCAGCCCCTTGCTGTTGAAATTAACAAAATCTAGCCCTGGCCTCCTTTTTTAAACATGATTTAGAGCCCCATTCATTTTAACGAGTTGGCAACCACTGGCCAGAAATATGAATTTTTACAAGATTAACTCATGTTTTAATTTTAACTATGCTGTTGTTTTGTTATCTAATTGCATTATCATTAATAACAAATAAGTAAATAAGAAAAAAAGATTATTTTTGTTCAGAAAGGGATGCTAATTGCTTACACTACTACTTTACACTGAAAATGGTTCCTTAAACTCTCGATCAAGTACTAACATATTTTGTTTTGTATCGGTTTTAAATTTTCATTATCAGATTTCAAATTTCAGTAAAGTTTCTCAAAATCTCCTTATCTCGAATTTTTTTCCGTCCAGTGAAATTAGAGAGAAACAAGTTTGACTGTACTAGTTATATGTTCTTGGGAATTTTAAGAGCTTTATCTTAAGATTTATGAAAAATCCCAATGGCGAACTTGATGAGTGGCAAACAATATGTAGAAGTAATAATAGTCACTGCAGAAAAAAAGTGTATTGACTTCAGATAAAAAAATGCCTTGTTGAACCACAAAATCAGCCTGCACAATATTATTCAATAATTTATTCACTTCAAATAAAATCCATTTTTGCAATTAGATTGATAATAGCAAAAAGAGATTATTGCTACATCATTTTAAATTTTTGCTTAAATTTTTATTTCTTTATCTCGTTCTTAAATGAAGCTTGACTAAAAACTTTAAAGTTTCTTATTTTCATATTGGAACAGAATGAAACAAACTAGAGAAATACAAGGAAAATAATAAAATATAAATAGTACCTGAGGAAAAATTCCAAAGTGCAGGCAAATTCTGACACAGCAAACCAAGAAGCAACCACGGCTGTGACGTCTTTGATGGATGAGTTGACAGGGATGCCATCAATAGTCAGCATGAACTCCTCACATTCTAAGTGGAAGTACCTTTTTTGAAAAAATACAAATATTAAATACACAAAGATAAAAAGATGTAGGCATTTTTAATATTTTTAAAACTCTTTCAATTTTTATAAAACTCCAAAATTTTGAAGATGAACGAACAAAAATAGGCATAAAGAACAATTTAACGATCAGAAAAAACGTCCGACAAAATTTTCATTAGCTTTACAATTATTCATTAACAGTCATCATGGTCATGGGGGGGAAGGGGGTTGCATGCTCGTGTAATCTTTTCAAACCAATAATAACTAAAAACAACCACAAATTGATTACATACCTTTTCCAACAAGACACTGATGCTTGGGCAGGTGAGGGGATGGACACCGTGAGGATTGAAGACCTGTAAGAAAATTACTAAGTAAAAAAACTTGACTACATACGTATTCAGTCCAACTATTTTGACAAATAGGTGATTCAGTTTAAAAAATGTTTTATACTTAAAATCATCAATAATGATCAAGAGTAGAAATAGGAATGAATATAGTTGACCAGCTATAGCTGGTTAGTCGCTTTGTTGAATCAAAATTGTTTAGAACAAACATGTTTCACATAAGCTTGGCTACTGTAATAGTAACCAACTACAAATTGCATAGCTAAAGTTTATTTAGCACTTCCTGCAGGAATGGCGTGGGACACATTTCATTTCACACCTCCAGGGTCCCCCGTACCTACCACAGCTTCGTGGTTTAACCGGGATAGGGCCCTGAAGGGCGCTCTGTTCTTAATTTTGAACCAGAACCTAGGGTCGAGCAAACCCTAGGCCCAGCACCCCCAGAGGTATCGTTTCACTTGGAGGACTTTGTGACCACGACACTTTTAACGCCTCCCAGCCACCATTAATCAAGGCGGTGGATCTTTGATCGGCTGGGATCGAACCCGGGTCCCTCCGGACACGAGTCCGATGCCTTACCGATCGGGCCACCACGGCCCGGCGTGGGAGACAGAGGGATTAAATATTACTAACATGGGGAAAGCACCATGATGGGAGGTCACTGTGACCGGCCAAAAATTTCATTTAACAAATTGCCGATTCAGCGAAATTGGGACCATACGTAACTAATTTTCTGAGGCCCAAATGCCCCTTTTCATTAAATTTTACCAATTGGTAAATTCAGAGTTTCTGCCCCCCTTCTAAATTTTAAGCTGCAACGATTCTGATTACCAATTCTAAAAATGGTAGTTTATACAGGTGCAGACTATTAGAGTACCTGATAAAAATTGGTCCAGTACTGAGTGTTTGGTATGTCACTATTTTTTTTTTTTTTTTACAAAAATGTATGAGTATTGAATTTCAACAATTACTAGGCATTGATAGAGTACTGAGTACATACGGAGTACTAAGTGTAGCAACAGTTACAAAACAAGTATTGTTATTAGCAAGCAGTAGCATACATTACACCCTCTCAGTTTCTTCCTTTCCAACCAATTCCCCTTGCGGCCCAATTCTGAGAGCATAATTTTGAGACCCACTAACAAGTACTAATTGCGCAAGTAAAAATCTGATGAAAAATAGACGTCTAATCAATATGCATGATGAATAAAGGTGTATGTGCAGATTCAATAAACAGTGAAACTTTGACAAGTCAAAGTTGCAAGGAATGAGAAAAAAATTAAGAGTTATTGAAAAAGAAAGCAAAATTATCAAATTAAACAGAATACTACCGCTGAAACGATTAAATTTATAATATGAGTAAAAAAGTTACTAAGTAATGGATCAAATATGTTACACATTTTCTACAACAACCTTTCAGTGATTATATAAGTTCAAGAGTTTGTATATGTTGCAAAACTAATTTTTACTTATGAAACTGCTTTTTCGCGAATGATTAGCTTCCTTCACTTATTTTACCAATGCTCCCTTAGGTTCTGGACATACATGCTGTCTAGTAGGCATTTTCAGTTCGGATTAAAATTTTCATCAGCAATCACTTGCAGATGATACTCTTCAATTTTGTTATTTATGAAAGTGCTTCACTGCATAATATTTTTGACAGACTATCCTTCTTAGCTATGGCAGACACTTCTTTAATTTATTCAACTTTTTCGTGCAAGTTAAAAATTTAAAGTATTTCCTAGCCATTAAAAAGTTCTATGTTAAACGTTGAAATAGCACCATAAACACTTGCTTTGGTTCTTTTGGAGAAAAGCGACTTCGACTTATCGAGTAGCATAGCAAGGAAAATTTTATGACGGTTATGATATTAAATTTGGCTTATCGAATATTTCGACAATGAAATTCGGCTTACTGAAAATAAATAACATACATTCTCCATTCAGTTAGATGGGAATAAATCTATTCACTTCAGCTAGTCGAAGTTTTCGATTCGTCCAAGTTCAACTTACCAAAGTTTCAAGTAGTAAGTTTTTCATCAAAATCTCCATGAACGAATCACATCTTGTTCAAACTTACAAACCGCTTGTGGCACGGAGTAGAAGCTGTTTGTATAAACCCATTTCATCATACTAAGCGATTTTGAATTTTCAGACTTTACCAAAATTAAGTTAAAAATTTTTACTGTATCAAGAGTTCTTTTTTTTTTTTTTTCAATTCTGATTCAAATTATTAACAGCAAGTGCGTCTGATATCTTACAATGTGTAAATTGAGCTAAGACAACAACTGATCAAATTCTTTGACCAGTTTTGGGAGTTTCATACATTTTTGTTGTGCAGTATTTAGAGAAAAATCACACACTCACTTTGAATAGAGTAAATTCGTTGTATGATCCTCATTTCTTCACGAAAATGTTTTTCGCAAAACGCGTTTTGTCGGCTCATGATTGACCCGCGGGGTAACGCGAAGCCAGTTTCTTCGACGAATCATCTTTAACACATAAATGATCGGGCATAACTTAAATTAGAACATAAATTATTCAACTATGTTGAAAAGAAAGGGCCACAAACGAATCGCACATAAAACGATGTAAACACACACAGGCATGCTAGCAAAGGAACTAGGCTACGGTTAAAGCGAGGCCACGATTAGCGTTTAGTTTAGTGCAACTAGAGTCCCTATAGGAACTCGAAGTGCAACAACATGCAACAGTAATCAGTAACTTAACATATATTAATCGTGAATTATCAATTTTAAAACAGACTAATATTTTGTTTTTTCCCAAATTCTTGTAATTGAAATCAAGATTTTAGAATAAGTAATTAGAATAAACATTGGATTTGCTTTCAAATATCAAACTATTATTCGACATACGAACTTTCACGGACAATGGATTGAATGTTCAAATAAAAAAATACTAAAAACCTGATGAATCAGAACAACATTTACCTTTCCAGCTTTTTTTCAATGGCTGCCGCGATCAGTCTGCTTTCTAAAAAAAAAGAACAAATATTATTCGGCGTATAACTTGAAGGACGCTGAATTCAATGTTGAAATTACAAAATACTTAAAATCTGATATACATGAAAAAATAGTTACCTTTTCAGCTTGCTTCTATAATGGCTGACGATCGGCTTCGGTTCGATCTTCGTTGTTGAGCAACATTACTGCTTTGGCATTTGGCGGGCTCTGAGCTAAATTCCTATTGGCTTTCAGCATAGATGGCGCGTTACGGATTCTGGTGAATTTACGGTAGATTAACTGTTCGAGAAGAAAATGGTCAACTCGCTGTTTTTCTCAGCGTTGACGGTTTGGAAAGCATCTTATAAATGGTTATTTGACTGTTGCTGGGTGTATACGGTAAAATGACCATATTGTTTAATGTTAATTAACCATTTTTTCGGAGAAATTTCTAACAGTGTATAAGATATTAATGTTACATCTAATGAGAGTCAATAAAACTGTAGTAGACGATGACGAATAAAAAGCCCTGTTATTTAAACTACAAGTTTTTCATCAGAAAATTGCAAAGAATCAATTTCAGATACAAAAACACAAAACTCGACTGACGTAGATTTATGAAGTTATAAAAAAAATGAACTGTTTCTCTCCTTTTTATGTATCCAAGTTGAACTGTCTTTCCAGAGCAAATTACCAAGCAACGAGTGCCAAAAATAAACGAAAAATGCCAATATAAACCAAAAAAAAAAAAAAAAATCAGAGCGTTAAAAGACCATAAACACAAGATTGCGGTTTCCTTAATAGCAGTTTCATTTTTAACGAGTTATTGATTCATTCGTTTTGAACAATATGTTGCTGTATTTCGGAAAAAATGGCGTTAAATATATACACAAAAATCTAGCAAGAATAGATTTTAACAGCTGCATAAGAAATTTCACGCAATAAAACTCTATTCAGAAACGAAACACGGCTTACAGGTTAAATATGGTTTTTTAAAAAATCTGCAATTTATTGGTAGGGAAAGTTATACTATTTAGAGGTAGAGTGAATTCAAAATGAATGCATAATGAACTTATATAAATGAATACACGTACGAAAATCATCTTCTCAGACTCATATTTTTTTTAGATTTATCATTAATAAGAATTGCCAAAAATAAAGATATGTTAAAACCGGGGAGAGATTTGTAAATAAGTAAAACTTTTCAGATGATAATATTAAAACAAAAGTCTCGACATGGCTGTGCGAGTAAAAAAATGCAGTGTTGAAACAGTTAGAAGGTGGTTAAAGAAAGCGAAAAAATTAAACTATCCTACATTTTTGTCTTTTTAGAATGTAGCCTCTGCAAAGACTGTTTTATCACATTTTTTCGTAAAAGTAAACAATGAAGAAAAAATGTAGAAGTGTAAAAAATCAAATTTATCTCAATTAAAAATACCTTTAAATCGGAAGTTTAAAAAATCATTTAATAAAAATGGAAAGCAGTCATCGAAAATGGAGCAAATGTGCGATTTGTTAGTCCGACGTCTCCCCCCCCCCCCCACACACACACCACGTAATTTCAAAACAGTTGCCGGAATGCAAGAAACAAGATGTTTCAAAACTAATAAAGACATAAATAAAGATTTAAAAATAAGAGTTAAAAACTAACATCTGTTTTAAAGCAGCAATTTGCTCTTTTGCTCTTTAACTCATTCTTTCAGTGCAATTATTTTTGCATTTTTTCCCTCTCTCGTTCAACGAACAGAAAACTTTATTACCACCATTTTGGATTGGTTTATTTATTTAATTTTTAAAGTTATAGCTCAAAAAATAACAAAGTTCGACAAAATAAATACTATGCATTATTGTTCGCATTTAAATGGGCAATTTGATTCAAACATACGTTAGTCTTTAAAAGCATTTAGCCTAGAAAATGCTTATAAACATATCTTTCATTCATTTTTGCTATACTTAATTTGACAAAAGTGTAAATAATATTTAAAACTAACAACAATAGGTAAACTTCTTAGCTAATTTATGAAAAAAGTATACTAGAAATAAACATTTTTCACCAGGAACTGTCCGCAATTTGTAAAGATCCTGAATGCAATAAGCAATTTCATGTCCTCAAGTAGAAAATATGACAAAAAAACAAATTTGCCTATGATTCATGATAGCAAAATTATGCTACAGAACGCACTTATAAAGTTAAATATTTCAATTCGTGAAGAAAAATACAGCGGACCATTTGATTTTAGGTTTAAACAAGCTTTTATAATGCGAAATCTTTTATTTTTAGTCTGTGTTGTTAATATTCTAAAATTTCATTGTGCAATCATTCGAAAATGAATATTTATTTTCTATTTCAAACATTTATGTAATTTTCGAACGGAGTATAACTTATGTTGCATTCAAAAATGTTATTTATTTATTAAATTAAACACATAATGTTTTTTCTTTCGTAATTATTTTAATGGAGTTATTCATATAAGGGGAAAGCAAAAACAATATTCTGAACTAGAAAAACAGAAACAAACTATTTTAATGAACGAATTTATGAATTTCAAACACATTTGGTGAACTTCAAAAATATTACAGTTCATCACTTGATAGCACTCTAGAAATAGATTTCTGTTTTAAACGAATTATTAAAACATCGGTTGTTTTCATCGGAATAAAAGCAATGTAACTTATTTGTCTAACAGTCTACTTGAAACAAACATGTATTAATAAAATTCCGGACAGTCCATTTATTCCCGAAGAAATCAAGAACTGATAATACATAGGAATTATAATCCAATATAAGCACAAATTTCAATTGTTTTGACAAAAGTTCATACCTGTTTTAAATGAAGAAACTCTGTACTTCTAACATTCAGTTTGTTTACATCTAGATTACAAAATTACCAACATGTTTCGTTTCGTTTTGGGGCTATATGCCCAGGTTTTTGATGAGGACTACAATCTAGTGTCTTGCCTCCATTACACTTGATTTTTATTACATATATCTTGTACAGACAATGTATGAAAGAGTTGCATCACAAAGGAAGGAAAGTACATCCGGAGCGAGTCGAACCCACCGTCTCAGAGTTATCAGCTACAAGCCTTAGACCGCTCGGCCACTAAGACCCCAATTACCGACATGCAATCACATTTTCAGTACAATTCAAAGCTGATGCCAGTAAAGTTTATAAATGTATAGTGCATATACTTTAAAGATCGGGTGAACAAAATGTTAGCATTAAATTTAAAGTAAATAGTGTTCCCTGTTAGCTTTGTTGCACGACATGAAATCTGAAAATTAAAACATCTGTGATTGTTTCGTTTAAATGTATTTAGTGTGAAAATGAGTCATCGTAATCGGTTGAATCAGGTGTTCACAAACTTTTTCGTTTCATGCCTCTTTGTAGAATTAGAATTTTCTCACGCCATTCTATTATACACTGTCACAAAAATATATATCCACTCAGAAAATATCGAGACTAAATGAAGAAACTCAGCAAATATGTAGTCTGGCAAAAGCTATGTAAATGATTTAAATTTCGACACCAATGAGAAAAGGGTAAACACGCTATGTGCAGCTAGGAAAGTTTAAAAGCACGATTTCTCGCACCGAAAGGCTGTTCAGGCGAATGTGTTAACTTGGTTGAACAGTATTTAGAGATGATAGTGATTAGAGATGTTTCTGAGACTTAGCTAGCGGCTGTATAAGCAATTGCACAGAAATTAGAGAATAAGCGCATACTAGGCCTCAGAAAAGCATGATTGTTGAACAGGAGTAGGGGGGGGGGTCAGCAGCACCGTTTGTTTGCGCGTCGTTCTCGTGTTTCCAAGACCGCGGGTTCGATTCCCGCCCTCGCTCCCCTGGCTGTAACTTAATTCTCTGTGCTGTAAATTCTGTCAAACGTTATCTTTCCTGTATTTGTCCGGAGGGAAGGCGCATAGTACGCAGTCCTCATATATATTAAAGCTTATTAGCGTTAGAATAAAGAATAAAAATAGAATCGGCCAGAGAACAATGATAGTTGCTCGGTATCGGTAACAATGTGCTATAGAAAGGGATAGTCTAAATTCGAGAAGGGTCAGGTGTCCATGGAACAAAAATAATCTCGATTATCGAGCGATCACAACAACGGCCTCTTCCACACCAACAGCTTTGCTGGCAGCGACGACTTCGAAGTATCCCCCTTGGTGTCAAGAAAAACCATTTGGAGACTACTAGCTGACGCTGGTAGACGCTGACGAAGTTGACGTTCATTAAAATGCCTTATTTTATTTCGTTATTAGAAATTAAGTTTTCGTTTATTTATGATGATCGCGGAAGAACAGATTCGCGATGCTACATTTCTCCCAAGACCCTTGTGAATTAATTTTTTTTTTCAAAAGAATGGTATTCCATCGAACATTTTTTGTCTCTCACACAAACAGCATCAGCGCTCGTTGTGAATCTTGTATGTCAGCTGACACTGCGAACTAGACAAATCTTTCCTAACATGTAGTGCTTCATGACTTAAAATTTTTTTATATAACCTATATCTATATATATAAAAGAAAGTCGTGTTAGTTACACTACTTATAACTCAAGAACGGCTGTACCGATATGGCTAAAAATTGGTGGGTAGGTAGCTTAGAGCCAGGAGACGGACATAGGCTATAATTTATGTGTGTCAGTTACATAAATAGAAAAACTGTCTTATTGACTAAGCCTATACGCCTTTTTTGACACCTCCATGGTTGAGCGACATAAAGCACACGTTCTGGCAGCTTCCGGTGCGCAGCAAACAGGTTGTAAGTTAGCGGTGCGTTGAGTGTTATTTGACTTTTTTGTGAAGTAAATTATAAACAAACGCGTTATTTCCTGTAAAACTATATGTGATAAGCTGTCAGAAACGATTGTCACTTTAGAGTTTTTACGCTTCTGAGGCTGAGAGGTAGAGAGCGCTTCGTGGGATAGCTCCTGCACTGCAGTTAAAGAGGTTGTTCTTCTCACTACTATTCTATCTTCTATATATATAAAAGAAAGTCGTGTTAGTTACACTACTTATAACTCAAGAACGGCTGTACCGATATGGCTAAAAATTGGTGGGTAGGTAGCTTAGAGCCAGGAGACGGACATAGGTTATAATTTATGTGTGTCAGTTACATAAATAGAAAAACTGTCTTATTGACTAAGCCTTTTTTGACACCTCCATGGCTGAGCGACATAAAGCACACGTTCTGGCAGCTACCGGTGCGCAGTAAACAGGTTGTAAGTTAGCGGGGCGTTGAGTGTTATTTGACTTTTTCGTGAAATAAATTATAAACAAACACGTTACTTCCCTTGACATTTATATGTGATAAGCTGTCAGAAACGATTGCTCATTCCTAGGATCCCGATAATCCCAACCGATATGCCGTTTGAATTTAAAAGACTTCAATTTCTGATCCGTCTTGCATTTGTCATGACCTTTTACAAATCACAAGGCCAATCCTTAAAAGTTTGTGGTTTTGAATCTAGAATATCACCGTTTCTCCCATGGTCAATTATATGTGGCATGTTTACGGGTCGGAAGACCATCTGAGTTGTTTCTTTTTGCGCCTGATAATAAAACAAAAAATGTTGTGCAACACAAGGTACTTTAGTGAAGAGCAACCTATGTACTAAAATACAGAAACAATAATGAATGATTAATGTAGGTACTTAATTTTTTCTGTATTTTCTAATAATAAAAAACTTAATAAATTCAAAAATTTTCTTATTTATTGCCTTTAAGGCGGAACAGAGTTTGCCGGGTCAGCTAGTCATAAAATAATCACAACTTTCACGTATTGTTATGTTGCTGAATGCTTTATTCCATTGCCAAATTCCATTGCAATAAACTAAACAAAAATTAGTTCACAGACTCTGGGTTTATTTCTGTAATTTTAGACACCAGTGTAGAACACACTTACAATTTTGAAAATCCAACACGATAGAGCAGAAAAAAATGTTTATAACATAATATTTGTTTTTTGTTCCTTTAAATCGTATTAATAAAACGCCTTGAGTGATTACTTGTCAGAGAAAGCACAATGAACTTTAAAAAAAGATCTGAATCATTCAAGAGTTTTTAAATAGGAAATGTTAAAACTTTAAGAAAAAATAAATGTTCAAGTAAACGTCTTTCTTTTACTTAACTATCAAGCAGAAATAATTGATATACCAAGTAATAAACAGCAAAAAAAGGAAAGCTTTTCAAACTGATTTCCTGATAAATGTAAAATCAATCACTTCATCGACATTTAGCACACTATATGCGTGTGTAATGGCTATTTCTCGCCAGCCCACAAAACTACTTACAAAATAAAATCCCGAGATAACTTTTTTAAGGAAACTAAGATACTTCTAAGACATGACAGCTGCTCAAAACTCTCAAGGTTGGAATCTTGCTCTTAATTTAAGCAAAAGACGCACGCGAGTTTAAAGTATGAATTACAAGCAGTAGAGTAAGAGTGTTGCAACGATATGCTAATTTATGTTTACTGCGCTTGGCTCATATTAGAAACGTTAGAAGTTTTCAAAGCTGTTAAATTCTCAAACTAATCGCGCAGTGGAAATCTTTTGACTTGACAAACAATGGATATACGGAAGATGGAGTGATTAACACTGAATATAAACTATTACTTGTAAAATCAATTTGGGAAAACATCCTCATGCATAACTGCCAAGGAAATTCAATAAAATGATGTATTTATCGCTCCAGAGCAAAATGTTTCTGTTTCGTTCCACGACTATCGAAGTTTTAGTTAAAAATTAGTTTTCGTTCTTAATGATGATGTATGCTTATCTGCTTAAAATAATTAACAACGACTCAACTAAAATTTTAAAGGTTTGTAAGCGCACTTTTGAATTTAAAAAACGTTAAACAAGCGCCTCAAATTTTTAGATACAAAGGCTTTATTTTAGTATGAAACACGTCATTCATTCAGGAGAGTGCATACTGCATAACAATCATTCAAATATTAAATTCACTAAATACTTGATTCCATACTTCACACTGAACTTCAAGAAATTGCTCAAAAAAGATCGAAAATACATTTTTTAAAGTAATACTTATTTTAACAACAGCAAAAACTTCACCAAGCAACACTTTAACCCTATATTGACTCTATTTCTTTATACCTTTTGAAATTCAACGTTTAAATTAATGTCAAGATTTGCTCACATTTCTTTCAATCTATTGTAATCAACCTATCCAAATTTTATCCTCAAAAGAGTTATGCTTTTTACAAAAGATATCTCTATTAAAAGATTTTTAATTTAAGGGCGATTCTCTGTAAACTCGTCATTTTTCACACGAAATCTGTCCGGGCACGGTTTTTTGAAATGTTTGTATAATTATAATACTATTGCTCAGATAATGAATCTATTACTTTGGTTTGAAAGAGGGCCAATTGAAGTTTGTGTTTTTCTGATCAATCATGATAGAAGGTAAGTCCCCCGCCTAGTATAACTAGGCAGGGGACTGTGCCAGGTGACCGTGTTTTTGCTCTTTGTTGCGTAATATCTGCAAAACTATTGGAACATAATTAGTTACGAGACTACCTATAAATTGAGGCACAAATCGTGGACATAATAACTAATATGTTTTATAATTAAATTAATTGACATTAATAAAATCACTTCCCAGAGGACTGTTTTCGCAACGACCCTGATGCATACTTTCATCACAAATATGGCTCTCAAACGAAGCACAGTAGCGTTTCAACACCGTTCTTGGCGATTTCGGCAAATTCACACTGATTACTTTAAACTTCATGCCAAAAAGAATTTGCAAAAGTTATAGATTTTTCGTATTACAGCTTTGAATTTGTTGCAGGGGACTGTTTGAAAAAACTCCGGACAGAATTTACATGACAATTTTAAGTTTTAGAAATACGTAATTATACCTTATGGGTCATTCCATGTCAAGTGTCCCAAATTTCGGAAAAATCCCCACTCGACCCCCTCCGATTTTGATGAAAATTTTTTTGGATGTACATGTAAGACTTGCATGAAACCATACCAAATTATAGCTCTTTAAGCCTTATGGTTTAGCCAATAAAAATTATGGAAAAAAGGCCTCTTTTTCGTGTCTTGAAAAAAATGACCAAATCGTCAAGTTTGTGCTTTTATTGCTCGCGACCTAAGACGATTATCAGGCTCAAATTTGGTGATTCTGATCACTGTTTAGGGTAGAATAGCCTACTTGTGTAACAAAAGCTCCATACACTGTAGATTTTTTGCAATTTGCTGCCAAAGTTGGTAAAAAATCGTATTTTGGTAAATTTTGATCATACGTTATCAGCTTGTATCTGCTGAGAGAATGACTTTCTGAAGCTAATTCTTTCCTCGTTTATAGCCTGATAGTTCGTCCGAAAGGTGTGCAAGTGGCATCTCGATAGCTCAAATAATTGCTGAATTATGCGAGTTGAAATTCCAGTTAAATTTCTTTTTTCTCAATTTTGTCTCAATTTCAAAGAGCAATATCTCAAAAGGGTCATCTTGGATTTTAATTTTCTTTACATCATTGGAAAGAACACACTTTTCTTAACTAAAAAACGTTATTTTTATTTTTGAGACAAGCCAGTTTCAAGGGTTATTGCAGGTCAAAAATGTGTACGTCATTCAACGTGAAATCAAAGAAAAAAAGACATAGACCTCAAAAGTTGATGTCAATTTGTTCTATTAAAATTTACAGGAGCTATTGTACTTATGTTCTGATAGAAAAAACCTTTTTTAGATGTTTTTGAACTTTAGTTTTTGTGTGCGCATCCGTAAAAACTCAAGAAATGGCAAAAAATAAAGTTTCGTTTTTAACAAAAATAATTATCTTCTTACCGCTGCTATAAGAGCTTGAGTCTTTTCCTATGTGTTATTTTTAAGCTCTTGAAACAGAATTTCGGATATGTCACTTGGCAAGGTGTTATTAATATCTAAATTCATAAAAAACATCGTTTCCTTTTTCAAAAAAAAAAAAAAAATAAAATAAAATAAAATAAATAAATAAATAAAAATAATTAATAAATGAGATAAATAATAAATAAAACAGTTAATATGGTGTGTACGTGAAAAAAAAATATGTATAATAGGACTGCAGAGCCATTTTTCTAAAATGCGATAACAAAAGTTTTCGATAGAGTAGAATATTGCAATTATTTCCACCGTGTAAATAAATGATAAAAATAGTAATTGAAAATATGATAAGTATTAATTAAAAATCCATTCATTATACTGCCGAGGATGTGTTTAGATATTCAGCCTATGATTGCAATTTGCCCATAAACAAAATTGATGAAAAATGGGAAAATGCTTTTTATGACCTTGAAACACTAATGACCTAAAACCTTGCCAAGTGACATATCATCCGAAATTCTGTTTCAAGAGCTTAAAAATAACACAAAGGAAATGACTCAATCTCTTATAGCAGCGATAAGAAGATAATTATTTTTGTTAAAAATGAAATTTTATTTTTTGCCATTTCTTGAGTTTTTACGGATGCGCACACAAAAACTTAAGTTCAAAAACATCTAAAAAAGCTTTTTTCTATCAGAACATAAGTACAATAGCTCCTGTAAATTTTAATAGAACAAATTGACATCAACTTTTGAGGTCTATGTCTTTTTTTCTTTGATTTCACGTTGAATGACGTACACATTTTTGACCTGCAATAACCCTTGAAACTGGTTTGTCTCAAAAATAAAAATAACGTTTTTTAGTTAAGAAAAGTGTGTTCTTTCCAATGATGTAAAGAAAATTGAAATCCAAGATGACCCTTTTGAGATATTGCCCTTTGAAATTGAGACAAAATTGAGAAAAAAGAAATTTAACTGGAATTTCAACTCGCATAATTCAGCAATTATTTGAGCTATCGAGATGCCACTTGCACACCTTTCGAACGAACTATCAGGCTATAAACGAGGAAAGAATTAGCTTCAGAAAAACATTCTCTCAGCAGATACAAGCTGATAACGTATGATCAAAATTTACCAAAATACGATTTTTTACCAACTTTGGCAGCAAATTGCAAAAAATCTACAGTGTATGGAGCTTTTGTTACACAAGTAGGCTATTCTACCCTAAACAGTGATCAGAATCACCAAATTTGAGCCTGATAATCGTCTTAGGTAGCGAGCAATAAAAGCACAAACTTGACGATTTGGTCTTTTTTTTTCAAGACACGAAAAAGAGGCCTTTTTTCCATAATTTTTATTGGCTAAACCATAAGGCTTATAGAGCTATACTTTGGTATGGTTTCATGAAAGTCTTATATGTACATCCAAAAAAATTTTCATCAAAATCGGAGGGGGTCGAGTGGGGACGACTTGTACACTTGACATGGAATGACCCTTATTTCATAAGAAAAATATTGCTTCATTATTCTATTTTTAGATATTAACTGCCAAATTTATGTGGTGTTAATAGGTTTTTTGAAATGCTATCTTAAACAGTTAGACTATGGGATTGGGACAGCCAGGGGACTGTGTTTTTGGCGCTTAGATAATTTCTAGAAAAAAAATTAAATTGTTGTCACTCCAAATACAATTGGGCCACAAAGTATTAATGCTTCACTAGTATTAAGAGTGATAATTACTTTATTATACTTTATTATTTTTGAAATACTCAGCCCGGGCATCCAATTACCAGTTTACAGAGAATCGCCCTTAAAAACTGCATTCACACAAAAAAGTACTTAATTTGTAATGAAACAAATTTACAGTTAGCGTTTTTTTTTTCCTTAGCTTCAATTGGTGTTTCTTTTAGAAATATCAAGAAAAAATAATTGGTTTAAATTTTTCCTAGACACATATATTTCCTTTGGAAAGAGTAAGATTTGTTTTTCGGCGGAGTGCATTTTGAATTTCATTTAATGTTTGTTGAAATTCTTTTGCTATGGTATACTTCATGTAATTGTTCTATCAACAGCAAAAGGGAGGCAAAAGTTTCCAAAAAAAAGTCGACATTCAGAATAATTTTAACAAAACTTAAGATTTCTAATCGATGTAAAAGAAAATATAAAAAGAAATAAAGAAAGAGAACTTAACTATAAACCAAAACAAAAGAGCAATGTTTTCTTCACTTTAAGTTTACCGAAGTAATATTTTAATAAAAGAGTCTTAATTTCTTATAATAACTATAAAACTTGGCCTGAAATTCCGAAGCTGGAGTTTTTCGCAAGGAAGAATGAAAAACTCAATTCATCAACTTGACAATCTATTGTCTTTGTCCAGATGATTGATGAAGCTTTTATTTTTCAAACCATCACTTTTTTCAAAGTAATAGTAACAATAATAATAATAATAAGTGAAAAAACCTGGGTAGTTCAATTTTTAGCACTCTATCAATTTTTCTTTACATCCAAATATCTTTTACATTGATATACTTCCGAAATTTCCTTTTCAATTTTTTAGTAACCACAATCTTCCGTATTTGAGCCATTTCACGAAAAAACAGACATTTTGTTTTGCCATGTGACAGTCCTATATTTTATTTCCAAACATCTAATAAAGAATTGTTTTGTATAAGAAATCACTTTTCAGTGTTATTTTTAGGCAAAAAATGTTTTTTTTTTTAAATCTATTTATTTTAATTACTTTTAAAATAAAATATAAAGCGGCTCCGCGAAGGGCAAAAAGTCTTACTTTCAGTGGAACTGCCAATTATGTTTCTTTTTGAGACTAACGCACAAAAAAAAAAAAAGTACGAAAAAAGTATATAGACCTTGGGTCTGAAAAAAATTAGATTCCATATTTTATACTTTTTTTCACTACAAAATTTTAATATCTGAACTCCGCACTTTATTTGGAATATTTTTGCAATTGAAAGAGTATGCATCTAGGACAAACGGTTGCGAAAATAAAGGTCTTGAAATTTAAACAGGAACACGTTTCTCTGTGTTTCTCAAAAATTATCACTTTTCCTTTGTGTTGTCCTCTTTAATATGGTTTTAATGTTCATACTCTTTTATTCAATAAGTAATGTATTACTTAGTAACAATCATATTTGTTTGTGAGTTATATATACTAATCTCCATTCATTATTCTAACTAGCATTGTCAAACAGCATTGAGAAGCATATATCTTTCAAGGTTATAAAAAACAAAACCTTTTTCGAAGCGAAAATGTGTTGAATTTAATGCCTCAATTTGTTTCAGAAGAAAAGTGTACCAATTTACTGCTTAAAAAGTCATATTTTTGCATAAAGAGCAGCTGATATATTTTCATGTCAATATACAATTGCTTCATAATTTTCGGATTTTTTTACATTAATTTGAGTTAAAAATATATATACTATTTACACTAAACCCTTATAAATCCGGCCCCTATTAAAGCGAAATTTCCGGAATGCTGTCAGCCATACAGATGTAAATACTGTATAAATAAAAGGCGAGTTGGTGCAATACTGTAGTTTAGTAGGCTTATAAAAATAAAGTGTTCCGGCAATACACCGCCAACTCGGTTATTTCCATCCATGGACTGCAGTTTCATGCTTATTATGCACTCATCAGCATGGAATAGGAAAGTAACCGAGTTGGAGGCAAAAATTCTCTTCTACAGCAAAGAAAGCCAAAAAAACTGGTAGCTAATGTGAAATTAGAATACCAGTGAGCGACAGCACTTGGTACGGTACAACTCGTAAATTTTAAGGCAGAGCTCGGGTATAAAGCAGTGAGTAACCGCTTCAAAGCAAGGGCTAAGGCAGGAACATGCAATACACCGCTAATTCGGTTATTTTCATCCATGAACTGCAGTTTTGTGCTTATTATGCACTCATCAGCATGGAATATGAAAGTAACCGAGTTTTTCATTTAATTAATCGACATAAAATAATAATTTACTTTGTGCCTGTTTTTGGAAAAACTACCATTAAAAAAATCTAATTTTTAATTATTACTGTCAAGCGCAAATGCTTCGTGTGGATCAGCTAGTCACTCTAAAATATTTAAACATGAAAGGCAATAAAACGAAATTTCCATCTTCTTCTCCCAGAGCCGCCAAAAGCTAAAGCGAGCCTCTCGTCAGTTTGGTGTCTGGACCCCTCCTTCCATAAAATTGGTCAAATTTATATTACTTCGGTTCCAAGCCGGGCCCCTAATTTCCAACTGAGCTGACATGGCCTTTTGTCTGGACTGTCTTTGCCTTTTGCTTTTGTATCAATTCAAATTTCAAGACGAACATCTTACTGCTAAGATGAAAAAAATGCATTTGCAAAAGTTAGTTTTTTTTTATGTTTCTGTTGGCATGAGGTGTAGTACTGAGATTAGGGGAGAGGGAGTTCTTGGTCACTTGGGTATTTGGTCACAAGTTGAGTAGAGAGAAACTGATGGCAGAGAAACATTTTACAACCAACCTAAGCTGCCTAAGGTTGCTGCTAAGGATGCACCGATAAGCAAATTGGCCGATTACCGATTAATCGGCTGTTCATAATCGGCCGATTAATCAGCTTAGCCGATTAATTACCATTTTTACTACTATCAATGTCTACAGTACTTTTTTTTCTTTTACAATTTCGATCATAGAAATACTAGTAATGAATTTATTTCTGGGAGACTAGTTTTCTCCATTTACATAACTTTTCCAAAATAATTTCACAATTTTATCTAATTTCTATTAGCTAATTTTCATGTTATAGTTAAATATATAAAATAAACTAGACAAAAAAATTCAAAAAAAAAAAAAAAAACAGGGGGAAGCTGTGTTGAACACGCTAATTTAGGAGCACTTGTAATTTTAATTTATTTTAACCCATTAGTACCTATCAAAAACGGTCCAAAGCTTATTCGTTGTGAACGTTGTAAAGTTCTCTGAAACACTATGGTAATGGAGAAAAATATCAATGCACGAAAAATGTTTCAACATTGCGTATATGTGCACATTTATTCGAATTGGGAAAATTAATTTTTTTAAAAATTTATATCAACTATGAGGATTATTATTATTTTTTTATACTTCTTTCCGTTATACAGTTTTTCAGTTATTTGTCTTTTTTTTTTCTCTACACTTTCGTACTACATGTTACTCTTGTGTTTGCAGAAGGTTATTTATTTATTCTTCATAAATATTTTTCATGGTAAATCCTTGCCCAAGGTGTACTGAAAGTAATTTTATTTAAAAATATTTTTTCCTACATTTAATCGGCAAATTTTGGCTGCATAAAAATAAAATAAAATACTCACGATTTTCGCATTCCAATTTAAATGTCCAGTAATTTAATCGTTCATAATAGTGTCATGTGAATATCAGCTATGAGGGTAAATTTTTAATATTTCATTCAGTTTTAAGCAATTTCTGAATTATTTGTTTTGCTTTTACTCTGCACAATTTCATATTACATGTTATAGTAATGTTTGCAGAAAATTATTTACTGTCAGTAAATTTAATCATTATAATTTCTTATTGAAGGTGTGCTTTGAAAAATAATATTTAAAAAATATTTTTGTCGCCGATTAATCGGCAAATATTTGTCGATTATTAATAATTGGCAAAGGGGCCGGTTATGGCCGATTAATCGGTACTGCCGATTAATCGGTGCATCCCTAGTTGCTGCAATCCCGCACAGACAGTCTCAAATTCGTCGTGTTTCAGTGAACTTGATTAATTGTATTTTATAATTATAAAGTGCTCAAAGTAATTTTTTCAGTCGGTGTTTGGCATTTTTTGCTCTACCACTATTAGTTGAAGAAATGTGAATATTATTTAGTCTTAATCCTTAGTTAGTTAGCTACACTTTAATGTATTTGTGTAAATATTTGGTTCGTTTTCAGTTGCTAAAACCGTTATGAAAACAAAACAAATACAAGAGGGGCATTTTGTCACAAAAAAATTGGGATACTCTGTCACAATGTATAGATGGGCCTTTTGATAACATAACTTTACTTTGTCGTTTCTTTGCAAGATGGTGCGAACCTATGTAAGAAAAACTAAAAGAGATAATAGAAAGTCAAGGGATGATGCAAGAAGCTCAAACTCTCCCTTCTAAGACAGGACCTTTAAAAACAAGAAAATAATTGACCTTTATTAAGGGCAGCGGCAGCTGAATTACAAATATGACCCCTCATTTGAGTAATGCAATAAACATAATTTAAAAAGAAATATGTTAAAATGTAGATTATTTTCCCCTTTAAAATTGCATGTGTACTCTGCATTGTACTCTGCAATGGGGCACTTCGTCACAGTAAAAGTGCTAAGGGAAAACACAAATTAATCCAGACTTAGACATTTACTAGAACGCTCACTTTTTTACATAACTTGTACAAAAGTATATACTATAAACATACATAGTTGTGTCGGCTCAAATACTAACCAAAATCAGGGGGAAAAAATCACAAGTGAAAATTGTGACGAAGTACCCCACTCTCTAATGCTTTTAGCAAGATGGCAGTATCTGCACACAGATTTTTTTGCACAGCTGACTATTTCATGAAATTACTTCTTAATGTTGAGTTCGTGGTTTTCATTCAGTTTGATAGTCATTCAAAGAACCAAAAAAATCTAGATATGCATTCAGATACCCAGGTTTACGAGATTTGAATACTGATTAATATTGATAAATTCTAAAAATATTGAATGAAAAACATACAAGTAGATCAGAGAACAAAGATAACAAAAAAATTAAATGAAACAGGTTAGCATGGATAATGAATTTTATTTGTTTCATTTATTCTGTACTGGAACAAAACAATATAGGCATGAAGTAAACCAACATAGTCACATAAATGGTATGGAAACAAAGAAAATAAAAGTTTTTGGGACAGCAGTACTCCACATTACAGCCACATTAACCGATTAAAGAACAACTGGAACAACTAGAATAAACTTAGATGATTATGATGTATGATTGAATTTTATTCCATTCAAAGGATAAAAGGAACAAACCTCATTTTTCAGTAAACTAACATTAAAAATAAATGCTGTATAAATGCAGACCTGACAATATTTTTGTGCATTACTTTTAAAAGTTAAAAAGGTTTAACAAAACACACATTTGTACAGATAACAAAAGTGTTACAAAATAAAAATAGTCACCACCATTTGGAAAAGGTAATGAAACATTATTGGGAAGAAACTGTAATTCTTCTTGCAATGAAAGGCTTAAACACATTTATTTATTTATTTATATAAACATTTCTACTCATTCTAAAGCAACTATTTATATTATATAGCAATTTCAACATTTAAAAATACTATTATAAATTTCTGTTTGTACTTTCAAACAATAGCTTGTTTTTCTAGTGCTATAAACTTTAAAATATGGACTTTATAATAAAATATGTTTTGTGCATCTGTATAGTTTTTCAGAAAATAAACCAAAATAAAACCCAAATTAAAACGTAACTTCCATGCAACCAATTAATGCAGTCAATAGTTGTACAGAATATTTATTTAATACTTTAATGGCAAAATAACAAAAGTTGTTGAAAACACTAAAAATTTTAAATTGATTGAAACAGAACAATGTTAAGTATGTTGGAAGAAATGTTTTAAAAATTTAAGATAATTTTGTTTATAATTTAAAATGTGCATATTAAAAATTTTATAAAAGTCCTTTTAAAGTTCTATATACGTTTTTGTATGCATATACATACATACTTTCAGAATATATGCTATATGTTACTAAATAAAATACAAAAGTGAATTTTTTTTAGAAATAAATAAATGCAATTTAGGTAGAGTAATAATTTGTCTTGAATTTTGACATTTAACAGAAAGATTCATAAATTCATAACAACATAGTTATTCTGATTACATGATTTAGTTAAAAAAAAAAGACCTTCAATTCTGAAAGATATGCGTCCATGACAACAACTGCAGTACTTGTAAGTTACTAACACAACTTAACATAAAAAAGAATCAAATGCAATGTATAAAAAGGGAAAAGATAATTCCATACTTTATTGTACTTATATATTCTGAAAAAAAGACAAAACAAGAACAATTATATTATTTAAATCACAAAATACACCGAAATTTGGCAAGAATACATTTACATGAACAACAAAGCTCGGCAATTTGATGACTTATATTATTTTACTATTTCAAGTAAAATCTTATAAATACACGTTATAAATTTATTAAGATAAGGGCTTAGTTTCTAATAATCCTTTCCACAACTTTTTCAACTAAAAAAGAAAACATGAAACTTTCTCTAAATAAACTATTTTCCTTATATTTTTCCTCTGTCAGATAAAGTAAAAGAAAACAGGACAAATTGATATTAATTACCTTTCAAAATAATATCTATTTATTTTTTCCAAAATCTGGAGTTAATACATGACATTTTAGAGCAATCGCATTTATCATTAAAACTAAGGGAACAAAACTCTACAATTATTAAACTCTTGATAAAATATATCAAAAATCCATGTGTCTCAATGAATGGTGGATCAGTGAGAAGAAAGACTTTAAGAATTAAGAAATCAGTCTGCAAAGAAAAAAAATCCCGCAATAAACAGATAAGTAGAAATCAAACAAAAGTTATTTAACAAAAAGTCAGTTTTATAGAACTTAAATCAATATTTTCTTTCTAAAACGCTCATGAACTAGATGCAATGCAAATGAATTTCAATAGTTCATGATTATATCCTTGAATAAACTTAAAATATACATGTAAGCTACAGGAGTCACAAACAATGTATTCATTGCCAACAAAATTTGTGTAAGTTATAAAACTAGATATATAAGCATTTGAGCAAATGTATACATTTACATTTCCAGTACTGAATGCAAGTCAGAACCTTCAGCTTTGAACTCAAAAACTATTGCACCATCAATCCAGATCAAGAAATGCTAAGGAATTTGATGAGACTATGAAAAATTATGGAATTTACTTTCATTTAGTTTCTGTATAATACAATAGTTAAAATTTAAAAACTACAATTAGTGATTGAAATTGATTTTGAATATAAAAATATAGGTTCAACTCATGAACTTAGTCTAGGATTCTCCCAATTTTTTTTGTTACATTTTCCCCTTTTAATACAGAAACTAAGCCCTCTGAAGGATCATTCAGTAAATATGATTTATTATCTTCACTTGTCACTTAAAAAATTTTCAGAAAACCACATTTCATACAAAAAGTGTTTTTATAAAAATGTTGTCTTTTATGACCAATTCTAGAGCACTATGAAAGGTACAATTTCAATAATTATACTAAAGGATTAATAAATACATTACTTGTTTAAGTGATAGATTATTTAGTAAAATTTTTGAAATAACACCTTCCATAACTTAATTGTTAAAGATATTTGGATATACAGTATTTATAATATGTAGAGATTAAAAATATAACATTAAATTTTTTTTTTTTTAAGTTCATTTACAGCTCACTGAGAGAAATTGAAGCTAATGTTTTTTTTTCTTGCTTGGAAAAATTAAAAAAAAAACTCAAACCAGAGATGTAAAATACAAATTAATTCTAACAGAATTCACGGCAATAAATCAGCAATAGTTTTTTTACAACATAATATAAAATTACTAACCATAATTTAAATAAATCAAGCCTGCAAGTAACACACCCATAGTCAAAATTCAACCTGAGGTTAATGAGAAAATGAGCAAAAACTGGTCCAATAATAAAACATTAAAACCAAAAGTGTTCCCATGTTTATGGAGGAATTTAAAAGTTACTATGAATATTTCAGAGGGATTTAACAAGACTTTTATGAAATTTTAACAAAATTGCATTAGTAGAACAAAGTGAAAAAAAATCATTTAAAATTTCTATCAGGTAAGTATAAAAATGAATGTCAAAATATTCACGCTGGTAGTCATGGGAGTAACTCTCAAATACATGTTGTTATTTTAGTGGCACTGTGAGGGCTCATAACTGACCAACGAAGCAGTCTAACCTTAGAGTCTTTTTTGAAAATGAAAAAAGACCCGTCTTTTTTTAATGTTTTCCTGCTTTTTTGCAGTATATATATATATATATATATATATATATATATATATATATATATATATATATATATATATATATATATATATATATATATATATATAAAAAAGCAAAATGATAAAAGTCTTTCATACAAAATTAAAACAGTCTAATAATACTTTGCAAACAAACACTTGAATTTTATAAATAACACAAGTTGTTATCAATTCGCAAGTTAGTCATAATAAATTAAATTATCAAGTTTAAAGATAAGTTTAAACAAAGCAATTCAAACATATACATGTGTCCACAATTATTTCTCAACTATTCCACAACTCATATTCAATGAATATTCAATTCCACAAACAGTGCAAAAAAAGCGATATGAGAGCAAGTGAAATGAAAAAAAAACACCACTTCATCAGTAATAATGCCACGGATGCCAAACTGCCGAATTAAGCTGGTGGAAAAGCACATGGAGTAAGTAGAAAGAAGACTAATCTTTATTTGTCCAAAATTTTTAAACAAAATTCCCCTGCCACAGGGAGGCTCAACTTTCACTGTGTTCTTATCTTGCTATGTTAATGCTGGTTATTGCTTGACATGTCATAGTGGTAAACATGTGCATTAAATTCTTTTTTTTAGCGAAACTACAGTGCACAGTTCGTTTAAATATTTAATTTATACACATTGAAGCTATCATCGACCATTTGATTGTAAAATTATTTTACGTCACAATTTAAACATTATATAAAATATTTAAAAGTCAAAAATTTTTTTTAAATTGTTAAAAAAGCAATAAGAATGCATGATAATTTTTGGTAGGAGGAAAAATTGGCATGCAAGCGGGTGAGCTGTCAATACTAAAATCAATTGCAGAAATAAGTTTTAAAATTTTTGCCCATAGGACAAAGTTGGAGAACATTTTCTACAATGACCAGAACACTTCTAAAAAAACAATTTCAGAAGAAATATTCATCTGCTGTAGGAAAGATTGCTAATAACTACAGCTTCATCATTTTTTAAAAGATAATGAAGACACCAATTGCACTTAATGTGTTCAATTGCTTTAAAAACCTAATTATAAATAAAAAAAACTTGATGTTGCAATCAACAAAAATATATATTACTGGCTCTTGCAATAAGTTGAAAATAGATAGAATAATATACTTATAAAAAGAAAGAGAAATAAATTTTACCTTACATTTATTCAAGCAATAGGCTAAACTGGTTTTACATTGAAATAAAATGTATCCTATTGACAAGATTAAAGTAAATATTTAATCAAAAATAAAATTTATTCAAACAATGGTATTTAAACTAACATAACTATTATTGAATGAGACAAATTGATACAATTATAGCCAATTCAAAGAGGCAACATTGAACTTGAAAGAAAAAACTACTAGAATACAAAAGCAGTCATGCCTATGCTATACATCAAATCTTCACTAAGCGGCATACCTATCATCCACAATTCTCCATAATGGCCATATTTTGTTATGTACACAGCAAAGTACATATAGCTAACGTCAGTTTGTTAAAAGTAATGACAATTTTAATGTTTACAAGAATGCAGAAATTAAAAATAATGGGTTAACTATCGAAACTAAAATATTATTTGTGATAGAAATATGTAACATAAGTGAGTTTTTATATTTCATAGACCAAGTAGAATGCATATAATAAAGATAATTTAGTTATGACCATGAGTTTACTAATTGCAACATGGCTTTAAATACAAAAATTTGTCAAAACAAAATAGAATTATTGTTTATGGTGAATTTAGCAAAAACTTCAATAAAACAAATGCAAAACCTTGAAAAAAGCAACTACTACTTTTATATTCTAAAGTTTTCTGACAAAGCCCCATTGTCGAAAGACATCAACATGTAATGCTAAAACTATAACACTAGCAATGAATTCATATTTTTTTTACAAATATTTAATACTAAATTAAAATAATAAACATTTTAAGAAGCTTTAAAAAAATCAATTACTTATTTTTTTTTTCCCTTAAAAAAATTTTCAGAGTTAAAATATTTATTTTCAGAGATTAATTCGCAAAAAAAAAAAAATGTAAATCAAATTTTCTACTTTTCATAAAATTTTGAAAAACTGCAAAAAGTTTGGTCCCAAGCCTTGCAGCTTTGAGAGAGTTAGTTAACTACACAACAATGTAAATTGTTCAGATAATTTGAATATGCAACAAAACTGGAAATAAATGTGTAAGAGAGAATTCTTCTGAACTGATAAAAATGAGATTATTTGCTGAAATTCACTAATGGGTTGCAAAAATGAAAGTAATAAATTTATTACATTTTTACAATATGTTAATTTACATGCTAAACGCAAATTTTCATTCATTTTTATAAATATGAAATCATACAATTAACACTCTGCTTCTGTATTACACCTACACTACATATAAAAAATTGCAGTAAATAAATTTAAAATTTAAGTTATACTGTAAACTGAATAAAATTAAATAAGTCACAAACAAATAAAAAATATAACAGAGTATAGCTCAAAACTAAACAAATTAGATTTCATTTTTAAAATAATCACTGGATATAAAATGAGACTTTAAATAATAAGTCTAACATCCTAATACACTTGTAAATGAACAAACTTGAAAGAATAAAATTCATGAACACAATCTAGATACTCTATACTTTCTTAAAGATTGACATATATATTAGTAACAATTTCTTTACTGATTTTAGAAAGATATCTCAATTCTTGACTAGAAGCATATGAAAGGCATGTGCTGAGAAAAGCAGCATTAACAGTAACAATATCAAAATCACAATTGTTTCAAGGCAAAATAATGTTAGCATAACATTTTCAAAATATAACAACTTTTTCATTACAGAAACATGCACATACACTTAAAAATATACAATTGATTTGCAACATAGAACCTCTTGATTTTAAAAAGTGTACAATATAGCAATCATTGGAAAAGCCCTAAAAATCCTTCCAACGATTGCAGATATAATTTAAGCTAAACAACATAACAACCATTCGATTCAATATGTTTGTTAAACATTGTAAAAGGCAAGCCTACTACATTAAAATTCATCTGACATTTCCCTGGAGTAGAAAATTTTAAGTATGTTAGAAAATGCTAAACAGGATTGTCATACACTGAAATATTACAAAGCAGTTTACCATTATTGTTAGGTGACAGGAAAATATACCAGCAGTTATCAAATATGGATCTCAAAATCGAGAAACAGTCAAAATAGTCAAAAAGTATAACAAATGATGAAACATATAGTTGACTTTCACAAATGAAAAAGTGTGTAAATGTACACTGAGCTGAATTCCGATATTTAACATTTTTTTTTTTTTTGCCTTAAAGGGAACCAGATTAAAAATAAAGAAGTATTCTTATTTGAAACAAAACAAATTTCTAAGAAAGGGAACATTGGATAACAAACAATTTGAAAAACTTACTTTTTGTTTTTTAAAAAGTTGTAAAATATGAACTGATATAATATTTCTTAAAAGTTATTTACTTTCTTAGAACAATCATTGTTGAAATTCCTCTTCCTTAAGTCTCTATTCCATAATAACACTTCAAAGAGATTTTAATGTTAATAGAAATAATGGTAAAATAATCTGCATCTGATAGTCCCTAATTCAACATTCAAAATAATCCCAATTCCTGAAATGTCCAAGAATATTTTGGAGATGGACATATATGAGACAAAGAGCAGTCTTTTTTTCAGGCATACAGAACTTTTTTCAAATCACTTGTTTCAGAAAAGAATTTGTTATTTATTAAATAAAAGGGTGTTATTCACGAGTCATATGAGCATTCTTAGTTTCCCATTTTATGTCTTTTTGCTATTTAACACATTCACAACAACATGAAATCTATTGCTTCATTTTAAAGGGGGTAAAAATATTTTTTATAATTTAGTTTCTTACCTTTTTTAAACTTCAGTATATTTCTTTTCTTGTGTGATGCTCTTTCAGAACTTATATCTAGTATTATATTTAATTTCATTTAATCTACATTTGCGGAGTTAATACATAATTAAAAATCCCGATCAACAAACCATTTAACTAGTACATAGTACATCTAAGTACCCTTGTAAATGAAATTATGATATAAAAATCCTCTAGTATAGACTTTCAGGAGCAATACAATGTAGATAGTACCAGTAGATGACCACCAGTGTATACATGTCTATTGAGAAAAGTCTAGTGAGAACAACTGGTGGGTCACGATGTAGTGAACGTCGTAACAACAGTTTTTCAACAAATTCTCTCAGGTCAAACTCAGCTTAAAGAAATGGAATTAAAATTAATCTCCCTACCCTTCTTTAAAAGCACTTATGAGCTTCACTTTGAAGTCTTTGACCAATCTCATTATTTGTACATATTAATCACATTTGTAACACTTTTGAAAGTCAACAAAACTAACCTAATCAGTATCTGCGTTTAGAGTAAGTGAAATAAATTACGTTTAGTATTTTGCCTTTTTTAAATCATTAAAATGCTTGAGTGTTTAAGACAAGTAATAAGAATATGATTTATTTATTAAGACCTGAAAACAGCAAGAGATACATATGTAAATGAGAAATTATGTAACTTCAAAAACATAATGTACTATAAACTAACTTTTTTTTTAAAATTAAAACTACTGTTTTGATAATTTTGTAAAAGTTATTACAACCAATGTAAAAGGTTTTGACCTCAGTCTGTTTCTTTTTTTAATTTTTTTTAAATGGAATTTGTATGCTTATGTAGAAACATGTTGACTTTTACAATACATTAAAATGTTTTAGTCTCTTCTTATTCTATAATAATAAATATTACTAGCATATAAAACTAATTGATTCACATTGAATCCAATATGTTGATTCAAACAATTTTATAAAATCTACAAAAAAGAAATCAAACAATATCCTACATTTTGGCTCAAAGTAATCTCTCAAGAAAATCTGTTAGTGACCACCTTAGAGAGGTCCAACTTTTTATGTAATTAATCTGGTACTGGTCCCTTGAAGGCATGAAATTAAAACATGAAAAGCAAGCATAAAAACTGGTTAGACCTTTAATCAAAAAGAAAAAGAAGAGAAAGTAAGTAAGAAGTGATACAATGAATAAAAATGTAGAATGAAAGTGAATTAATATATGGCACAAAAGCTTAAGAGCTTTTGAAATCAGATATATAGTAAAACGTAAACACTTGCAGAATTTTACAAAAGTTGGAGACAAAATAAGGAATATATTTAGAAGCACTCATTATATACACATATACCCAGTAGCAGAATTTTTTTAGCAGTCTGCGACATTGTTTAAAAAAAAAAAAAATTGGTAAGGTGCACCAACATTAACATAATCATAAACTCTAATCCAAATCAACAAGAAATACTTTAAAATTAAGATGTTGCACTTACAGACTATACTAAAGCGGATTCTATCCCATGAAAGACGGTCCAACTCACTGTTCACAGAAAGTTAAAGATTTTTATTTCTTTAAAAATTTCAATTTCTCATTTCCCTTAGAAATAGTCTGCAGATGTTATCAAAAACCTGAGAAGCAGCGATGTAAAGTTTCTACTACTGGGCATAAATATATACATGTATATATAGTATATAATTGTGGGTGTGTATGTATGTGTGAGCAATAGGTTAAACTTTGATCGGAAAACAAATTATATTATAAAATAATAATAAAAATGTTCTGCAAGATATGTACAAATCAAAATTAAAACTTTCAGCAATACTGGAAAAAAAAATACTTTGATAAAATAAGAAAAGTAAGAGCAAATGTTAATATACATATACATAAAAGTGTAAATTGTAGCAGCATGCTTCCATGTTATTCCACTGCATCCAGATCATACCTAAGTAGGACAAGAAATATTTATTGATTCAAATACTACGAACAAAAGTGTTGTTTCAAACAAGCATGTGAAATTATTTCTTCTGAGTTTTAAAAATAAATATATCATACAAAGACTGGTATAGACATATAAAGGATAAATTTTATGACTTTCCACACACATAGATATAGAAATTCAAATTCTACACAAAGTTACCTTAAACATTTGAAAACAAAATAATCTCTTTAAGAAAAGCTTTGTGACTTGAACTGTAATTGAATAAAATTTTAAATTAGGAAACATGATAGAAAATAACTTTTCAGTTGAATTCTAGAAAGAAAAAGGTGTAATTGGAAAAAAAAAAAAAAAAAAAAAAAAAAAACATGCATTAAACAGGTTTGTAAATGTGTAACAAAGTGATTGGTTAAAAAGTAATCTTTTTTAAGTAGTTATTCAATTCTAAATATCATTTTCGAAAGATACATAAAATTTTATTATTAAAGAAAGGGAAACAAAAGTGAAAAATAATTTATGTAAAACATAGAATGAAAAACACAATGGAGTAGCAGAACAATTACACCCTTGTGCAAATTAATTAAAACAAACTTGAAAAATTGGGAAAACTAAGAAGAAATACATTTTCATCTGGATTTATGTGAAGTCAAGATATTTTCTAACATAATAAAATCTCAACAACTTTTTATTAACAATTGAACACGATTTGGTATGGAATCCACCAATTGTTTGCACTCATTTGTAATATTTGTGTCCTTGTACCAGACATGAATTAGCACAGTGATTTAGCTTCTCCATAGTTGAACAGCCCCTATGCAATAGGCGAATTTTGCATATAGCCCAAAGATTCTCGACTAGATTCATACCAGGAGAGTTCCCAAGTAATCCATTGTTTCCATTTGGTCACAGTGATTTAGCTTCTCCATAGTTGAACAGCCCCTATGCAATAGGCGAATTTTGCATATAGCCCAAAGATTCTCGACTATACTAGACAACAACTTAAGTTGACACTGACGTCACTACGCGCGGAGCCACTAAGAGCTCACAAGCAGTCAGCGATCTCCTCTAATTCGCTAAGTAGGCTGTGACGTTTTATCTAGCTCGTTTTTCTTTGCTAACGTCACGACGTTAGTGTCAAGAAACCTTGCAGTGTAGTATAGATTGATACCAGGAGAGTTCCCAAGTAATCCATTGTCTCCATTTGGTTCTCAGACATGAATTTCTTGGTAATTTTGGGCGTATAGCAAAGGGCAAAATCCGGTTGGAAGATCTCCATTCCGTCTGCACATCGTTTCTTCAATACTGGTTAAGCATATTTTTTCTGAAATTGAAATAGATTGCTCAGAACGCATCATACCCTCAGACTGTTGCAAAAAACCAACCTCATTTTAACCAAAACAACCTCTAAACATCTTCTTTTCAGGGTGTAAACAAATCGGTTCATGATGCAGTCCCAAATTCATTTACCTGGATGTCTCTGTTCGTTTCCCTTTTACAATGAAATGAATTATGTCACAAATTAGTTCTCTCCTCTCATTTAACAGCTCAATTCTTACATTTTAATACTTCCAACTAGCGCGTTTTCTTCAATGGTTTGGTCAGAAGCTGTTTCTTCATAGGGCGATAGGCTAGCCGACCGGCTGCATTAAGGGGCTTCTAAGCAGTAAATGAGCTCATATTTACTCCATACCTTTTTTAATTTCTATTAAGTGCTGCACAAGTCTTTTTATTTTGCATACAAAGAAAAGAATCATCTCTTGGTGTTATTTTCAATTTCAGGAACATTTCCCTCTCCTCTTTGGCAATATTGATCCCGCTTCTCTATTTTGTTTTATACCACAGCTCACATTTGCAATACTAACGTCAAGTACCTTCAAAATCGTTCTATAAGTCTTTGGCTTATGTCTGGAAAGAGTAACAATCTTTGTACGATTTTGTGGTGTCACATTTATCCCTGACAACAGTGAAATCTCAACTGACGTGATCATAGATGCAGTTTTAATCTACGGAAGTTCCTACGCATGCACCCCTAGAATTCCTCTGATTGGTGAAAAATTGATAATAGGAGAAAATAGGGAAAAATTGATAATAGGAGAAGGATTTATTCATCTCATCCATACTTTTACTAATTTTAAGTATGATTAGTGAAAAATACTAGAATTAATTTCAAAATGAAAGAAAATAATTAATAGTTAGTTATATTATTCAGTATACAACTGGTGAAATAACAGAAGCAGTAAGGTCTTGTGACACTTTGGATGCATTCTCAGGCGATGCAACACTATGTTTTACTGTCAACTAACAAAACTTTGACAATTAAAAAAGATAGGTGCAATTGTGAAAAAAAAATCAAAACATATTAACTGAATTATTCTGCTGTAATGTCAGAAAAAAAAAAGAAAAGATGTATTGATCAGAGAGCCTGAGAGACAATATCTGCAAAACCTAAAATCCCTGTCATGTGATTAGACAGATCAAGTCAAAAGACTGGAATGACTAGTGGAATTTTTAATGAGTGGTCAGTTTAAAAAAGAAATTTGAAGAACAAAAAAACCCTGTTTTAGATTGAGTCATATTCTTCAAATGAACTTTCGAAAATAGAATGTACTCAAGCAGAATATTTCCCCTAAATTATACTTCTGTTTTGAAACCACTTGATTAATGTATGATTCAAGCTATTGAAGGATAATACCAAAATCAACACCTATGATAATGATGAGCTCTGATAATGTAGATGATCTCTTGAAATGTGTTCAATGGGATTCAATTGCAATTATTTTTTCAGCACTACATAGCATACTTCCTCTAATACTAAAAGAGCTTACTTTCCATTTTATGCACTTGGCTGCTCCCTGTAGCTAAATTATCTACACATCGGATACACTTAATGGCTCTTTTGCATCCCTTCAGCAGCATGAATTTATTGAATGAGCTACATGCATGTTAAGTGCTTTTAAAAGGGTGTAATTAGAGGATGCTGATGAAACAAAACATTTATATGAAAATGATCCAGGAAAAATAAAAGCATTTATACATTAGGTCATTAAAAATATTTTAAACAGTTATTTGTATGGTTACAATGATTGAGCAGTTTTTGCTTTGTGATATTCGCAATACATACTAAGTTAGAAAAAGGCATAGTTTCTAGGCCAAATGCATAGTGGTTGGGCCTTGCAAAATTATTATGCTAAAATATCTTTTGCAGCATTTTTTCTGTTAGAAATGCTTTTGAGGATTTTTAAAAAACAAAATAAATAACTATTAATACTATGAAATGTAATACTTTGTCTCAAACATTTAAATTCAATTCATGAAGAAAATAAATATGTGTATCAAAGTTTCATGTACCATTCAGTAGCTGCTTTGCTAAGATCCAACTGTGATAGCTCAATAACTGACTTTCCCAGAATCTTTCCTCGAGGGAACATTGATCCACTTTTAGAGACAACAGTAACTTCTAATGAAAAGTTTGTAACTTCAGACATATTTACATCAAACTCAAGCCTGCAAGAGAAAAGTAATTGTGACAATGATCTAGCAACATGTTCCAACACAATATGAAGTCAACAAGCTTTTATACTTCAATTTACAGTTTTAATTGCATTATATTTTTGGTTCAATATTTCTCTGTACTAAAATGAATGAGAGTGAAGTAGCTACAGTAAGGAGAAAATGTGATAAGGAATTAAATATTTTCTGTATTTGCTCCACACTTGTGGATTTTCATCCAATCCCATAGCACCATGTTGAAACTTTGTCAGCCAACTACATTGGTTACTAATAAATAAAGCCCATCTTAATAGCCTAATCTAACTAATAGCAATCTCATTTCTTTCTTTTTTTTTTTTTTTTTTTTTGTTATTGTCTCACCCTAAAAGAGCTTTACAGGGGGGGGGGAGCATTTAATTCTACAACATTGGCCAGCAAGAAATAAAAGCAATGACAGAAAAACATAAATGACAGAAGTGAGACTGCTAAAAAGTGAAAAACACACATACACACAAAGTAGAAAATGCATGCAGAACCGAAAGAGAGACACATCATAAAGAATAAGCATATATAATAACTAAAAGTGGCTGTAATGCAAAAAAATAATAAGTTTGCATGCTGTTTTACAGGAGGGAGAAGTCAAAACTAAGTGATACACACATAGATAATATGAGTTACCAATTAGCTGCTATATACTAATTATCTATAGTGAAAGATCTTAAAGTATATAATTCAAAATACGAAACTATTGCATTCATATGTTAATTTTTAATGAAAAATCAAAAGACTTGGCTAAGTCCTAAAGGGGAAAAGATCAGAAATCAGGGGGGGGGGGGTGCCTAAAAAGACTTGTGTTTGAAATCTTTAAGGTTACATATATTTACAACATGGTTATAGCTACTAGTAAATGAAGCAGAAAAACAATCAACTCCTCCCAAAAGCAATTGTAAAATTGATTTTTTAAAAATCTGCAGAGTATTTATTAAGTTAATTAAATAACAAATATTAACATTAAAATGAAGAAATGGCTGTTAAATAATGCAGCCTATTTTTCAACCGGTGTCCAAGTGGTTGAATTGTTTCAGACATGGGGTGGCTAAATCAGTAAGCTAAAAGCATGAACCTGGTCAATGAGAAAGTTTGAAAAGTGTCAAATCAGGCTCATTGAGATCAAGAGTTCTTGTAAGAAATATTGGATAACTATAAATGGCCTGCATTTGAGTGATGGTGGTGTCATAAAGATGAGAGTGAGCTTCAGAAAGACTAATTTTGAATGGCAGGTACTTTTCTGATAGCAATGCAAAACTAATTTATGCTTGGGAGGTTTAAGAATATAGATATAGTGTCTAATTATAGTTAAAACTAAATAATTAGTGAATTGAGGAATCTTAGAGGATTGACTAATAGCAATTTTTGCATGCTTAATATTTGATAAAAGAATTGATAAAAGAATTTGATAAAAGGATTGGAGAAAAAATGACATCACTAATAAATAGATATAACTAGAATAATTCAGACCTGGCTAACCAATAATGATGCTGATTATTATACAGGTACAAGTCAAAATAATAGGAACACCCACATAAATATGAGTCATTCTTTAACCATCTAATAAATGAGTCACGTGCCACAACAGTGTGCCAACTAGTGGCAGTGAAGTTGAAGGTATCAGTCAAGCATTTGGCAGTGTGATGTTTGCATGAGAAAATTCTGCTCCCAGCAAAACCTAATTATATTTGACCACTCTGACTGGAAAAGAGCCATGATTAATAGATCTTGCCATACTGGAGCATCCATGTCCAGAACAACCAAACTTCTTGGTTTTGGAACCCAATTCAAGACTTTATTCAAGACCTTTATTAACAGTAATGACAGCCTACACAAACATGGGTAAAGTGCCTTCTGCGAAGCACAACAGTGGAAGAAAGCCAAAGTTAAATGCCAATGATAGACAGGTGTTGAAGAGGAGTACTGCCCAAAACATAATACAACTACATTGTTTCAAGCACTTTTTGAGGTGAGTACCTACCTTCAAACTATGTATCTAACAAAATTATTAAATAGAAGTTGCATATTTCTACACATTCATGTCAGAGTAGCTATTTAAAAACTGCTAGTATTGGTTGGAAATGCTATGAAACGTCAAGTGGTGCCAAGGCCCTCTAAAGTAAACACAACTGCAATAGCAATAAATCATATGGTCTGATGAGTCATTTACATTATTTCAGGCCACAGGATTTGATTATGTCTGAAGAACACTGGCAGAAGTATTTCATATTGACTGTCTGATTGAATCAATTGAGCATGGAGGGAGTTCTGTGTTTGTGTGTAGGACACAACATCTTCCGGCGAATTTGTCTTTTTGCTGTCTTGATTAAATCATCATAGACAACCTTTATTTCATGTGTGTCACCTTTTATCGAAGCAATTTTGCAGGTTATCTTCAACCAGAAGAATGTCCTGCGATGAAAAGACCCATGTTCATTTGCCTTGCTCTTCTCCATCATGGTTAAATGAGCTTGATGATGAAGTGGAACATCTAAAGTGGTCTCCCAGTCACCTGATCTTTGGCCTTTATAGCTGTTTAGTAAACAAAGTATGTTTTCGGTTAATCCTCCATGCGTACTACCTAAACTTAAAAAAGTATAGGATGAGGAATGAGTGTGAATTCCAATAAACTATATTGAAGGCCTGTATTTGTCAATCCAGGTCAAATGTAAGCTGTTATTCAAGTAAAGAGTGACCCAACCCTTGGCGATCAAAAGCATTTTGTGTTTTTACAGGTGTATGTATTATTTTGACCTATGCCTGTATATTGCTGAGTAAAATCTGTTCAGACAAGCCAGAGAGAGCTCGAAAGATGGAAGAGGATTTTATATGAAAGACACTTGTACTTGTAATGAATTGGTTCTTATGATAAACCCTACAATTGTGGAAAAACTTGAATACAGACAGTTGTTGATCAAAAAGGATATGAACTTATATTTGATAAACATTTACTGGGCATTAACATGCCTGCCAACCTCTTTCCAAAAATGCAGAAGATTTAACCTGATATTTTGTAATAATACAATTAAACAAGTAACTAATAAAATTTTCTGCTATTTATGTACTTTTAATTGTAAAAAATGCAACACCATGAGAAAACCACACGAATGAAATGCAATGTGCGGCATATGTCAGTTGTAGGGTGTTGAGTAAATGATTGAAGGTTCAGAGCTACCACACATGCGTGATGTGAGCACAGTCTGAACTGTTGGTGAAAGCATATGAACAGAGGGATGAAGGGGGACATTCAAAATAGACAATAGTTATAGAGAGACCTAAGCATACCTCCATGACGAAATATAAGGAGCAATTTCAACAACTTCAGGAGTTTGAACTGGAGAGAAACATCAGCCTTCAGGAAAGAGGTTATCCTATTACTCAATAGTAGCGCATGTGCAACAAAACAGTTCCACAGTGATGCAAATTTTGAAGCATTGGAACGAATGTTCCAACGATTTATTATTCATATTAACAAATGTGAAGAAGGCTTTCTAGGAACATCAATATTTTTACAGATGATATCAAAGTTATGAGAATTGCTGACAATGAAGAACAAATGGGAAAAACTTGAAAGGGTTTTGGATCAGTTTTACAATTGGGTAATTAAATGAAGTGGGCCATTCAATTTAAAATGTCAACTGTTTCCTCAGGAAGGCAAGGGGGAGGGGGAGGGTTTAAGGGTAGACTATGCCTTTAAAATTTTTAGAGTGATAATTGAGATGGTTTTGATTAAATTTTGATGGGAGAGGGGTGCTCTGTAGAGGGTGTACCATCGCACTTGGGGGATGGTAGGTTTGATTTATGTCATGAAAATAAGCACACAAGCTATTATTTACAGGATCTATTTTTAGTGAAGAAGAAATGAATCTGGGTGGTCTCTTTGGAGTTATCTATATTAATCTGGGTGTCTTAATTAGTCAGAACTTTATGTTTAGTGTTCCAGGCAACAGAACCAGTAACAAAGCCAACAGAATATTGAGTTTTATAAATATAGGCCTATTTAACATAATTCCAAGAAAAGTCTATGCCTATAAAGAAGTTTTGTACGACTTCACTGGGAGTTTATTGTTTAGTTTTGTTTCGTCATCTTAGAAAGATATTATCGAATTGAAAAGAGTTAAACTGAGGGCTACGAGATTAAATAAACTTTCTGATTTTAAATTATGAGTTAAGGATTAAAAATTTTAATATGTAGTCTTGAATAAAGGATGAAGAATGAAAAGAGACATGATCAAATTATTTTAATTTTTTCCTATGGAGGAAGTTGATGAACTAGCTTTTTGCACAAATAACAAATCTAAAGGTTATTATTTTAAGCTAAACTTGAAATTAAGAAAAATTACTGCTTCAGTAGGGTTGTAGGCATTACGAAACATGTACAAAAGGCAGCTGTTTGTTTTCTGGGTTATTAGTTTAACTTGATCTTTATTTCAGATTGATAAACTTACTAAGACTCTGCATGCAATAATACTTAACACCTTCTACTAATACTCTCACCTTTTGGTTCTTTTTGGAGAATGACACAAATTAATATGCAATTTATCCAGAAGGATAAAGCAAAAAAAAAAAAAAAAAAACACGAAAGAAACACTTTTTAAGTTCTGTGATTGCGGAAACATGTATTATTGCCATTCCATGAAAAATCAAAATATTAAAATTTCAAAATTAGAAATGTACTAACTACAATTAACTATTTCAAGCATGAATACAAATAGAAATGTAACTTTAAAAACAAAAGAGCAAAGAAAATATAAATAAATAATTAGATAAACAATCATAGAGAATATGCTTATTTTTTCAAAACATAATACTTACGATTCATCAAATATTGGATTGCAAGTATTTTTGATAACTTGTGTTTTTTGTTTTGTTTCCTTATTACGATCAGGTACCATATAGATTTTAACATACGGATCCGGTTTATCTTCCCCATCTTTATGAGGTAGGTTCCTAGTAAAATTGATACAAATATTCAAATAATACAAAAAAGTTCATGCTAATCAAATGCAATAATTATTTACAGCACATACGTTTTTTTTTTTTTTTTGTGATACCCAATGGTTCAAAAAGTATTAAACAATAATCTGAAGATATGGAAATGGCTTGCAATGATGCTTGATGTATAACCATATGTGCAAATTAAAAAATTTCTACACACACATTTATGAGAAAGAGTGTGATTTGAACGTTTAACGACTTAAACTGCGACATTACAATACAAGGCCCCTGCAAAGCATTTACCATCATGTCAAATACTGTAAAATCATAAATTTAGGGAAACAAACTCTGATTTGGCAAAAGTACCAGAAAATGGAAAACACACAAAAATTTTCATAAAAAGAAAAAATTCTCCTAAAACTTCTCCCAAATAGGACATTTACTTGGAGTTAATGTTTGTAGCGAGAAATGCTTGTTGTAAAATGAAAATTTAAGGCCTTTTATACTGTTATTATCTCAGTTAACTGACATGTATGATGCACCTTTAAGTTATAAGTAATTGAATTTTATATTTTATAAAATAATACTTAGTGCTTTGATAGAAATTCTTCAAAGAAAAAAAAATCATCATTGAAATTGTCAAAATTAGTCCTTAGCTTTTGGACTTAAATTCAATACCACTTTCAAATGCAGTTATACTTCACAGCAGTCTAACTTGGCAGTGACGTCACTACGGACGGAGCCAATAAGAGCTCACAAGCAGTCAGCGGTCTCCTCTAATTCGCTAAGTAGGCTGGAACGTTTTATCTAGCTCGTTTTTCATAGGCTAACGTCACGCTGTTGGCTCCGCCCGTAGTGATGTCACTGCCAAGTTAAACTGCTGCGAAGTATAGTTATCTTACAGAATAACATTTAATAATCTCTAGCTCTCCCCTACAATGGGCTGTCATTGTTAAGGGAAAACTACCGGAAATCTAATCAAAAACTTTATTTAGTCCCCACTGTTCCAGGCTTGACACTTGGTGTTAAGTTCATCAGATAGGGATAACCTTAACACATAATGTCTCTAACATTGGTACAGCTTCCTACGAACCAGTCAAACATTTTACTTCTAGGTTTACACTACTTTTAGTTTCCAATACTCAATTTGTTAAAAATTCCATTGACTTTGTTAATATTCTTTGCAAACTGTAGCTGTATTTTTTATTAAAATAGATTCTGCTTGAAAACATAATTTCATTCAGTTGTGAGTACTTCTTTTTTCCAACTGAGTAGACTTTCAAAATGGAAGACATTTAAAGAAATAGAAATGTTTTTCAATTAGATGCCTCACTGCAAGGAAAATATAAATAAAAGCTTTTATGTTTTTCATTTAAATGAATTAAATGTAATATACATTTCAAAAGAAAATAAATTAGTAGGGAGGTCTTGATATAACTCAAAATTTTAAACTTATTTTCTGAGTTTGCAAATTTTGAAAATAATAATTCTTACAGTATAGTATAGAATAAAAAGTTATGTTTCCTTGCTAGTCTGAATAAAGAGATGTATTTCAATTAGACACCTCACCTAAATAGGTTAAAACTTTTGTTTTCTCATTTAAAGTATGAAAAATAAAATCCACATTTCAAGTGAAAATAAATAAATGAGATTTTGAAATTCCACAAAAATTTAAACCTCCTTTTCTCATTTTGTTAATTTTAAAAGTTCATTCTAATAATATTGAGCAATTTTGACAATAAAATATTTGAGACCTACTCTCCAATTCTTTACTCCAAGATTTTACTGAAATCTAAACTCCCTACTGAAATAGTTCATAAGAAAATTCATATAATTATGTTTTTCTTACGCGCGCAATACTTTTCATCTTAAAAGCAATCAAATGGTAAAGTGTTTCCTCACCTCTTTTGATACACCACTCATTAAAAAAAAAATTCTGTTTATCTTAAATCCTACAGAATGCAAAGATTATAGATGAACAACATGCACAAAATGAAAAACTAGAGACCACTGAAAAACTAGAGTATGCAAAGAAGTGCAAAACCTGATTATGATCTAATCACTACTCATTAGTAAAGCGAAACGAGGTACTTCTATCCTATTTTCCCATCCCCATGAAAGATAAATATTGCTCAGTAGCCTAACCTTATCACTGTGTTGTCAACAATGGACAACAAAATGTCTGTAAGAAAAACTCATGATAGCTCAAAGCAGGAATAAAAATTGAAGCAGCTTTTATAGATTATTTTAAGTAATTTAACAGACCCCTCATTTTTCAGCCCAAAAAGTTTGGCCATTTGGTGAACTTGCAATTGCAATAACTTACTTTGCTTTATGAACAACAACCACTAATTTATTTCTAGGGATACTGTAGCGAATTGTAAGTTGAATTTTGGTTATTCCAGAATTACTTCGAATGCTACGGTTGCTCTTGATGCTATCACCACTAATGCTGAAAGAAAAACATTTTAGAAAAAAAAATTAACATCACTGATTATTTTAAAACAAAAGTCTATAGATAGAAACAATAAAATGTATCACCTTACATATAGCAACAGAAGAAAATTTTAATGTGGCAAAAGAGTCTGTAGAAAATAGTTTGCTTAGATTTGTTCACGCTTTACATAATACACTATTGAATAGAAAACTATGTACATTTTCTATGCTTCTTAGTTCAGGGATTGATTTTTATATCTGCTAACCTCTTCAAGTAGGAAAAGGGAAGATTTATGAAAAAATCGGAAGAAATCAAGATGTCTAGGAAATAGTCATTTAAATTCAATAACATTAAATGCTCCATCGAAATTATCTGCAAACTAAATAAAAATAAAAGTTACTTTAACATATAAAATAGTTCTCTAAATAAATGTATCAAGTTATGAAAAACACAATAGTTTCATAGCAGTACCCAATTAATGCATGAGCAATCATACTATAAACTTCAGCGATAGATTTCGGTGCTCTGTAATTTTTAGAAATTAAACAAGTCACCTAGTGCCATGAAATAATTGTAATATATATTGAACGGTAAAATATTAATGTTGTCAAATAAGGTTCAATATACTTTTTCAAATATCACTTCTTTTTGAAATTGAATCGGCAGTTTGAAGAAGGGAACAAATCCAAAAAGTAGTTTTTCGGGAAATCGAAAAAAACCTTCTAAAATACTGAATTATTTTTTTATTTTTTTTTCTGATTCATTTGTAGGATTATCTACCTTTAAAGTAATTAGATGTATTTTACATTTTGAGTTTATCTATTGTATGTAAGGATATACGGGCCATCAAAGTCGTTGGAATTGTTCCCTTCTTCAAACTAATGCGATGATATAGGGATTTTCAAGTAAAACAGCTTACAGGTATGATGTTTGTTTGAAAAAGTCCTTGTTTAATGAAAGATTATTGTAACAATATTTAAAAAAATTGATTAGGACAACAAAATAATCAAAAAATATGTTTATTAAAAATGGATGACATATTTGCGAACTTTCACTAAGAAATTTCAAAACTGAATTTTTAATCAAAACAAAATAGGTAGGTTATGATAGAATTTTTTATCCAACCAAATGCTAAAGATTCACGGCAACAGTGCTGCTCCCTAACCTTAGGTTTGCGTAATTAGTTGGAAGAAGGGAACAAAGACCTGACTTATTTCTTTCTTCCACCAACTCACAGATTTAAATGCTGCATCAATCAATGTTGGAGGTTGATTTTTGTTCTTTTCTTTTCACTAACATGTGTATCCACAGTAGGAGATATACAATCACGAAAAAACCAAATTTTGAAATTTTGGTCTTCGTTCCCTTCTTCAAACTGCTGATTCAATTGCTATTCATTTCTTTTTTCTTTTTTGAGTAACTTTTTGAAAATAGAAAAATGTCCAATGTGTCATTTCACTGTCCAACTCACTCTAAAGGCTAACTTTTTATCTTTAACCTAATTGCAGCTCTTGCCAAGATATCTCATTCATTTAACATGTAATACTGGGAGTGCCCAACCACAGGTGATTAATGAAAACAAATTAAAAGTTAAAAGTATTTATTATGAAAGCAAAATCAATCTTTTGTTTTGGAGGAAGAGGCAAACATTTTCTGCTCTATTTCTGACAATTAATGCATAAAAAATGAACTGCGGAAATGATATTGGATTAAATCTACAAACTGCAGGAATCAAAATTTCCAAAAAAAAATTCTCATGCTATTTTGTATGGAAAGAAAATTCTTATTCAAACTTACAATGACGCAAAAAACAAAACACAGAAATCTTCTCAAAAATGCAAGCATTAATGGTTTTTTCCCCTGCTTCCAAAGAGTGACACTGGACCCCCAAAGAGAAAATAAAAATGGGAATGGAAAAAGAGATTGTTGAACAAATACATCAAGCCTTTTTGGTGAAGTGCATAATGTTACACAGCACAAAGTTAGGGTGGTTCCAAGGCATAATATGTGGGATAAGATTGGCTGTGTTGAAAACTTGCAGAGAGAGCCTTTTGGCACAAGAAATGCATTTTAGTATAGCATGCAGCAGCAGCTGCAATTGCAAGCCTACACAATATGTTTACTTCTCAAGATCTAAAAATGCAGAAAATTTTTGATGAGAAATAACAAAAATGCTGAATCAACACAAAATTTGAAGTATTATATAGAGAAAAGTGTAAGAACAAAAAAGGAATGAGTTAAAAAAAAAAAGAAAAAGTAAAAAAGCAAGAATTCTGTGGGGATTGAGCAACTATTTTAAAGCTGTTAAATTTACCTCGGTGGAGAAGAAGTTTTCTTTTTCACTGGTGAAGGTGTTTTAATTGGAGCTGCTTTTGATGATGGAGAGTCTGGAGGAGAAACTTTGTCGGATGTCAGAGGTGGTGTTGCTTGCTTCTCACTTTTGAACTCAACATTATCAACAGCAGGAATAACGGTAGTTTGAATCATATCTTGTATTGTTGATGTAGCTGGACTTAAAGGACGAGCACTAGGTGAAACATCAGGCAAAGTGGGAGGCCATTCGGTTGAATTTTTTCTACTATCTTTCTCATCAGGTGAATTTTCCTTCTTAGCTTCTTCCTTTTTCTTAAACAAGTTCATTGTTCCTGCTGCTGGTACTAATATCTACATGAATTATAAGCCAGAAATAAAACTGAAATATAGCAAACAATAAATAGAAATTATGCCCAAAAAATGCAATGAAAAACCTTACTCTGAGTTGTAAAGTCATCAAAATTTTTGAATTAGGGCCAGCTCCCAACAGCTGGAAAGGTTCTTCAATTTGCATCCCTTTTTCCCTAAGGAGGCGACACAGGTGTATTCTTGTCATACCAATGGGCTTGCCAGATTTTGTATCAGTCACCTTCAAGACAAAATTTCAAACATTGCAGTAAACATCCATACCATCTTCAACAATTTTTGTTTCCAAGTTAACATAAGCAAAAGAAAGTTAAATGAAATAACGTAATTTTTAAGCTGAGTGAACATTGATCAAAAATAACAATAACACAAGTAAAAATAAATACTCGAGCTCATTATCGTATTACGAACTGAATTTCACTCTTATTAGAGCTCATTAGTCTAATTGATCTCTAATACAAGTAAAATAGCAGTCTCTGGATGTCATAACAAGCTGTCTGGTATTTACTTGTAGTTCTGCCTTGCTCCAGCTTAAGGCCAGTAACAGGCAACCACAAAAGTTAAAGAATAAAATTCTCTGTTTTTTTTTTTTCAGGTTCTCCAGTTCTTTAAAGAAAAAAAATTCAGACATATAGACGTCAAACTACATATGTCAGCAATATGTTTTATTTTTAATGCAAGTAAACCTACTTTATTAACCTAAAAATACTAATTTTAAAAAACAATAATTGTTATCAATATTTTGAGTAATTTTGAAAAAATCTTAAAATTTATTTGTACATATTAAGTGTCAGTAAATGTTATATTATTTTACAAATCTTTTAAAAGTTGAGCAAATAGCAATGATTTTTTTTTTTTTCATCTCTGCAATTATGTTAATGTAAAAAGTTGCTTCCCTTTTCTTTGCAAGCCTGGTAAGATGTGATTTTCAGACCATTCTAATATGTTTGCATGATTGAATGACCTGGAGACGCAGTAATATCAATGACACTTTTCATCATCATCAACATCTTTGCTCAGTTACTAGCACAATAATTTTGACTCAAATTGCCCAAAGCTGGCTCCATCCTATAGGTATGTATTCTTTGAAACAATTGTATGCATTACATTAAGACCAAGGCCATGTCGCGCTTCCAAGGAGTGAACAACAGAGCAGGTGACTTGGGACGAAATGAATAGCGCAATATTCTTTTCTTTGATATCCTGTTCACTGCTTATATAAATGATAAGCATATTTTTTTAATCAGAAGGGAACTTGACACTGAAAATAATACTGCATTTTTGCAATGAAGGGTCGGATTTAGTGGTACCAGAGTGGTGGTATATGCTAGAACCTCTAATGATGGATGACTTGATCACCACATCATTCCAAATGGAGCTCTGACAAGTTGCGAAGTGCAGGAATGAGATCCTCACACCAATTCTAGTCCCTTAAGCCACACAAATTGGAGATAATTGCATGCTATTAGCTGTCAACTGCAGGTCACTCCATGTAAACTTTGTGGATGGTTTCCTTTTCGAGGGAAGAATCGTACAAATGGAATGGTCAAAGTACTCTCTGAACAGAATCCTGTCCCCCTATTTGAGACGGTCAAGGCAGATGAGTCACTGACCACCAACCACTCTCAAAAACTTTCCTGGAGTAGTGGCACAAAATACCTCAGCTCCTCATTTAATAAGGCTCATTTACTCCATGCCTCAAAGGTGTTTAATGTTGTTGTTAATTTAGAAAAGCTGTTACCTATACTAAAAAATTTTCTTTCAAGGAAAAGATTTTTTAATTTGCTTTTCTCATATGCATAACTTGTGTGTGTGTGTTTTTTTTCCTATTTTCCTATACTAATTAAATGCATTTCGCCAAACATGTGTTATTTTTTACTCATATAGCCTACTACATCTGTTCATGTTTCAACCATCTAAACCATGTTCCAGCTGCAATATCTATCTACAACCTCAATATCCTTTAGTTGCTTTAAGTCGTTAAATATGGATTAAGCATGTACACTTTGTTTCACTCCCCCTGCCCCCTGGAAAATTGTGAAAGGATAGGCCTGCAAAGCTAGATTGTTCCAATCTACAAAAAGGGATAAAAAGGGAGCAGATGAGCAAAACTGAAAATTGGCAGAAATCTGGCAAAAATTCAAGAAAAATTATTAAAAATTTATTGCACCATGTTATTAAAAATTTTTTAATAACATGGTGCAATAAATGCACTTTTGCAGAACTGGTACAACAGTATTCCTCTTCAGATGAAAAAGTTGGAAAAAAAATCGCTAAATTTTCTAAATTGCAATAATTTTCAATTTTCCCTAACCATCTTAGGCCAGTTTCATTTTTCCCCACAATTTCTGGTTTTACTGGTGAATGGCAACCCTGTACAATAATAATTTAAAAACTTATTAATTGGACAAGAACAATGTCTTGCATGTATTTTGATATGAAGATATATTTTTTTCTAAATGACTGTAATAAAAGGCTCCTAAGAAAATGGTTTTTTTTCCTTTCTGTTTCCTTAAATGCGAAAAGTTGCTCCCTAAAAATTTACTAGCCTTTCACATGATTGGTTAAGAATAGAAGTTAGAGATTGATTTAAAGTTGAGCACTGTTTTGTAAACTCAATATTGATTAGACAACATTTCAAAAGTTTTTTCAAGTTCTTGGTATTTTGGATAAAAAGCCTAAGCAAAAGTCTTGAACTTTCCTTTCTTTTATACTTTGATTATTTTAAAACATGAAATTCCATAAGCTTTACAGCATTAATTCCACAGGCAATGAAGTAGCAATGTAATGTGAATGTGCAATATACTCGTACAAGTTACATCCAATGTCTTTTTTTTCCCTTTTTAGTTATTATTTTGAATTTACAAACATAATAAGCATACAATATGAATTCACAATTGTCTTCTTTTTAACAATTAACTAAAAAATTGACTCTTATTTTTTCTCATTTAAAAACTTATTTGATTGTCAAAAAAAAACTTACCTCAACGGTCAGATCTTGTATTTCAGGATTATGAAGAAGAAAGCGAAATGCTTCTTCCCATATAGGATCATTAGTATGTGGACGGATAGCACTAGAATCTTTAAAACCAGTAACAGAAAAATGAACTTGCGCACTTGGTTCTTCAGCTCCTCGATTGACATTCTAAACAAATATTCTATACTTATAGTCTTTATATTAACAACAAATTTTATAATTTAATTAAAAAATAAATTTTTACTCACTGGCAAATGTTTTGCACTATCAAGAAATACAAGTAACACAGCAGAATACATAGTAGATCTGGAATTTATATTGCGTATATCTAATAATTGCTGGAAAAGAAGACAAAAAGTTATGATCAAATAGCTGTGAATATAATAAATACAATCGAACCCCACTATAGCGATCTCTTGGATGTAGCGAGCCCTTTTATTGATTCAAACTAAAGCTTATACCATTAATGCAACTTTAGACACATATAACAATACCCAAATGCTAGAAAATCGGCTATAGCGATCCAAAATTTTCAAAAAGACCACTTCAAACTCATTTAATTGGAAATAATTTTTGGCTTTGAACATGTACAAAGAAGCTTTTCTGGTTTTATGAGTCTCGGTATTTTTTGAATAATTAAGAAACCTTTAACAAGAACAATTTGACTAGGGACTAATATTCTGATCAACTGTCAATGCTTTGAACAACTTTCTTACGACTGAAATTATGGATCAACATGCAGTGAATTTGTTTGCTATAGTTGATTTTAAAAAAATGGAGAAATGCCTACAAAATTTATAGGCTTTCAAATGAAAATAACATCTATATATGCTGCGGATAAATTGCAAAAAAAAAAAAAAAAGGGTTAAGTGGTAAATTTTTGTAGTTCACTTATTATCGAGTACAATATAGTTAATTATTTCACTTAATTTTCCTAATTACAAAGGAAACAATGTGTAATCAAGAGATTCATTACAGAAGTATTCAGCGAAACTGGGGTTTTTTTTTTGTTTTTGCTTTTTGAAGAATCGGATGTAGCGAACCTTTGACTATAGTGATCTTCTAAGTCAGTACGTTGAGGGTTCATTAAAGCGAGGTTTAACTGTATAATATTACTAATAATATCAATTACCTGGGGCAAGTCATCACCATTATCACTCAAGGTCAACCAGGTTGACTGTATATTGATGGATCCTGATTTTGTATCTTCAAGTTGTAACCACTAGAAGGGGAAAATAATGTGTTGGTGAGTCTTTGCTTTAAAAAGGGTATAATTTTTCAAGAACTACATTTGATAGACATATATGTGTGTAACAAATTGAATGTACTAGAAAAAAACCCAAAGGAAAGTTTCTCAAGTTAACAAAATGCTGATATCAGTTTAAAAAAAAAAGTTATGTAATCTTTAGTGCTACCTAATGCCACAAAAGTCCTTGCAATGATTATGAAAAATACTTAATAAAGCATGATTAAAATACAATATTTTTTTAGGGCACAAAACAATTTGGAAGGTTCAAAATGATTATTTTACTAACCGAAATTTATAAAATAATGACCAAATACTTATGAATTTTTCAAAATAGGGTCATAATTTAAAGCAATAATTAACAATATTACGATTTGTAAAATGAAGGCTTGTTTTATTTATAATGTACAGTAATGTCTAAATTTTAACATAACCTAATTTTGTAAAAAAATGATTAAAATTTGTAAGGCAGGAAGTTGAATTTATACAGGGTGTTCCATAGGGTGGATCAAAAAAATTCTTTTTTTGCTAGAGACCAAGGCTCACCTTATCTTTTTTACATTTAAGTACAAAACCACTCTCCTAAAATTTCAGCATTCTATTCTTAATGGAAGATGGTGCTCAAACACCCTTCAATTTTACGCTTTTTCGTAATTTTTTACAATTTCCGAGATTTACAGACAAAAGAGACCATTTTCTTACAAAAGAATTTTTTCAGTCATTTTGATTTTCCAATGCATAAATATTAGTTAAAACAATTGGAAAGTTTCTGAATCGTTTGAACCTAGCAACAATTTTGATACGCTCAATTATTTGGTAGAACACAGCATACAATGTAGATTGCAGTACTTCTTGCAAACATGTTGAGCGATGGTTTTCAAAAACTTTTAAACATGCCAAATTAGAGTTGTGGAGGAACTGTGAAAAATATGTTTTCATGCTTTTAAAGTAGTGGGATACAGAGAAAAAAAAATGTAGGATTTAAAGTTTTAAACTTATAGTGCTAACAATGACACAAAGAGAAATAATTAAATTATAAAAACTAATTGCAAAAAAACTATTGGAGCTAGCCAGCCGTCATCATGACATACAACTAATCTGTATTTTAGGCAAATATATTTATTTGATGCTTGCTATCAGGTTCCACAAGAGTTTTACTCTTAACATTAAGGCAAAGAATGTTCGGCAAAGAATTAAACAGAAAAAAAAATGTTGCACATAGAACTGAGAGAACACTTCAACAAGTTTGAAAATTCAACTGCAAGCTTTTTATAAGTCTATAGATAAATCTATAATTACTCTTGCTGATTATAAAGACATAATTGAGTTACTATTAGCCATTTTGGAAGACTGAGAAAAATTCATCGGTGAATGAGAGGTGTAGGGATGCACCGATTAATCGGCAATGCCGATTAATCGGCCATAATCGGCCTCTCAGCCGATTATTGATAATCGGTAAAATGTTGCCGATTAATCGGCGAAAAAAATATTTTTTAAACATCATTTTCCAAAGCATATATTCAATAAGGAACTATGATGATTTAATTTACTAACTATAAATAATTTTCTGCAAAGATTACTATAACATGTAATACGGATGTGTACAAAGTAAAAGCGAAAGAAATAGTTCAAAAAGTGCTTAAAATTCAATGAAATATTAAAAATTAATCCTACAGCTGTTATTCACATGACACTATTTGAATAATTAATTAAATTGCAGGACCTCTAAATTGAAATGCGAAACACATGAGTAGTATCATTTTACTCATATTTGGCCAAAGTTTGTCGATAAAACAGAGGAAAAATATTTTTAAAATAAAATAACTTTTAGTACGCCTTGTACAAGAATTAACCGTGAAAAATATTTATAAACAATAAATAATTTTCTGCAAAGTGTAACATATAGTACGAAAAGGTAATGAGAAACGTAGTGAGAAAAAACAAGACAAATAATTCGAAAACTATAACCGAACGAGTATTAAAAAAAGGTTGATATAAATTTCTTAATAAATTAAATTTTTCAAAATTTGAATAAATATGCCATGTTGAAACATTTTTCATGTGTCAATGTTTTTCTCCATTATCATAGTGTTTTACACAACTTTATAATTTTCACAAAGAATAAGTTTTGGACAAAATGGGTATTTAATAATTGAAAAATTAATTTAAAAGTGCACTTAAAATAGCGTGCTCACCAGTAGTGTACATAGACTTGGGTGCGCCCTCCTGCAAGGTTTGAAAGTGCGCCCCCATCCCCCTATTAAACTGTTTTTTAAAAATTTCCCGTACACCTCATAGTGGTATTTTTCCGAATTGTTCTTCCTCAAACCCCGTGCTGGCGGTTGCGGGGGTGCTATGTACGCCACTGTTACTCACCACAGTCTCCCACCTGTTTCTTATTTGAATTATCGTGTTTAGTTAATTTTCTTAACAATTACATGAAAATTAGCTAAAAGGAATCGGATCAAATTTTTAAATTATTTTGGAGCGGTTTAGAAAAATAATCTCTCAGAAATAAATTAATCACAAGTATTTCGAAAATCGAAATTGTAAAAGAAAAAAAAAGTAATGGAGAAATTTAAAATAGAAAAATGATAATCGGCCAAGCCGATTAATCGGCCGATTATGAACAGCCGATTAATCGGTAATCGGTAATCGGCCAATTTGCTTATCGGTGCATCCCTAGAGAGGTGCTATTCATAATGCTTGGTGAATGACTAATCTCCAGGCACGTCATTTAGGGGGGCAGGGGGGTCAATTGCCCCCCCCCCGACTTTGGGAAATCAATGTATTGGCATATAAGTGGGCGTGGTTTTTGCCACTTTTTGGTAAATTTTACATTGTGTTTGCACCATTTGCCCCCCCCCCCTGGAAAATTTCGAAATGACGTCCCTGCTAATCTCTTATATGCCTTCAAAATATTTATTGTTCTACATAAGAAGGAGATTTTCCATTTAATCAGGATAGAGCAAACCTATATACACTGCTCAAAACAATTAAAGGATATTGAGATTTTGGGTTGATTTTGCACCTAAAGACCATTTTGGTTGATTGATACATTATCAACTACACGTAGTAAGCTATAAGAGATAAAATTTCCATTAGTTCGGCAGAAAAAAATGCTTTTTCTTCAGATTTTGGGTACAAAATGGAAGAAAAGGAAAAAAAATGCATTTTCTGAAAATAAGAAAAAAAAAAAAAAGAGTTTCCTTTGAAGAAAACCACGTTTAGTACAGGATATGGTTTCCCCGGATAGCTAGCAGTGTTGAACACCTCTGAGGCATGGACTCAATGAGGGTATTAATGAGGGGCTGGGGTATTCTGCCCCACTCCTCCTGAAGAGCTCTCTCGATTGCCTGGAGAGTTTCTGGAGGTGATAAGCGTTCAGCCACTCGTCTTCCTAGAATGTCCCAAACATGCTCTATTGGGTTCGTATCCGGAGAACATGCTGGCCACTCCATACGTACAATTCCTTCTTCAAAAAGAAAATCATTCACCAAGTTAGCACGATGTGGCCTGCAATTGTCGTCCATTCAAATGAAGTCATCTCCAATTGCTGCAGCGTAAGGGACGACGATAGGTCTGAGGATCTCATCCCTATATCGATGATCAGTCAGAGTTCCATTTCGGAAGATATGGAGGTCGGTTTGAACATCAATGGAAATGCCGGTGCATACCATCACACCTCCACCACCAAATCTGACACTTTCGCACACAAATGCTGGATTATTTCTTGTGCCACGTTTCCTCCAGATGAAAACCCCCGATACATGTCAAAGGTGTGAAGTCAATTTCGGACAGTTTGTGTCGAAACACGGGTGCCAGTAGCTGAGCAAAGTTGTCGTTGCATTTGAGTGGCACCCATATTTTGGTGTCTCCGAGCCGATAGAGCTAAATAGTGGTCTTCATTATACGTTGTAGCCGGTCTACGTCCTTGTCCTGATCTATGGTCAGCACTTCCAGTCTCTAGAAAACAGTTCCAGATCCTGGAAACTACACTTTGAGAAACTTCAATGGTTTCTGCAACCTCGGTTTGTGTTTGGCCTCCCTCTAGTCTGCTAACAGCTCTAGAAGCTTCTGAATTGGTTAAATGTCTTTGTTGAGACATGGCACACATCGGAACAATGTTCTTACAGAACGTCGATCATTCTTTTAAGCCTTATCTTATAGTAAAGTGAGACTGAAATTTCATTCGCTGCTGCTAAACAGCCGTTTTTGATGTCAAACTCAAAATTTGCATACTATGAAGTTTGGAAATGAGCAAAATTTACATTCGTAACCCTCTTCTTCCCTTTTGTGCAAAAAAAAAATGTTAAAAAATGTTTAAACTCATTTTTTATAGGAAACTTACAATATCCTTTAATTATTTCGAGAAGTGTACAATAATTTCTACAGTTTCAGTGATTTATGGTACCGTAAAACATTAATAGATAATCTACTTAATATTAAAATTCATGGGAATATCTGAGCTTAGAAAAATTAATCTTATAAGATATGAACAACCTGGAAATTGGAACAGCAACTAGGAGTTTTAAAAAAGCACTTGTGACAACTTTCTGAAGAATTAGTAACTTAGACTTATAGTTTTTCATAAAAAATTCTACCTTAAAGAAAAGCAAATTATAGCAGGAATAAAGATGCGAAATGTAACAAGTGTAGTATCGAACAATTGAGTTTTTTTCAAACATGAACATTAGAAACTTCTTTCTAACATACTTCTTCCTACACTACAACGAATGCAAATATAACACCAATCATAGAAGTACCGAAAGAAAAGCAAAAGAAATGAAGAATGCTGAGTGACATTGCTAAGGGAAATGTTCAAATAATTCAAGAATTTAGCAGGATTGTTTTCAATATTGAGGCCGACAGCAGTTTCTTTTACCTGTTATTGAAGAAAATTGAATGGCTATCCTTGCTGAGACAACAAAATATTCAATGCTAAAAGTCTCTCTCTCTCTCAAGAAAAAAAAAAGAGAAAGTTGAACCGCAAAACAAAAAGTTTAAATATCTTGGCTTTAATTAAAATCTTCCAGCAAATTTCAGCATAACAACATTGCTTGGCAAAAAAAAAAAAACTTCAAATGCATCTGACACTATTCTTGCTGATTCTTATGTAAAAATGACCCACTGAACATGACCGTTTCCCCCTTTACAGTAATCTTTCCCCAACTTTCAATGGAATGCTTAATATATCTTAGAATGCTTAAAATGTACAGTCTTGAGCAAATGAGAATCAGAGGGGACGTGATTCAGTTGTTTAAATTTATCAAAATGAAAGATGTTATGGGGTTAAATTTTTGCACGGAGAGCAGGACAAGGGATCATTGTTTTAAGCTGTTTAAATCTCGGGCTAACATAGAAATTCGGAAAAATTACTATTATTCTTAATGCAGGATAGTGGAAACTTGGAACAGCTTACTGGAAGAGGTGGTACGGAGCAATAGAGAAGATAGTTTTAAGAGGGCCATTGATCTTTATTGGGGTATATAGTTTGACTAGGAACAGCCCAGTTTGGCCGAGAGCCTGTTGCTGGTCGTCGATTTGTATTTGTATTTGTAATTACATCTGCGAACATAACTGGAATAAATATAAATAATACTGAAAATTTCTTTAGTGAAGGAGATCTGCAGTGCGACTCGTATGTAACATGTGATGTTTCCAACGTTTTTAAAAAATGTAAAGCTTGAAAAAAATTGTAGACGTGGGAGTCATAGAAGGGAGTTCAATACTTTTGTTTTGCACCAAGACATAGGTGGAAAAATTTTGAAGCTGGAAAAAATGAGTTGTTGATGACATATTAAATATTTTAGAGAGGGGAGGGGGAATACGCTCCATGAGTCTCCTAGCTTGCAGCAAGTATTAATGATTTTTAGCTTTTCTCCTCTCTAGCCCTATAGAAGAATTTTAGTAGTAAATATAATGCTACCTTTCCCTCCAAATAATAGCTGTGTGAAATTGTCGAAATCTGAAGAAAATATGAGGGGAGGGGGAGCCGTTTTCGAAAAGTGGGGAGCAATGGGGGGAAGCAGTAGCCATATTTGGATTCAGTGGATCATTTCACATGAGAATCAAAAAGAATGATATCAAAAATATGCTGAACTTTTTTTTTTACTGCGCAACCGAAAAACACTTGAAATTGGCGAAAACTTGAGAATTATTTGAGCTTTGAGCACAGTCTTTCTATTTAAGTAGGAGTTTGAAATTTTGGCAGTATATTAGGGTGGATAAGGGTTTAAAAAAATGAGGCATAGCCGTGACCTCTAGGACATCTTTTTTTTCACCATAGGTTTGTGAACCACCCTAGTGTTCTAGTTCAACTTGCTAGATCTTTATTTTCGTAAGGGTTCGTCCTAGATGCATACTTCCAATTGTAAAAAAGCTCAAAATGCGGTGCGGGGTAAAGATATTAAAAGTTTGAAGCAAAATAAAATTAGGGCAAAAATATGAAATGTAACTTACATACAAACTCCAGGTCTCCTAACTTTTATTTAGGAAAAAATTCTCTATTGAAAAATAGTTAAAACACAGAAAAGTTGAAAGAACTGCCATTTAAACTTGAAGATCTATTGGAGCTCAAAGTTTTATGGGCCTGCTTCGTATTTTTTAACTGAATTTCTTTTTCACTTCAAAAATAACATCTTAAATATGTAGGGGAATGTGGGGCAAAGTGAAATAGTTAAGTTACTTACCAGTTTCAAAAGGAACAAATGGGAAATTTGTTCTAAAAATTATTGTTCATAAAGAAGGAATAATGTATTTTGTAATACAACTATTGTTGATATACTATTTTTCATCTTTGGCAGTTATTTCTACTTTCAAAAAAAGGTGGAAAATTTTCACCTCAAAAATTCATGAGGCAAAGTGAAAAACAAGTTATGAAAATTTTTCAATTGGACGATTAACACGCGAGAGCTTGCGCGGGTCGAAAACGACCCCAGCTATTTTTGTTTCCATTTCTTGGAATTTCATGGACAGATAAGGAAACCATCTTTTGGGTAGCTGCCATTGTGTCCTTGATTGATAGGAAGGTGTGGTTGGAATTTTCTTAAATCCTTTTAATGCTTGTAAACTAGGGGGGTTCTTGCAATTGGAGTCTTTTACGACCGCACGCGAGTACTGACGTCAGTAAAGTTCTCGGAACGGAACAGGTGTTTGGAGTCGGTTCCATTCAAAAAATTTCGAAATATTTTGTGAAAAGGAAGTAGTTGTCAGCAATCCTTCTTCTAGCCATGATTTTCAGTTTACAAGCGTGTCGTTTTCAATGATTATGTAGTTCTGTCCAAGCAAAATTCATATTTTTCAATTGCTTTTGCACTACTTATAACAAAGAAAAGATGCTGACTCCGTAATGAGCAAGGGATGAAGCATTTTAGCTAATTACTAGACGATGGAGAAAGTGATGAATGTGTGTCATTTCAGACGATGAAGGTTTAGCAATGAAGAAAACTTTATTGATTATGACAGCGAAAGCAAATTTTCTTTTAGAAAAAATTCTGATAATCCTGATACAGATGACATCTTTATTGGAAGAGATAAAGAAACTATTTGGCAAAGAAATAAATTTAGAGCTAATGTTTGTACTCCAGTTCGAAATATAAGTATTTTTCTTCCTGCACCAAAGAGAAACGGAAAAAACTGTTACTGATGTGTTTGAGAGCTGAAGCATTTTCGTAATAGTTCATAAAACGTTTTCTTTATGCCTTTCAAATCAAAAACTAATCATTGTAGAAGTCTCTCTTAGTGAAAAAACATAAATGAATAAAATAAAATAAAGAAGTCATGAAAAGAAATGAAGAAAAACACATTGGGGTCGTTTTCGACCTCGCGCGAGCGCTCGTGTGACAAAACATGGCGCAAGCACTCGCGAGTTAACAGTAGCTTTCATCAAATTAATGCATAAATAAATGAAAAACATAATTAATAAAAAATATACGAATAAGTAAAAAAATGAATAAATAAATTAATTATAATGTGAGAAAAATAAATGAGATGAATAAATGAATAAAATGGAGAATGAATAAGAAAATAAAGTAATAAATGAGTAAATAAATTAATAAATGAAGAAAAACGTACAGAATTTAATAACTGAATGAATAAGTAAACAAAATGAGCTATTTCACTTTGCCCATCCACTTTGCCCCGCGTGTACTTGCCAAATTACGTTCAACATTTAAAATCAAAAAATGCCTATATAAACTAAATAAGGACTGCACTAGACATCAGTAGATCTAAATTAATAGTTCAAATGATAATTACAAAAAGTTTATCCTTTTATAATAACAAGAAATATTTTTGAAAAACCACGAATATTACAATAAAGGAATCAAATTTTGAAAATGGCTTGTATAATTTTTCTCGCTAATCTTTGGAGCAACTTATTTTTTGACAAGAATCAACTATATGTCTAGAAACTTAGCGAAAATATTGCTAGATAGGTGACGCTGCAAACTGTGAAAATATTTTACCATTTCACTTTACCCCTTTATTTCACTTTGCCCCACATTTCCCTACTTCATTTTGAGCATTTTTGCAACAAGAAGTAGGCAACTAGGATGAACAGTTGAAAAATAAATGTTATGCAAGTTAAGATGGAACACACAGTATAATTACTATACAACAATAAGTATGATAAACTTTTACTGTAAGTAGGAAAATACATTAATTGAAAAGAGCTTGCAAACGTTCAAACTATTACCAGTTTGGATAAAAATACAAAACAAAGTTTAAAAGCAGAAATAAAAGATTAAAAGTTTAAAAGGCAAACATGTTTCAGAGGCAACAGTCTCCTTCTTTAGTGCTTGGCAAGCAAATGGAATGAGACAAGGTCTGGGAGAGTGTAAATGCGAAAAAAGAAAGATGGATCAATCGGATCTCAGCATGGGATGAGGCAAAATTTGACGTATAAGAATATGTACATTTGAACCCATCGATTAAAAGTTGAGAGTTATGCGGAACAGCAAAAGATTCATTGCAAAAATTTTAAATTTTTGTGAACATAAAAGGCTTCCAGAAAATCTAATTCCCCTACAGATGTAGGTCTGCAAATGATTTTGACTTCCGAAAAATTAAAATTATGTCTGTGTCCCAACAATGGTAATATACCTCCAACAAGCTGAGTTTTTCTTATACACATTTTAAGATTTAGCCATTCTATTCAAAAATATTGTTTCGGATTTCTACAATTCTTAGCAAGTTTGATTTTCGCGCAATTTACAGACCTTTAAATAAACTATCTTTTTAAAAACTAAAGAACCCAATCCAACCCCTCGATCAGTGGGACATCTATTACATTAATTGGCAATCTAAAATTGGATATGTGGACAAGGTAATCGCGAAAATTTCGTTTAAAGGAACATAAAAGCTACATTAAAAAACAGGAACTCAGTAAAACTTCGATTGCCAAACATTGTAGGGACACAGAGCATAATTATCATTTTTTCGGAAGCGAAGATCATTTACAGACCTACAACCGTAGGGGAATTAATTTTCTGGAAACCTTTTATGTTCACAAACATTTAAATAATCTTTGTAAGTCTTTTACTGTTCCACATATCTCTCAAATTTTAATCGATGGATCCAAATTTACATATTTTGATACATCAAATTTTGCCTCAGTACAGGCTGAGATCTGATGGGTTCATTTTCTTTCTTTTTTTGCATTTAAACTCTCCAAGACCATGTCTCATTCCATTTGCTTGCCAGGCACTGGAGGAGAAGGCTGTTGCCTCCAAAACATGTTTGCCTTTTAAACTTTTATCTGTGCTTTTAAACGTTTCGTATTTTTATCTATTTTATGCACAAAGCTATCACTTTTTAACTATTACCAGCTTATTTTGGAGTGTTCTCTATTATGAATCCCATTATTTTTTTAACCCACTTAAAAACATCTTTAAGAAAATATGAAATCAAAAAATAAAAATAAAATAATTGGAAAAAAAATCTATAAATTGGTGTGTAAATAAGTCAACATGCTGAAAGGTTTAAAAAAAGCTTTTAGAATTTCTGTTTTAAACAAAGAACTCAAAAAAAAAAAAAAAAGAAAGAAAGAGAGAAAAAAACTTAACAGCCTAAAAGAAAAAAAATTGATAACTTTTTAGTCAAACCATGAACAAGCTCAGAGTTCCTCTCAAAATTTCAAGGGAAATGGGAAGGGGAGCAAAGCGTGTACATCTCAATAATTATCATATAAAGAAAAACGTGCTCTCATACAAGCAAACACATTGATTTATCAAAGACAGGGAAGGTGCAGTTACCATCTTCTGACCAGCTGAGTGATGGGCCAGGTTCAGAATATTCTTTTAGTAGCTAATAAGCAAATATTTTTGTGTAGAAGCTGAATTTCAATTTATTGCAATATGTGTACTCACATAATGAAAGTTAGAGACAGTTACACGAAGCATTAAGAAAAGACGACTTTCTCGACACAGTACACAAAAATTTCTGTCACATATACGATGCTTTTATATTATTCACTTCTTCTGGCTACATTTGGGACAAAAATCAGCAGAAATTCAAAGAGATTTTTAATGATGATAAATCACATTATTTACATACATGTATTGAATCATTAACCATTTTGTATTAGTTTAAATATAAAATAACCACTCTATGATGTTATGTAGTAATAATTCATTGCATAAACAAAGGTTAGTACAGAATGCATAACATATTTATTTCTCAACTCAAATTTCAACAACAAGAATTTGGCAGCAATTTAAAAATGCTTTGCGAAAATAAAGATACATCAATAGTAATTTAATAATCATGCTTTAAAATAGCTCCTTTTAACTCAATCATTCAATTTCCAACTTTTATAAATTTTAATACTTTTTTCTTATGAAACAAAAAGAAAAAATACCAAAATGCTTTGCAATTTTCCTGTTTAAAAAAAAGTGTCGTTAATTTCTTAGACGAAAGATTTGGATTTCCCAACCAGAGGCAATGTTAAATTTTTTGAATTTCTCAAAAAAATTCCTTTAGAAAGACAAATTTTGAAATGCCTTTTTTGTACTACAGTTGAACTTCGTTAATTTGACCCCACTTCAATCGAATATCTGATAAAACTATCTACATTTCTGATCTTTATCCTACTGTTTGTTGTTTATTGTTCGTTGAACAAGACGAACTGATTTTACTGGTCCTTGGAGTTTGTTTTAATGAGATTCCACTATACATATACTTTGACTGAAGCTCTCTTTAACCAAGTTTATTCAGGATATTTATATGCCTTCAATTATTGTATTCATGGCTATATTAAATTTTCTCCAACAGTTGCAAAAGGGTGGAATGCAACTTTTCACAGAAGTTTCTGAAACAAAATAATATTTTCCTACCTGACCAGTCACTCCAGACTTATAATGAGGGTGGGAGGGTCTTACAAACTAACAGACACATTTTTTCCCACCTCAATACCTTACTTTCAAAGCTTTTCTTTTCGAATATTTACTTATTCTTTATTTATTTACTTAACTTTGGTTTTCATTTTTTCTTTTATTTGCAATCTTTTTACAATACATTAAATTCATCTTGAAAAAACTTATTTATCGACTGACACACAATATTCACAAGTATGCAAGTATAACAATTTTTTTTAACAATTTAAAATGAACTTACTGCACTAACTTCTCTTTTCTTAACTAATTTTGAAATATCAACAGAAACTCTGAAAAATAATAAACTAGTGTTTAAAATATCATAAAACTGACCAATAATTATTCATAACTTTTGAAGACAAAAACTTGTCAATATTGAATTAAAAATTGCTCTATATATAAAGAACAATATAATCTACTATTCTGATTAACCTATTGAAGCATCATAGAAATATCCTCTCAGTTGCATTTCATATTGAGGCATTTTGCTTGTGCATTATCCTCAAAGGAGTTCATACTTGGGATACACTATGCTGAATTCACTGCAAATTTTACCATTTTGCTGAAATCTAATAAGCAAGTTTCAAAATAAAACAAGATGAAAGCATGTGCAAGCACTGATGGAAAAGTTTATACAAGAACAAAAGTTTGCGATAAATAACAAAATATAATTAAAAAAAATCATTCTAACAAAGCTAAGTTGTCAATATTAAATGATATTTAGCTTTGGAAAGGATTCCCGACACATGGGCTAAAATGGAGCTGCCAAGGAGCACATATTCAGGAAAATTGACAGCGTGCTATCAAGAGAAGGAAAAGGGAAAAAAGCAGAAAACGAAATGGAAAAAATAAAGCAAAGTCTTTCATCCCCAGTAAATGGAAAATCTCAAGTAAATTATCCAAAATAGCATTCAAAGTAACTGCCCATTTTGAAACATGGTTGGTTGGTTGGTTCTATTGGGTTTTCTAGCGCAAGAGCCTTAATGGGCTATACTGTACCAAACAACACGACTCGAACATGCTTTTGTTTTTCATTTTCAGAAACAATTTCCCGATTTTTCCGAATTTGTTCCTTATTTTTATAATTTCTGGTAATTTCTGATCTGTAACTACCTAGTAACTGAAAACAGATGAATCAACTTTCCAGAAGTCAAAAGTCAGGGAATTGTTCAACACTACAACACACCTTGCATGCAGCAAAAAAAAAAAAAAATCACACCATATAAAACAAACTCATTCCTTATTAAAATTCAACACTTTTTACATTCAAGTGCTTTTAATAATCTTCAACAAACATCGACTCCATATAAAATTAAGTTATAAAAAATTAATCCAGTATTAAAGCAAAACTACTTCCTAAAAGTTATTTTCACATGAAAAATGCAAGAGATATTTCAGAAACATATACAAGTATTTTCTAAACATATATAGCATACATTATCTTTGTTTGTGTATTATTTTTTAAATATTTTGGATAGTTTTATCATATAATTATTTTACACGTTATTAGTTCTGATTGATTTGTTTAAAATAATTTTTCACTTAAAAATTATCAAATTTTTACTATGTTATCTAGTTTTCAGGTACAGAAATCTCTTTTCAGTTACAGCAATGCAGCTTGGGAGCGATTATTTCGCTATCTTTCAATACTTTAGATTCCAGACTCAAATTCCTTATTTTAATAAAACAAACTTGAAAGAATTTGAATAAAGCATATTGATTTGGTAAAACATTAATTTTAGAGGTAACAGCAAAAACAAATTATTCACAACTTAAAGCTAAAAATATTTACTGAATCATTACATAATAACTAGTTTAAATTATTTTTATTTCATGTAATGCGGCACTTAAATGAATAAATGAGTAGGGTTCTTTTTTTCATTTTTTACAATAGAAAAGCACATAATTTGAAATTGAAAGAGAAAAATACAATGTGGGAAAATTCACAGAAATAGTATTATATTATAACAAAGTACAGAGCATAAAAATTGATAAGTTGCTAGCATATCTGAATTTTTTCCTGTTATCCGAGCAACTAAGATCAGCTAAATTTCCTAAAAGCTCTTTCAATAACCTTTTTAAAATCAAATTACTAATGTTTTACACGTTTTTTATCCAAATCTTCAAAAACATGGACTCCATACGTATGCTCATCCAAGGTCATCTGGATAACTTTGCGGCATTTCATATTTTTTATAGTATAGAATATTTTTAAATCATTAAGATCTTATTTTAAGGTCTAAGATTTTAATCTTATTTTAAGATCTTGCCAGAAGAGTGCAAAAGTTTGTTTCACTTAGAAACAAAAAATAGAAGTAGCATAAAGTTATTCGAACTGATTCAAAGAAACAGTGAATGACTATGATGGATGTTACAAAATTATTTTTCAAACAGTCATATTTACCTTCCTAGAAAATCATCCTTACTACTTTGATCTTCATCCATAACTTCTATGTCAATATTTTGTCCTGCAAACTGATCTATTATTGGCTGTAAAAAACATAAATTAAAAAATTAAATATGTAACAATTTGATACAAAACATGAAAAAACAAATCAATGCTGAAAGCCTAAAAATTAATTAAGCATCTACTAAAAGAGAATTAATGTGGTTTTGATTTTTCATAGGTTAGTAATCCCTTTGCTGTCATCACTCCGGGAGTCAGAATTTTTCCCTAGGAAAGGGGATCGTAAGCAGCCAGAATTTGCTTCCAAGTGTGTGTGGAAAAGGGGGGGGGGGGTCAAAATGGACCTTACAAGTGTGCAATATGTACCATGCTAGGGTTGAAAATATGGCATAAAACCAAGGGTTATAGATATTTAACACTCATACCCCCTTTCACTATGCTCTGGTTGTCATTAATTAAAAAGCATTAGATTTATATGCAAACGCAAGTCTATATAAAGAAGGAGTATTAAAAAACGCACTTTACATATTACAGCAAAATTAATAGATGCATTGTAATGATTTTAAAAATAGACATAATGAAATATTTCAAAAAACTAACATACCTGAAATAAATTTCACTTAATAACAGTTCCGTAACTTTTCATTTTAATAACTTTAAACAAGAGAGCCCAACCAACAGTCTACAGGACACATCTAGCTTGCAAAGCTGATCCGTCGCTTTGTTCAATATTACAAATCGAAAAGCACGAGAAGTGACCATCTCAAATTTGGAGACAAATATTGAGGAATTAGTTTCCGAAAAACGTGTATTTAATAAAATAAGCATCAAGAACTGATGACAACAACCATGAGTTTGTAAATTTCTCTCCTGTTCCATATTTTCAGATGTTATTTGGAATAAAATATTTTGAAATTTTATACATGTTTTGACCTGCAAGAATGATTTTAATATGAAGTGGCTGCCTTGGGGCTCAAAAAGGATGGCCACTACTGATTTCATCCATATAGTGTTTAACATATTTTTTCAGCACGGAAGAATAAATAAAAAAATAGTACATAAAAAAAAAGATGATTTATGTACATAATATATTTCCTCCTAGAGCTCAACCAAGTTTTAAATAATTTTAGTGCATATATACTTATGAATGTATAAGCAGATAGAACATCCTTTTCGACCACCCCCGAGTTAATTACGAGGAGTTTTCTTGTGACGTCTATATGTATGTCTGTATCTTGCATAACTCAAAAACGGTATGCTGTAGAACATTCTCGTTTGTCATGTAGGCTCTGAGTGGGTCTAGTAGTGCACCTCTTCTTCTGGAAGTATTTGAACAATCCCAAGGGGGTCTTTTACCCCTTTTGGGGGTAAATCTGTTAATTCCAATGCAGACTATGAAGTGATGTAATGATTTGGCGACCACTTGGCGATTTATCACCAAGTGTTTGTTGCCAAGTCGGCAATAAATTTAGCGAAAAATTTATTTTCTCGAATTTGGGTTAAATTTGGCGCTATTGGCGATATTTTTCCAAAATTCCACTGAATGATGAAAAACTCTGCAATATTTAGGTGATAAATCATTTCAAATCATTTTTTACCATTGATTTGCAAAAAAAATGGGGGTGTAAATGTGTAAATTGTTATTTTGCTCACTCAAAGGAACTATTTGAGCAGTTAAGGCATCTATTATGAAATTTAAACGTGAAAAGAAATAGTGTGGTGTCTGCACCAGATTTTTTTTCCTTGCTCTTAATTAGTTTTCTTAACTGTGCAAAATACAAACATATACTATATTTAAGTAATCTAAAACACACACAATATGTATATTTATTTAAAATTATATGTCAGTGATATTAGAACAAACTATAAAATGAAACCCCATATAGAATACAGCTTACTTCACAATAGAAATTCCACTTCGGAAAAATTGTATTCTTTATCACAGGTGTTTTGAATTCTTGTATTCCAACTAAAATAAAATATTTAATTTAAGTGTCAAGTAGGAAAAAAAAAAAGAGCAGGACAAATATAGAACATTGTGCTGAAGTCCTAGTAACGTAATGGCGAAGCGTACTTAGCTGAGTAAAATTGTCCATTTCACAGCATGGTTGATTTTATAAACCTTACACAAATATTTTCATAGAGTAAATTTCATACTGGAACAAATGGCAGCTTCAAAATTTCCTAAAGCAACAGCCATATCTATTTTGTTCTATTAATAATTTTGTATGTTATATTACAACTCGTTCAAACTTTAAGTATCATATTTTATAGTTCTTCAAAAAGAAATGCATTTTTAAATAAATCCCTCTATATATTCTTTACTTGAAAAAAAATAAAGAAATTGCAGCACGAAAAATCTATAGTTTATAGGGGTAAGTGGTGTACCTCGGACATATGTGTACCTCGGACCTAGGCTGATTACAGCTCTGCTTATTAAAATATTTGAATATCAACATGTGTAGTTGAAATATGTGCCTCTAGAGGTCTCCCTGCATACCTTTCTGTTTTGTGGAAAGCTTATGTGATTGAAGTATTATTAAAAAAGAAATCCACCATTCAAAAGTAAGTTTTTCCGGTTACTTTTAGGTATTTTTATTCTGAAACATATATTGTTTATTCTGAAATGAGGGTCATGCATTATACAGTCATATTCTAGCTATAACACCGTGTGCTTGAAACAAAGTTAATCTTAACTGTAACACAATGGTCAGCTACTTTGTTTTTTATAACCAAGTGGTGTACCTCGAACCCAATACAAGTGGTGTACCTTGGACTGGTCCAAGGTACACACTTCTGCAGTGCATAACTATTACAACTCCTAAAATTTCATGTTCTTTAGTTTTTTGAAATGCCTTTTAAAATTCAAGTGAAATGTTTCCTTCCAAAACTAAAACTTTAACTTAAATTATAAACTTAATATGCAGTTTTGCAACTGCATAATTATGATTTATGGTAAAGCTAATGATGAATTCTTAACTACATTTATATGTGCAATACACCGCCAACTCGGTTATTCCATCTAAGGACTGCAGTCCTTGGACGGTTTATATAACGGTGAATGAAAATATTTTTTGAAGATTTTGATTTCCTCCCATCAAACGTCAATGATTTCTCAGTGCAAAAGCAAGAAGAAAAATAACACACAAAATGATTTTACTGGTGTATCAACATCTGAAGCTAGTACTTCTTTGCCAAGCATTGTCACTCCCCTGAAGAAATAAGGCCATATCCAAAAGCACTATCAAAAAAATGACCCCATAGGGGGAAGACCTAAAAGAACGTCTTGTATTTTGATCAATACATCCCGGAGAGAGCGTCTTGAAATAGAAAAGGCTAAAAGGCGGCAATGAAAAAAGTAAAGAAAACTAAGACAGTAAAACCCCCTACCGAGCCAGCTAAGAGATAACTTTATTATTCTTCAGAGTCTGAACTTGAGAATATTGAAGATTTTTATGAGGAATCCAATATTTCAGAGGAAGATTTTAATGAGCTAGAAGAAGCAAACAACATTAATATTTAGATTAGTGATTTTGTTTTAGTGAAATTTGCTGGCAAGAAAGCTATCAAATATTTTCTTGCAGAGAGACTATTGCTAATGATGAATATGCAGTTAAATTTCTGAAAAAAAGATTCAAACTGTGAGAAGTTCACAAGAGAAGATCCTACCATTTATGAAGTTGAAAAAATGGATATATTCAAGCTACCACACCCAATACTATCTAGTGGATCAGAAAAGTAGCTCGAGAAGTTAACATTTGGAATAGACATCCAATTACAATCTTGGTTGGAAATAAGTTCAGCTTAAAAAATAATCTCTAGCATAATTTTCAGGAGCTAGAGCATCTTGGTCTTTTTGAAAAAGAGAAAAGTGACAAGATAATAAGATCTAAATTTTTATTTATCTTTGAAACGAATAAAAAATGTATTTCTAAATTTATGTGTGGTTTACTAATTGATAAATAGTGATGTTCTTACTGAAAATCATGTTTTCTTTACGTGCTAATCATTGGTCCAAAGTACACCATCCCAAAACCCAAGGTACACCACCGGTGGTGTACCTCGGTTCTATGTGCATTATTATGTTTATTACAAAAAATGCAATTGAAATAAGTTGAATAAATTTTTAAGATAATTATATGTTGTGTAAAAAATCATAAAGTTTCAATTTATGGTATTTGTATTTAGATTTGGCAAATAATTATGAAATTAAAAATTGAAGAGCGAAAATAGGTCCGAGGTACTCCACCTTCCCCTACATTAATAGCATTTGATTTTTATAGCATTAAAAGGTTATAAAATTAAGCATGCAAATTACACTAAAAGTAACATGTATACAAATTGAACAGAAGCATTTAAAGCAAAATTGTAATACTTGCCAGTTATTATACAATAAGGGTCAGATTTTCCCATTCCTAACATTCCTACATCAGCTTTCACCAAATCCCTTCCTTCTGCAATGTGCAGGCGTAAAACACCCTGGTAACAAATTATGTTGAGTATGAACCAACAATAAGCAATCAGGCATACAAGAGCAGTCATATTTCTTTTATTAAAAATCACATCTAGATCCAATGACCATAAAGCTCAGTTAAGCATAAAGTTACACGTGTAATTATATTGGGGACAATCAGGAATTATTTTGAACATGCTTGTTGCTCACTTTGATATTAAAGCTCACTTTAGGCATCAGAACGTAACACATATAAAACATCTGAAATAACTATACTATATTCAGGTATACTTTTTAAAAACAAAAACAAAAAAATAAAGCAGGCTACTTCCAAAAGTAAGCATAAGTGTTTGCTAAAATGATTTTATTACAATTTATTATTGTCTATTACCATTCTGTAAATAAAGCAGCAGTCCACTAAATTTACAGCCTGGCAGAAGTTAAGATTGGTGAAATTTAGAGTACACTGTTGATGTACTATGATTTTTGGTTAGTTAAAAGAAAAAAAATGGTGAAACTTAAATTTTCTCAAAAAAATTGAGAAAAGTCCGAAATTCTGACAAAAAGCTAGAGAATCTCATCCCTGCGATACTGACTGAAATTCATATGTTAATTTTAAAACTAAAATTAGTTTCCTTTTTACGTGTCAGGAATTTTTCTCCACTGCTAATCTGTCTAGCATTTTAAAAGTTAATATTCACTCATGAAGTTTAGAAAAATAATTTCAATCAGATTTGAGCAGAACATGAAATTAAGAACCTCAAAAGAATCTCTAGGTTATTCCAGCTTTACATTTACGATAGAGATAGCATAATGAGAGATTCTGTGCTGTGTAAAATAAAAAAAAAATGACCATGAGACATTTATCATAACTAGCTTAGTTATTGTTATTTTATGACGTGAGTCAGTTGTATCACTTGACCATCGCCAATTATATATATATATATATATATATATATATATATATATATATTAGGGTGATTGAAAAAAAATTTTTTTTGAATTTCTTTGGTCTTACCCCGCAGTTTTTTTACACTACTCATGAATGTGATGTATGTAAAATTTTAGCTCAATTGAATAATATTTAGAGGTCGCGCAACGCGATCAAATTCTATTGAAAATAAGCAATTTCGAGAGTTGGAGTACATAACTTCATTACCCGAAATAATACTGTTCTTTATATAAAATGGAATAATTGAAAATGTTAATTTACTCTACTAAGTAATTAGTCAATAAAATAATAGCTCAAAGTGAGTTATAACGACCCCCCTCCCCCCACTCCAAAGCTGCATCATCTCTTACCTGAGTTTGGGTAGAAAATGCAGCTGCAAGCTCAGGCTGTGGTTTCTGTTTTCTTTTCGGTTGTGTGAGATGTATGAGTTTATCCGGCTAAAACACCTAGCATCCACTCTAGACAGGGCCCAATATAAGTGACAGAAAGCCACTTTGATAGTAGCTGCTACAGTACAAAGTATGGGTCAAAATGGGGAGGATTTGACGAAGTCCATAAAACGGTAAAGACAAACTATTCGCTCTGAATTGGCCGTTAACTTACAAAAGTTGTTTAAATCTATGACTTCCTTTGATAGTTCACTGGAACGAAACACTTATGCAAAATATATTGGGAAAATGAAGGAGGATCGGTGGGTTTCATACCAGTATTAGTATCAGGACCACAAGCATTGATGATTTACTTCTGGGTTCTAGTAAGTTAGTCAGGCCCTGGAATTGCTACGGCAAATGCTGCAGTGTGATTACCAGTTAGATAAATGGGAACTTACTGAGCTCGTACGTGGAATGTGTTTCGATACGACATGCAGTGCTGTTACTAAAATTGGAGCAAGTTTGAACTTGGGGAAAAGAACTAGGGAAGCAACTTTTATATTGTGCTTTCCGCCATTATATTTTAAACATTGTGTTTTCTATGGTATTACAATCGAAGTCTATTCTAGTCTTAGTCTTTCGGTATTTTAACCGATAAACCAAGAAACAGGCAGAATTGGGGTATTTGATTGCGTGCAATGTCAAATGCGGTGTTCACATAATTGCGTGGAACCACCCACTGCCATTTTATCTACAATATTGCTTTTTAAGCGGTTTCAGCTATCATAGTCAAGGATAAAGCATTCTAATTTTAAACCTGGAGTGAGAAACAATGAGGTTGAGGAGTTGGTAGCCAATTCAGAGCAACGTGCAACTAGTAATGGAAGTTGCACAAAGTCAACTTCTGATGACCCATGCAAAAGAAGTGTCCAAGGAAGATACTAGAGCTTAGTGTGATTTTCTTGAGCGGAGCACCTTCTCTTGGTGTATGTTTTCGTGTCCCAGGAGCGGTTCATCCTGTTATATCTGTGTCAAAGATTCTTTATGGCTTCAAGTTTATTTCACAACCAGTTCAAACTTGCAGCCGGACAAAGAAAAGGTATTCGTAACATATGAACATTCTTATCGTTAATGGGAAAGAATATCTAAGAGCTGGGTTCCCAGCAACCCTTTTTGTGAAAGCACTGAGAAATGATTTGGAACATTTTCAGCGTCCTTATTCATGTAAAGAAGAAACTCAAAATATATCAGCTGTTTGATCCTGAGCGGGCCGTGGTGGCCCGATCGGTAAGGCATCGGACTCGTGTCCGGAGGGACCCGGGTTCGATCCCAGTCGATCAAAGATCCACCGCCTTGATTAATGGTGGCTGGGAGGCGTTAAAAATGTCGTGGTCACAAAGTCCTCCAAGTGAAACGATACCTCTGCGGGTGCTGGGCCTAGGATTTGCTCGACCCTAGGTTCTGGTTCAAAATTAAAAACAGAGCGCCCTTCAGGGCCCTATCCCGGTTAAACCACGAAGCTGTGGTAGGTACGGGGGACCCTAGAGGTGTGAAATGAAATGTTTGATCCTGAGCATTGGAATTTTCAAGATAGCTATCAACAAGGCTTTGTACTACCGAAGAAACTGAGGATTGTAAACGACAATACGGAGCGTGGCGTGGCCTTTATTGAAGCATTTGTTAAGATTATCACTAACGACGAAAAACAAAGACAGTATCTTCTTCAAGTGGTACAGGAACACAGGAAAGGTTTCAAAGTTGCAAAAATGTAATCTTAAAAAGTATTGCAAGAATTAATGAGCGAACTACTATATATTTAATGTATTTAAATTTGTTTTTTATATTTTTTCCGTATTTGATTAGTTTTCATACTTTTTTTCTTCAGAGAAAAAAACAGCAATAAAGTAACTTTATTATTATTATTTACGTTCGCATTTGTGCCACTATCACAAAATTTGAAGTACTCCTAAAGGTAAACATAGTTTACTAAAATTTTGGAGAAATAATTCAGTGTATATAAAGGCCTAAATAAAACGGCAACACGAACAAAAATACAAAGGCTACTTTTTTCCATAGATATCATTTACGTTCACGTTTTTATCAATATCACGAAATTTCAAGGCGTTTGCGCGACCTCTAAATATTAATATATTTTGTCAAAATTTTGCACAAATAATCAGTGTATATAGTGGCACAAAATAAGAGGGTAAGACACACAAAAATACAAAGTTTATTTTTTTCCATACATATCTGAATCACCCTAATATATATAAATATATATATATATATATATTTATATATATATATATATATATATATATAAATTTATATAATGAATTTGATGTTAATTCATCAAAGACAAACATTTCTTTAAGAGAATTTTGGAACCAAAACAGAATACTTTCAAGTGATTTCAAGTCATTCTCAAGCACTTCTTTTGAAATAAATAAGTAATAAATTTACTGAAATAGCTCATAACCTCTTGGATCCTTACAGTATCTCAAATGCAATATGAGCATAGAGAATATATCCGGCTTACATGACATCTAACTACCTTCTCAGAAAGTACTGATGTTATCAGTGACAAGCAAGGAAATCAATCAGTTGTGTTCACAACAAAAAGTTTGAAAAAAAAACAGCAGCCCAAAGTGAACCAAAACTGTTCAACAAAATTTAAATATGAAAATAATATGATAGATATGACTCGCATTCACTTTATATACTGGAACATGATAAAGTAAGAGGAAACGAATTGAAATATCTTAAACATAAATTCTTTATATATAAAAAACATATCAAAAAACTTACCGCTGGTGGTGAAAATTTAAGGGATTTTAGTGGTATATCCTGAATTAGTTGCACAGGAAATTTGTTTGGCAAAACCATCATAGCAGCAATTTGCTCATTTACTGCTTTTCTTAAAACATCTCTGAAAGTAGAAAAAATAATAATATTTGATATTTTACTGTCAGTCCATCACGAAAAAAGCTCCCGCCGGATTGTCTGCACCAGTCTATTACCATAGAAACGGACCTGATTCATTGTCTAGAAGGGTTAGCAGTAAGTTTTTTGCGCAGCAATTTGCCATTCGTCTTCTCACTTTTGTGTAGTTGCACGGGTTTCATTCGTTATCAAGCTTCCACCGAAAAAATGAGACCTGCCTCGTTACTATAGCTACAGACAGGCACAGACATTTCGGCGGGAGCTTTTCTCGTGATGGACTGACAGTACTGTCCAATAAATGCTTTTACATCACAGAATTTTCATGTGGTGTGAGCAAATGCAATAATGTGGGTTTTCGTGTATGTGGTGGTCTACATATCTTGTGTGACATCAACTATAACAACATATTAGCACACAAAGATATTTTTCTAGAGCTTTTTTCAAGATGTGAAAATACTCTTCCATATTTATTAGTCATAAAACTTCTTTTGCAGGAGTGAAATATACGAAAAAAAAAGTAAAGTCCATAATTTTGATTGAATCCGAAAAAAAAAAAAAACTAGCTTTCTAAACACGAAATGGAAGTTAACAGAAAAGGAAGGAGGTGTTTTTCATTTTGATTTTTAAAATTTGAAATATTTGACTTCTTGAATTTAAAAAACTAATAAAGCAATAAAATGCAGTCTCCTTAAATTTTCCAGGAGGGGGATTTAAAAATTATTTCAAATACAAAGTCTGAAAATACCTGATGAAACTTCAATTCCTTCCTTCATCAATGGTAAAGGAAGGAATATTTCATCCTCTATCTAAAGCTTAACAGCTTTGTACAATTTTCCGTCAGGCCAATTTGAAGTTTGATGCCTCCTTTCCAGTTCTCATAATTTCAGCAAAAAAAAATTTCGCATTTCAAAATTATATTCAACTGCACAGTGCACTTACTCATTTTAATAATACAAATAAACTATTCAAAGCAAACACAGAAGTACTCTCTGCCTTTGCTCTTTCAGACTTGCACAACAGTGGGATATAAAAGTTTAATGCCATCAAGCAAGCTTTTAAGAATTTTGTAGAAAAATAAATACAGAGTAAAAAAGATTACTTTTACTGCAAAGAAATCCTGCTATAAAATGTAAAAGAAAAAAAAAATTGTTCGGAACTTGGATCAACAAGAAATTGGATGATGCCATTATACATATTTGTTTATAGAAGTACAGTATATTCACGAAAATCTGAGGAGGAGGACAAAAGGAAATTTTGCAACAGCGAAGCATTTCTATCAACAAGTTTTTTATGCAAATCATCTTTTTACCTATTAAATATACACCTTAAAATGTTAGTAAAGCACCTTGAATTAACTGGAACCTCAGACTTTTGAGTATTATATTTATTTGGAAAGTTTCAGAACTCACCCTAAGCCTGGCATATCCAACACATTGGCAACATTGGTCAAGTTGAAATCAATACGCTAAAATTAAAAAATGAATAATAAATGTTTTCTGCAATAATAAGAGTAAATGTTGAAATATTAAATTTTTGTTTGAATATTTAAAGAAAAACAAAAACTTCCAAATGCCAAAACTGAGTTTTGTAACCTCAACAATAAACCTTTTAGCTCTTTAACAAAACTAATAATTCACTCTTCATTAAAAGACAAAACAAATATAGTTATCTCTTAATAAGTCAGGCTTTAAGGGGGCTTACTTTTTTCCTATAATAAAAATAAAAATATGAATAACCCCACTTCAGAGACATGACTGGAAAAGTAAGACACTTGTTACTATTAATGGAAATATTTCTGTAAATCTATTTTCTTCTAAATGTATTGAAAGTTGTGCATAAACAATGATTAAATAACAATTAAAAAACTGAATACTTTGGTAAAACTTTCATGGAACTTATAATGTTACTTTTATCATTGATTTAGTTTATGTATGGTTAATTTTATTTATTTGTTCATTTATTTAATTTTTATGCCACCCCCTCCAGAAAAATATATAATTCATTCTTTTGAGCTGATAATAATTTTGTGTTTGCACATTAAAAATATATATTTAAGTTTATTAATTTTTGGTAATAGGAATACTTTAAAAAACAGTCAAATGCACTAGTAGAGCATGAACTATTTATCTTTATCAGTAGAAACTTCAGGTTACTTGCTTTAAGGAGGAACAGAAAGTTTTAAAGTCTTGTACAAAATGTAAGACTGCTCAAGTTACACCTGAGCATATTTTTAAACGCATTGATTTCGCATTGGACGAGGTGCTTTCCAAACCTATTATATGTTTTGATTTTCTGGTAGCTTTTGGACTTAAAGAGGTGGTTTGATCTTTATCATGCCAACTAGAGATCAGAAAAATCAACACTTAGTTATCAAAATTTTCTAAAACAGGAAAGTGTTTAAAACTTTAAGCTTAAGGGGGGGGGGGGGGACAAGCTTATGAAATTTCAGAACAAAAAATATAAAATAAATTATGTTTTTTAATAATAATTGGTAAATAAAATGAACAAATAGAAATACATATATATATATATATATATATATATATATATATATATATATATATATATTAATGCAGAAAAGAAGAATGTGTTTCTTCTGAATACCAAAACATGATAATTTTCAATCTTAAATAACAAAAAAAAATAGTAAAACTTTAAAATAATTTATACTTAGATTGACATAAATTTAATCACATGAATTAATGTAAGAAAGAAAAAAAAAGTATAAGTACAATGATGTTAAACACAAAAACAATTTGCAAAAAATGCAGATGTATATTTTACATTTAAACAAAGGCTAAATTTCACTTTGCTTTTTTATAATGAAGCATTTAAAAGAAAGCTAAATACTAACTGGTCGATTTAAAAAGAATACAGTTACTCCACCAACAAGAGGAATGATTTTTACTAAAGGTTTCATCACCACCCGCATTGTGCCATAAATCTGAAAAAAAAAAAAAAAAAAACACCTTGAATCTTCTAATCCTTTAAAGAAATACATGTATTTATTTATGTATTGATTAAATAAGTTAAATGTATTTACATGGTTCAGCATCATTTACCTGTAGATCTTTTATTCCGGCTCTAAATTTTTTGACACCCACTTGAAAGTTACAGTCGCCAGAGTACCTATAAGATTTATTTAGGCAAAAGAAATTAATGACAAGTTTGATTTCCTACTAATAATTTAAGCACTGAATTTTCAGATACATACTTAAGTAAACACCACAAATGACAAAATGTTGTAGTTAGGGATATAATGATTAGTGCTATAGCAAAACACTTATTATTAAACTATTTCACGTCAGCCAATACTGAATGCACATTCAATCTTTTAAACTACAAACATGATATTCAGCAGAAAAATGCAAAAATGTCTCAAATACATTGTATTCCATAAATAACAATAGTATTTTGCTAGAAAATGAAAAAAAAAAAATCATTTTTCACAATATAATATATGCCCCTAAAGCAAAATACTTTGTGGTGTTCTGCAGTATAAATACATACATTATAAATTTCCATCAGTACATATTCAAATATTGTTAAGATTATTATCAAACATTCTTTTTCTTAATTGTATGTATTAGGTGATGCAATTCTGAATTTCATTAATTACAACAAAATTGTACAATAAAATTTTAATAAGTACTTAACTATCACATTCATTTCTTTATTTCTGCTAACTCTAGTATTTACTGAATACTACAGTAGTGACATAGAATTCATTGAAACTAAAATAATGAGAAAAAAAATGTGATTGTAATGATAAAGTTAACTGATTATAATATTTTTATGGACATACTGCAGAATTATTTTAAGTACGTCTTTTTACATCACAAGCCAGAGTTTTCTCAAAATAATGGTGCATGGCTAACCTTTTACCTTCCCATAAGCATGATAATTTCAGTGATTTTCTTCAAATATCCCCTCTCCACACACACACAATTGAATAGAATTGTACTGCAACTTATAGCCATCTGTTCTATGATGTACGCTGCAAATTTAATAGTAATCTGCTTTTGGGATGCATGTCTATAACATGAAGCACAATATTCTTGTGAAAAATATCTGAATCATAATATGTATTACATCCTACATGAAATAGTACTAAGCATACTTTGTTCCTTAAAAACTAATTAAAAAGCAAAAGTACATGCTGGATTATTTTTTAAACATGGTATTTTTTAACATACTGTTCAAATGAATACACACAGAATGTGCCATAAATGTATCTTGAGAAACTGTCAACATTAAAATGGTTCTAATGAAATTAACACGCAAATTAATTCCAGACTGAAAGAAAAGATTAGCTTTTAGTCACAATCGCTTAATTTCATATGCATTAACAGCTTTTGAAATTTTGTGATGGTAGCAACATACCATTTTTGAAATACATTAATGCCAAAAAGAATGAAATAAATTATTTTCAAACAATAACAAAACCACCTTCAAAAAACACTGAGGAGCTAAAACGCAAAATGTAATTTGTTACATTTACATATGATATCCAACTCAAACCTTTGAATCAAACTTATTTTACCATTCTAATATAAACATCAATCACCCACTTTTAAAATAAACAAAAATTTTAATTACCAAATGATAAACTACCTTATTACTCAACTAAATATATAATTTCTTGATTTTTTATCAAATTTTGAAGTTATTTATATTTCATATAAACTACTAAATTACCTAACAGTCTATGTTTTATTTTAACCATCTTGCCGTTTAAGACGAGATATCTCGTCCATTTAACATGTATTCTTGGGACTGCCCAACCGCAGGGTGGTTAAAGACTAATTTCATATTTAGTTAAATTAAAGTTTTGGTAGGTAGTCAGTTATGTTAGGTAGTAGTTTATAGGAGGCACCCACTTCAAAAGGCAAATAAAAATTAAAAATCGTACTTAATTAGTTGGGTACTGAAATAATTTTTTACTAATTAAAACTAGTGTTTATTTGAAAGTGGGTATTTTATTTAGTTGATGTTTTTTCTGGAAGTGTAAAATAAATTTGATTCATTTGTTTGGGTAAGAAATCTTATGTAAATTTAACAAATTATGTTTTGCTTTTTAGTTCCTGAGGGGTGTTTTTAAAAGCGGTTTTGTTTTATTTCCAGAGCCTTTAGTACAGGTGTCAAAAAGGTTTAATGCTAACAGTAGAAATAACAAAGTGAAACTAAAGCAAAAATAAAATGTGAAGTAATGTACACTAAAATGACCCTTGTCAAATTTTGATATTACTTTATATTAACAACCAGCAAGCAAATTATAAATCAATGAATTTAAGAGTAAGGAATAAATAATCTTTTCCGTTAACTTTCTAACTTTAACCTTTTAACTGTCATGCCCGAGATAGTCTCGGGCACAGCTGGTTTTCGAAAATGTCACGCCCGAGTATTACTCGGGGTAATTTTTTTTTTTTGAGTGCATCGTATTGTTATACCCGAATATATATCGGGAGACGTTTATTTCGGCTTCATCTCTTTGTCAAACCCGACTGTTTCTCGAGTTTGTGCTTGGAAAAGTGTTAAAAATCATAATAACTTGACAGTTAAAGGGTTAAACATTAAGTATTCATTATATCTTTAAATAAAAAAAAAAGTTTTCCTCATAATTATGTGCTTAGTAACAAATAACTTACCGAATTTCTAAATCCATTATGATTTCATTTCTTGAGACATTTTCCTGATAAACTTTAACTCCACCAATTCTCGGAGGCTAAAAATACAAGTTAAAAAAAAAAAAATTTAACAAGGTAGAAAATTAGTCAAATATTTAATATCAAAAGAAGCATTTTCTTTTTTAGTGAGAAAAATTCAATTATAAATTAAATTAGTGATATATTACTGAGAAAATTACGAGTGAAAGTTTCTGCAGTACTGAGGACTGATAACACTGAAAATTATCATAAGCCTAAGTGTTCTGATAACTCAAACTCAATGAAAAATACTTACATTTCATTCAGCTATTATTTTTAACCACTTCCCTTACAAATTTTTGTGGAAAAAATTGTAAAAAAAAAATTATATTTTTTTATTTTGATTTTTTAATGCAAGGAAATAAAACAAGCAAAATATGTAGGTTTCAAGTTGAATTTTTAATTTTTTATAGGTGTAATATCATTTAGTTTCACCCGAGTTTTCTCGGGATAATAATTACCTGCAACTCATACGAGCCCGAGATAACTCGGGATAATCAGGCAAGCGGTTAATCAATTATCAAACAAAAAATAAACATAAACTAAGCTACAGACAGACAAAAGACAGATATGCCACCTGGAAATATTAACTTGCTGAAAAGATATACTTCAAAAACATCAAAGCTTCAAAATTTCAACACCCTTTCAAGTAGGAAGGGCAAAAACAGGAGACACATACTTATTGACGAAAAGGACAGCTGTCAAATTTCCACTTTGCTTATTTTTTACAATTGATCCAAAACATATGTACTACCAGCTACCTAAATTGTTTCACCTCAATTAAAGCACATATACCAACCACTAACTTTTCCAGGAATTTTTTCAATTAAAAAATTCAATCTTGTAGTAAATCAACTACAAAAAACGCTTTCATTCAGTGGCCCATTTCAACTAAATTCCAACAAAAACTGCAAACCCTAACTTTGTATTGAAAGTAGCACAACAAATAAAATTATTTCACTTAAATTTACTTAAGTTTTGTACATTGCATAATTTGTAAAGCACATTCAAAATAAAGGTGAGTCTGCAATCTCTGGATGATATAACAAAGTGTTCAGTATTTGTTTTCAACTCGAAAGGTAATTGGCAGCTCTTTACACATGAAATAAGAAACAGAAAATTTGACAATCAATTTGAAATATAATGGTAAATTTCAGGATATTTTCAAAGCAAAAAAAAAAAAAAAAAAGAAAAAGCTTATTTACAAGCCACAAATCACTGAAAAAATAAGAATAGAATGTTATGTGATATACTTACCATGTCGCCAAGAATAATTTTCTCAAATCTAAAGCTTTGAAGGTATGAAGGCAAGAATTCTCTAATACTTGGTTCTACAGTTTCTTTAAGCATCTCTTTAACATAATTTCCTACATAAGGCCACAGCTGACGCAAAATCTATAGCATCAAAAAATAATTTATGCAATAATTAATAAATAGTTTAATGCATAGGTACAAAAGACAAGTTGTTAAAGGTGCTGATGCTCATGTGAAATACCTTTAAAATGTATAACATAATTTAAATATTGATAAAAATTTAAAGTTGTAAGTCTGATATTAAAAGCTTAGTTAAATTGGTTTTGAATTTTGTGAGGAAAAGCACATTAAGATCTAAATTTCAAATGACATTGAGCTTGACAATGACAGTAAACTATTTAGGTTAGTGATCTTAAGCATACAGCAAAGTATCGCATATTGCACACTCATCACCTTAACACTCTGAAATTTTCATGTCAGCACTTCAGCGTGGGAAATAAGCGGTATCGCATCGCAGTTTGCGATTCAAAACGAGTGAAAGACGATGCAATATCCTAAATTGCATCGAAAATTTTGCGATGCAAAAAAAAACCCAATTTTTTTTAAAAAAAATTTTTGGCAAAATTAAACGTTTCTAACTTTAAAATTGGTGCATCGAATCCGTTCCTCCGGCCCCCTCTTTTGATTGACGTTATCTCTCCACATAGGGCGTGACCAACTCGTCAAAGTAGCTCGCGTTATCAGCTTTCGGGGAAATGATCTTCTTTCCTTTGACTGCCCCTCCCCCCCCTTCACCGAGCCGAATATCAATGACTTTGCTTCCCGTGCTTGCAACCTGTTTTTCGCAGAACGAGAAAGTGCTGAACAATCATCTTTGGAGCCCAGCGAGCTGGGAGGCTCGATGACAAAAGAGTGGCCAAGGTCAGAGCGTGACAAGGTCACACCACCGTAAAACAAGGGGAGATCGTGCCCAGTTGCTCCTCTCATACCACGTGACCTTCCTCTCTCGTTCGCACCTCTCCCTTCGGGCCTTCTAGTAGGATAGGAGATATAGGAGAAAACTGAGAACTTGCAGTTCGATCGTTATTCGTCCACGTGCTTTTCGTAGGCGCAGAAAAATTTCGGTGTTTGTGTATTTTCTCCTGTGCACGTGCGTTGCATTCTTTATGATCCGTGCGCGCTAAAATAATGTCTACTAGCACATACATAAAGATATTGACTGTTAAAAAGTGGATCAATGAGTTGGATCCTACAAAGAAATGGTTGGACTTCGTGGAAAACGATGATAAACTAACAGTCAAGACTGTGTTTTGCCAAATTTGCCGGGACAATGTCAAGTCATTGAAAACAATGAGGAAATTCAGTTGCTCATTCATTGATGGTGTGTCCGGAAAAACAGTGAAAAAGGATAGCATACAAAAACATCTTAAATCTGAGATGCATCAGGCCAGTGCTTCAAAGTGTGGAAAAGCTCTGTTGTCACTGACCGATTTCTATAAGAAAACTCCCATTGGACAGTCGATGGCTGGGAGCTGTGCAGCTACTAATGCGCGTGTGAAAAAATTGGTGGATATATCATATGTGATAGCTAAGGAAGAAATTTCGTTTGCAAAATATCCCAAGCTTGTGGAATTGGAACTGCGCCATGGTGTTGATTTGGGTCAAACCTATCATCACAAGAATGCATGCATTGAATTTAGCGAGTGCATTTCAGATGTCCTAAAAGATGAGCTGATCAATGATTTAATGAAAGCACAGTATTTCACGGTCTTCATAGACAGTAGTACAGATGTGAGTGTTCTTGAACATGAAATTGTGTATGTTATGTATTTGAATGATGAGGGAGATGTTAAATTTAGCTTTTTGAACATTTCCGAAATTAAGAGTGCTGATGCATTGGGGATTAAGAATTCATTGATTGAATCATTTACCAGCTATGGCATAGCTGATTTTGAAACCAAACTGGTAGGTTTTCTTGCTGATGGAGCAAGTGTTAATATGGATGAACATGGTGGTGTTGCAGCACAACTTAAAAAAACCTGTCCTTGGTTAGTGGTTGTCCACTGTTTGAACCATTGCTTAGAATTGAGCATTAAAGAGTTCATGCTTTCAACATACTTTGGATCAATAGCAAGACTCATGGAAGAATTGCACAATTACTATGAAAAAAGTGCAAAACGAATTCGGCAATTTAAGGAATTAGCTGAAGCTCTTGACGAAGACATTTGTAATGTAGCTGCCTTAAGAGATTATGGTACAAGATGGATTGGACACACAAGAAGAGCTGTTGAAGTTTTGCTTCGTAATTATATTGTTATTGCAACTCAGCTTAAAACTATAGTTGCGGATCCAAGTTTCAGAGCAAAAAAGGAGAGGGCCAAAATGGTTGGAATACTGCAAAAGATCAAAAGTGTAAAATTTGTGTGTTGGTTGTTGTTGTTGAAAGATGTTCTGCAGCCTCTGTCAAAGTTATCTTCAATTCTTTAGACGGATGATGTAGATATTCTCATGTTCCTGAATTCCCTTGAAGAATTTTATGATTCTGTTAAAAATTTAAAGGATCGAAAGTTTTCACAAGAGCTCAACTCAGTTTTGTCACAATTAGAAGATGAATCAGATGATTCAAGTGACAGTGATATAAAAATAAAATTTCGGGGGGGGGGGGGTAGAGCTTGTGCAGCCTACTTGTGTTTCAGTTGAAAGTTTTTATGCTGATTGCGAAGATATGCTAAACAAATTAAAAGAATGTGTCTATAGCAGATTGGGAGATATGCAGGAGAGCCCAGTTTTTCGAGCCGTAAGACTTATAGAGCCAAAATTATGGCCAAAAGAGAAAGCTGATCTTCTTAATTTTGGATCTGACGATATTCAAGCGGTTATTGAACATTTTAACAAATTTCTGGAAATAAAAGGCATTGATCCACGAAATGTTATAAATGAATGGAATTCGTTTAAAATATTTTGGCTGAGAAATCTTCAGCATCTAACAAAGAATATGCTGTGGCAATGTCTAAAAAAGACTTATTGTAGTCAATTTTCGTCTCTTGTCATTATCGTAGATATTTTGCGGATACTACCTGTTTCTAATGCCAAAGTAGAACGGGCATTTTCTGCAGTTAAGCGAATCAAAACAGATAACAGAAACAGATTACGTACAGAGGTACTAAATAACCTCCTTACCATAGCATTAGAAGGGCCAGAGCTTGCCAATTTCGATCCGGAAGGAGCAGTTGACAAGTTTTTTGATAAAAAAGCCAGACGCCCTTCTACTCAACCATATGGGAAGAGGGTTAAACTTACCTCCGAAGCTACCCAAGGAAATCCTTCAGATGTTATGGAGGTTCTGGATGTGGAATAAGTGCCATTCAACTACTAATACATTGGACTAATTTTTTTTTACAAATACAGACAGTTTTGTGTTTAATGTTTTTTTTTTTGTTTTAAAAATTGACTTTGATTTTTGTTTCTTCTACAAATTTGACTTTCACCTCAAGAAAAGTGCTGTTCAGGGGAAAAAGTGCAGCCCCTAGAAACTGCAGCTCAAAAATTTCGAATCACAAACACCCCTCGTGCTGTTGATTTTTTTATGTTATAAATTACCTTTTGCTGTTTTAACTATTTTTGAATTTCAAGTGGACAAGTGGAAGCTTACTGTCCAGGTATGTATATTAATTTTGTTCGCGTCTTATATTACAAAACTAGATTTTCCTCGCAGATAAATTATGATTATGTGAAAGGAGTGTATTTGATATCACGTGGAAGGAAAAATTAGCTGTCAAACAGTATACTTGATAAATTTAAATTATTTTTTTGATTAATAAATAAGGCATTATTTAAAACGTAAAAGATAGAAATTAGTTCTTAAACCATATTTGTTTTTGTGCTGATGTTATTTAGCGAGTTTCGTAAAACTGCTACTCAATTTTACAGAACTGCTCCTCAATAACAGAATTTGTGGAGCAATACTGCTCCTCAAAATGAAATACTTATTTCCTACGCTGCAGCACTTTTATATGTTTCTGAAATAAAGCTCTACAAATTTTAGCTTAAGGGTCAATCCATATCACTTCAACCCAGTCATGACACCCATAGTCTCAGATTTTGCTCAAACTTGGCATAATTGTTCCTTTTATAGAGTTGAGAAAAAATGCAAAATTTTTTTGCTCTATCTCAAATGGTTTAAATTTTATGGAGGGTCAAAGTTTTTGAAATTTCACGATTTTTGCCGATGGCGCGCAGGAAAACCAATTCGCGTTTATGCAGAAAATAAATCATAACTTCCATATTTACCAACCAATATCAGGGTTGCAAAAAAGCCGGCTTTTTTTAAAAAAGGCCAGACCGGCCGGCTTTTATTAAAAAAGCCGGTCTTTTTTTAAAAAAAGCCGGTCTTTTTTGGCCTTTTTTAAAATATTATACTTTACACTTATACTTTTGACTTCTATGCATTTTAATCATATAACCCATATCAATTTAAGTAATAAAACAATACTTTTGTGAAATGATAAAAGAAATATTTACACAAAAACTGCAAATCATTATAAAACATCAAATAATAATGTCATAGCATATCACTGCTGGATTAGTTGGTTTGAATTTGAATAAAATGCAAAGAGCGAACTCCCCTTTATTTAAACTCTGCTGAAAAGAAAAATATTAGAATTGTTTGAAGACAATTGGACAAAAAAGCCTATCCTGCACTATTTGTAAAATGATATGAAGGTATCATGACCAGCACTCTTTAGTGAAAGTAAGGCATTATCTCCCTTCCTAGAAACTATGGCCCCTTAATAAAAGGGAAGGCAAACCCTGTGTCCTTAAGCAATTATGGGAGTCTCAGAATTCAGTAGAGGCTTGTGTGGAAAGAAAGGGTGAGATATCATTGGGAACAATCGTTCAAATTGAGTGACAGGACCAATGTACAAAAGGATTAAAAGTTTAAAATCAAGATAAAAAGCAGGTGGTTGCACATTATTATACTAAAAGAAAGGATGCCTTCCTTCATTCTTTAGGAAGTGGAGAGCAGGTGAAAGAGCAATGGTCAGCTCAATGACAATTTGACAATCCAGTTGATTGAGGGAGTGGCACCTAAAAGAGAGATTGCAGGGAAACAAAGTGAGGAGGGGGCTTCTTCTGCATTTTATGCAATCTTTAGGCAAGGCTGATAGTTACTGTATATAGCAACAGTTATACGTAATTTTTTGAATATGCAGTGTATCATTTCTTTAAAGTAATTTTTAATTTGTACTAAGCAAGATCACATGTCTCTAATAAATGAATTTGTTTTCCTATTTTTGTAATGTATGTTTTATAAGAAGCAAATTTTTATCTTATTTTATCTAATTTAATATTACAGTATAACTTAATGATATTGTTCATATAAGCACAATTTTTATTCCAATATGTTTATTAAAATATGCTTTGAAAAAAAAAAGAGACAGATTTACAAAAAAATTGGTCTTTTTAAAGTGTTTTAAATCAAAAAACCAGTCAGGCTTTTTTTAATCATATCTCTGATTCAAGTACTTCCCTCTTCCCTTAAACAAGTGCTTTCAAAACTCTTGAGTTACTAAACTAGCATTTCCTGCTGCCATGTTGCCTAAAGTAAAAATTTTAAAAAGACTGTTGCATCGACCAGTTTGCTTTTTTTTTTTTTTTTTTTGCACTATTATTTATGTATGCAATAGTAAAAACATTACTTCTGAAATCTGTATCATTCCAGTAGAATTTAAATTCATTCACTAATATAGACCTGTTGGTTTCTATGTATACATAAAAAACTTTATTTTTTAAACAATTGTTTTTCAATTAAGAAACAGATAAAAGTTTTTGTGACTTAAAAAAAGCAGAAAAAAATGTAAGAATTCATTGTTATTATAAGACTAAACCAGATAACTGCTAACAACAGCAGCAGAATCATGTGAGCTTTTGAATACTTTGACGAAAATTCATTTACGACCATTTACATTCCATTGAACAAGACTAATTACCTGATATAGAACAATAGCTTTATTTTTCTATTTTTGTAACAACTATCTAATTTTTAGTCTTGTGTCATGGAATTTGTCAACAGAGCTGTAATTGTATTAATAATATAATTTTCATTGTAAGTAAATTAAAATAAAACACCACAAAAAAAATCCTAAAAAAGCCAGAGTTTTTAATAAAAGCCGGCCTTTTTTAAGTGGTTTAAACCAAAAAAAGCCGGCCGGCTTTTTTTGGCCCGGCTAAAATGTATCAACCCTGACCAATATTGATGATTTTTTTTTTCAATGTACCTGATTATGCAAGAGTTATAGAAAAAATATAATTTTCTAAGTAGGTATCTATAAAAAAATATGAAAAGTTCCTGAAGTACAATTTAGTGGTTTTTTTTAACCAAGTATAGAGCTTTACTTAAAATGAGATATCTCCAAGAGGGTAGTAAATAATCCCCCCATTTTTTTTATATTTCTGATCTAAAAGATGCATTTTATCACACAAAAAAATAACTTTGGTGGTTTTTACACTCCTACATTTAAATTTAGGGCATAAAACATTTTTTTTAAGATAGCAATTAATATGAAGAAAAAAAAAAACCTTTAGCACCAGCCTTGCTCTTGAAGGGTATAAATCTGACTAATATTATGCAGTATAGTCCAGAACACGCCCTTATCTTGAATACACATGATATAAATAGTAAAAATTACAACAAAAATATTAAATTACAAAATTAGATGCAATTATGAACATCCATTGATAACGCTCTTTAATGAAAATAGTAAACATTAAAAACTTACCAAAAGGAATGTACATAATGTTAGAAACACTTTTAGTTGTAGACAGGAGAAAAAGTATTTTGAAAAACTGAATTTATATTTTTCATGCAGTCTCGAGAAAAGTGGTAAGTTCTTCCAGTTGTTGTTTTAGGGGGCTTCACAACTGCTAGGACATGAGGGTTAGGGATTGCACAAATATCCTCCCTCTCGGGCCAGAAAAAAGATGGTGAAGGTCCATGAGGATGCATAAAACTTACAGTGACATCTTTTTCTTCTTCATTTACCTCATTCACCATGCCAAAATACCACAAATTGTCATACATACTTGCAATGAAACATCCAGAAAATAACTGTTCTATTTTCACGATTGAAATTTGCTGTTTGTTGTACAAATTGAAAGTGAGAGCTGGTTTTTCATCAGTACTTATTCTTCTGGCTTCAATGTTTCCTAAATCATCTATTGGTCGAAAATTGTGGAACATTCTTGTTCCAGGAAGAGTTTCAACTAATTTAAATCGATTCTCTAAAGTCTGGCGAGTTAAATCAACTTCCTGTTTAGAAATCAATTGGAAGTGAATGCTTTTAAAGCTAGATTTGCAAAACTCAAAAAGCTCATTTGTTGTCAATATTTTTTTGCCTAGCTCTCGTTGATAACTATGTTTTCTCGCTCCACATTTAACAGTACCCCCTATTCCGTCACATTCTGTTTTTCCATGACTAGTTGCGTGGAATGACCACTGAGCTTGAAGTTGGAAATCTTTTTCGTGCATGCACAAATTCACAAAGTTGAACTTATTTTTATACTGCCCAGCACATCCATCACTGAAGTAGTGAAAATTTGTAATTTGAGGATATTTTGCTTTAATAAATATTGTTACTATTTCTTGAATTTTATGGACCATAGCTACATCATGTTTTAAATCATCTGATATTATGCAAAGTGAGGAAGTAATTTTTTCATTGCTTGGATTGTTATAATGGATCATGACAGGATGAATGGTACAAGACTGTGAGGTCCAGTGATAACCTTGAGCTTCGTCTTGTATTGTGAAACCATAATTTTCACTAAAATCCATTGATATTACAGCAGTATGTAATGAAACTTCTTCTTTCAAATTTTTAAAAAATGAAGCTTGTGATTTGGCTATGAATGCATGTGGAATTAATTTGTTCAATTTTGTAACTAATAAATCAATGAATTCAGTAACTGAGCTTGAACATCTTATCATTTCAGTACGATCCGTGGAAACACACTGACTATATTCAACAACGTCTTCATTTTCATAATTTTCGAATTTTGATTCTAAAAATTGGATTAGGTTGCTTTTTGGCGAGCACTCATCACAATGTCGAAGCATACATTCCCTTTTTGTGTCCTGGCAAACAACAAATGGCATAAGTTCTTTATAATCTTCTACAATTCCTGCCCCCTTAATTAGTAAAATTACATTTTGGGGAATTGTGCAGACGCACACTAAGTGTGTGCCACTAGCACCAGCCAAAACACACCACTTTGGTCTTAAAGAACAAAACTTTGATAAACCTATCTTCATGTTTGGGTACTTTAACTTAAATTTTAAATACAGCTCCCTGAGGTTACACAAAATTAAACGCTTTCTTTCGTAAACTTTTTTTCTTACGCTTACAACATCTTTCATTCCCGGCAGAATTCTGGAATGTTCGTCACTCTGGTAAAACTGTTCTACTAACTCTATAGTTTCAGGACTTAACATTTTCCCATGTCTTGGCTCTGCTAAAAACCCCTTATCTTTAAATAGTTTTTGTGCTTTGCGAACTGAGTAATCAGAAGCATTGAAAGTCTCTATTATTTTTCTTTTTGACCACATCAATGCAGCTGGAATTGTCAGCATTTGAATTTGTTTATTTTTTGGAGCATCACTTAACTCACCCTTAATAATGTTAATTAGTTTGTCCAGATCTTTGGATTTTTGCATAGCATCTTTTTCTGGATCATCTTTTTCTTCTGGCAAATTAACTTCAAGAACATTTTCAATTTTTTCTTTTACAGTTTCGTGCACTCTCTGTAGCTTTTTTTTGCCGTAGGATGATTTGCTATGTTCACCAAGTGCATGTAATTTTATTGGGGAGCATCCAATATCATGCAAAGAAGAATTCAGTTCCTCAATTGATCTTTTTTTTTGTACATTTTTTAATTCATTAGGATTCAATCCTTCATCTTCTTCTTCGGTGGAATTTCGGCTTTCACTGTTTTCTTCAATATCATCATTCAGTTGAGAAAACTTGTTCCTGCAGTTTGAACAAAGTTTCTGTCCTGGTTTCACTTGACAACCCTTTGCTGAAATTAATCTACTTTGCTTTAAAGATACAACACGAAGTCCTTTCTAAATGGAAGTCTTGTGTATTCGAAAAGGATCACAACAATACTTTTGTAAAAATTCATACTTTTGCAAATATACACATTGATGATGAAGACAAATAGTTTTTAACTCGTTGCTTGTATCTATTCTTAATTTCAATAGAGTTAACTCAGTTTCAGAGAGATTAGTAACTCTTTGTGTCCTTTTTCTTGACAAAACTAAACAAATGACAATCACTCTGAGTAACTTCTCCAACACTGCACTTCTCCATTTTTTTTAAATAACAATATTAGAACAAAAAATATTCACATATATAATTACAACTAAAGCATACACTAATAGGAAATCAGAATCAGAACATGAATTCAAAACTCAATCATATGTGTTACGCCAGCAACAGTTGACTGAATGACTGGTTAAGGCAGTGCTCTTCGGTTTTTACCAAAGTTTCATGGGTGGGAAATGGGAGAACCCACAAGCATCAGAGCCATATGCAACTGCAGAATCTCAAACCACACATGTATAAACAAGTCAAGGCAATGTGTTCTGTTTCAAAAAAGGCTTCACACCTGTTTCATCAATGAGCTAACAGCCTCTCAAAGGGATTTTAGTTACTGGGTAATTCCATCGTGACTAACATAACATTTAGAACAAATTTTTAATCTTATTTTCTGTGTGTGAGCCTTATTTTTGTTACAATACCAAAAACAAGGTGTTATTCTTCTCCGCATAGATAAGTTGTTCAAGTTAATATTTAAAAAAAATATTATTACTTTCATTTTTGGGAGTTAGGGGACATTTTGATCAACGTGACTAACATAACAGATTTGCAACCCTCAAAATTTTGTACCAAATTCATCAACACAATTCTCTAAAACTAAACCATAAAATTGCTATTTTTCCTGTGATAGTATCTATGTGAAATGTTGTTTTCACATTAATAATTTTAAATTTGAGAAATATTTTAAATAGTATTGCAAAAAGTAGAACTTTAATAAAACTTGCCTGTGACTAACATAACGTGACTAACATAACACACGATTATACATTTAACTTTAAGTGTATTACAGGTAATATTAATACAAATATTAGAATGCAAACAAGATTTTATTGAAGATTAACACGCATGTTTACCTGTAAACAAAATTTCCAGTTCAATTTTGTATTTAAAGTAATAATGTCTGCAGGAATTTACAGATGTTTGCGACAAGACTTTCGAAATTTGAATTCCTTAAGTCCAAAATTTGTTCTCATTTGTGGGAAACACAAAGGTTGCCTCAGAGCTTTTTCTCTCGAAGAGAACTTTATAATCATTTTTATTCATGTTTAAAACCTGCCTACCATGTTTCTTTTTAATCTTACAGGAGGTAAATACCACCACAATAAAATTACCCACTGTCTTAGTTTTTGTATCTCGGAACAGTCCGGGAGAATCTACTTCAAAATCATCAGCAGCTTCGTCTTCTACACAATTTCTTTTAAAAAAAAACTTCTTTTCTTGGGATATCATCCCCTGTATTTTTTTATGAACAAATTTTAAATTTTTCCGTGTTTACAGCATATCATTATTAGCAAAAAACCTATATGGGGATTGCCATTTTCAAACAAGTCTAGCTCTTTCTTTTCAGCCTTGTCACTTTCACTCAAAAATAAGCAGTTTATCTTCAATTCTTGTTGTTTTTTTTTTATTACTGAAGTAATTTCTTTGCATAATTTCCAAAGTTTGCCCATGTAAAACGCTGCTCCACACGTTGTGCTATACATGTGGGCACTTTCCATAATCTAATTTAATAAAACTCCATGACCTGTAGATGCTGGAGGCAGTTAAGGTCATATAAGTTTTTAAAGTGAGCAGCAGCTCCATATGTTCATAGAAAAACTAATTGCACGGCGATCCCGCATATAGCTATAAAATCATTTAAAATTCTTTCACTGAAGATGTTGACTTCGTATGCCGAGTGCTTACTTGCGTCGCAAATTACAGCCTAAAATTTCGACTCCAAGTTTACTATTAAAAGAACTGTTTTTAAAATAAATTACTGTAGTATATATGGTCACACTAATTTCTTTAAAATAAGATGTTCGATAAATTAATTTGTTTCTAAAATAAATTGTTTACTTAAGATTTAAGTATTTCTTAAAGAGTCGTGTTATGTTAGTCACACACAGTGATGTTATGTTAGTCACAAGTCCTATGGCCAGAAAAAAGGAAATTCTTTATGAACAATCTTATCAATCTAACTGTACCCAACCCATAGAAGAGATCAGGGGAAAAAATATAAAAAAAATTCTTTCTAGAAGGGAATAACTGAATTAATTCATGTTTTTGTGACTAACATAACAAGTAAACCAGACTGAATACCCATTAACTTTGCAATATTCATTTTATGACAAAACAAAAAAATATATACATTTCTGTAAAGCAAAAGAATCATTCTTCAATAATTAAAAAAAAATTCATCATTATTTGCATTTTTTTAAATTGTATATGAATGTGAAAAGTTAGAAAAATATGCGATGTTTTGGGTAACTGCATATGTGATCTTTACAGCCATTTTTCAGGGGTTTGGAGAAATATTTTGTAAAAACTTATGTTGAATTCTAAAAATTTGAAAAATTATCTTTAAAATGATGTATCACAAGATATATGTATTGAAAGATGAAAAAACCATGTCTAGGTTGACATTTACATGGAATTACCCTACTTTGCTTATTTTCATTCAGCACTAAGAAGTGCCAGAGGAGGGGAGCTCTTATTTATGACTTGATGAAAAGTGGGGGATGATGTGTGTGTGTGTGAGTGTGTGTGTGTGTGTGAGGGACAATGTCTTATCCTATTATATCACTGTTATTTTCTTTCTTTTTTCTAATTCTCATTTTGGGTTTGAAAATTTCTAGAGAAAAAGTTAGTTTAAACAATATCTTAAAAGTAAAGAAAATTAATGACTGAAGTGTAAAACTACAAATATGATCTCTTTTTATGCTCTAAAATACATTAGATCACTTTAAAAAAATAAAAAAGAAATGGAGGGATTATTTATTGCTAGCTTAATTTTTGAAATTACTAGTTCATGTATGTACAATTAAAAGATATTTTAATATTATGTATGTTCCTTGAGGTAGGTTTTCGAGGATTTTCATTTCAACGACGTGTTTATTGAATAAGTTATCATTACATCTAATTTTGTAATTAAAATTTTGTATTGTAATTTTTAATATTTTATGATGTATATTCAAGATAAGGGTGTGTTCTGGACTATACTGCATAATATTAGTCAGATTTTTACCCTTCAAGAGCAAGGCTGGTGCTAAAGGTTTTTTTTTTTTTTTCATATTGCTATCTTAAAAAAAAATGTTTTATGCCCTAAATTTAAATGTAGGAGTGTAAAAACCACCAAAGTTATTTTTTTGTGTGATAAAATGCATCTTTTAGATCAGAAATATAAAAAAAATTTTGGGATTATTTACTACCCTCTTGGAGATATCTCATTTTAAGTAAAGCTCTATACTTGGTTAAAATAACACACTAAATTGTACTTCAGGAATTTTTCATATTTTTTTAAAGATACTTACTTAGAAAATAATATTTTTTCTATAACTCTTGCATAATCAGGTACATTGAAAAAAAAAATCATCAATATTGGTTGGTAAATATGGAAGTTATGATTTATTTTCTGCATAAACGCGAATTGGTTTTCCTGCGCGCCATCGGCAAAAATCATGAAATTTCAAAAACTTTGACCCTCCATAAAATTTAAACCATTTGAGATAGAGCAAAAAAATTTTGCATTCTTTCTCAACTCTATAAAAGGAACAATTATGCCAAGTTTCAGCAAAATCTGAGACTATGGGTGTCAAAATCTCATTTTTTGGGTTGATTTGACGTGGAATGACCCTTAAGCTATGATTTTGCTGGCGCCTATGGTTACACACAAATATCATATAAATTTCTTTAAAAACATGAAGTGATGATGAGAGAGAACGACACAAAACAAAAAATATTAGAAACATATTAATAACAAACTTACCTTATTCACCCACTCCACTCGTTCAGTTTCAGGGAAAAAAACCTGTAAAAGAATTTCTTTTAGAACCAAATTAACAAGACAAAGGCAAGCATTATACATATCGATATATTCATGATAATTAAGCATGAAACTCTTTGCAGTTCTAAGCTGAAAGTAACATAAAGAAGCTCTGGCCACTTTTATAGAAAAAAAGCAAAACAAATTACACAAGAAGATTAACAGCACTTATTTAACTATAAATTGACAATCTCCATTTTTTTTTTTTTTTTTTTTGTGCAAACAAGAAGACACTGCGCTGAAAGATTGTGTATGTAGATAGGTTTTGGCTGCCAAATCGGCTAGACTGCATTCTAGTTTTCCTCTTAAAAAATAAAATTCCTAGATAAAGTGATAACTAAAAATGAAAAGAGGCAAAACAGTGAAATTAAAATTGCTACTGGTCTTTTGACTAAATAAAATTTTGAAACATTTACAAAAATAGTTATGAAAAATCCTCATTTTTTCAAATGCCTCTAAAACCTGTCAAACTCCAAAAAGGAAGTTCTCCTTTTAAAATGCTGTAACAAAAAACAATATATAACAAATCTTTCCACGTGATACAGATTGTCTGAAAGAGAAAATGATTATATTTCAAATACGAACTATGAAACATAATACTGTGCTCCCCAAAATCTTTATCAGAAATTGTAAGTGAGAAATGACACCCATATTGAGATCTTTAGCAGGCTGCAGTGGAGCAGCCAGAAAATTTTTCTGGGATAGGTTTTCAATATTGAAAATAATTGCTTCCTTTCTCCTTCATATTCTAATTCGAAAATATTGTTCAAGGTGTATTTAACCCAGCAGTTTCTTTGGCTACGTAATTTTTCATTTTTATCATGCAGAAGAAGTACGACTTTGCTCAGTAATCAATGTTGTTTGCGTCAGATGGATTCATGCAATTTCTTCAAGGTGGCACAATATGGCTCGCACCTCTTTGCGAGACCACTTTTCGGGATGTTGTGGCATTACTATCGCTCTTAAGTGTCTGCATACTGACGCTACTTACTCGTAGAACCGCTGTAGGACAACGTTATCTGTAAACCACTCTGGGTGGAAATATTTGCTCCACAATTATTATGTTTCAAATACTTCTGCTTGTAAACTTTTTTTTGGATAAACCCACGTATTTTTCAGAAGAAAATGTGTAGCATTTGTATTTAATAAATATTTCTTTAATATTGCGGCACATACACATCTGGTTCATAAAAAATAACACCTATGTTGTTTGTTTTGACGTCTAGAAATTTATACTAGGTGTCATCATGACACCTGGATTTGAATTCCTAGCCCTACAAGCAAAATTTCTTGCATCAGCCTTGACAGATCTTGATAATGTACTGATGGCGTCAGTATTAAATTTAAATTACTGCATACAGACTGTATAAAGATTAAAAAGTATATATTGCAAAAACAGCACGTGTGCAAGATTATATTCATCTTTCAATATCCATACTGATTTCCTCCTGCAATATTAAGACTGCATACATGTTGTCAGCGTCAGGATTCAAAAGGAGCAGTTGAAAAACACTGGTTTCATGCTGTTGCCGTCAGGGTCATTAGCAAACAAAGACCCATGCTCCCGACCCACCTGGATCTTTGTTGAAAGATACGCATGCGCGGACTGTTATTCCCAGCATTCCTAGTTTCTTGTATCGTGGGTTTTTTTCTTCGGCGTTATCAAGAACATGAGAGCGAGTTAGCTTGCACGTGGTAGCACAGTTTGGCTTCGTTAAAAATCTGTTTGCTTAAGCGTGGAATATGATTGTGTTAGAAATTATTTGAATCATTCTTAACTGCCTTTATTTAACAAGTGCTATACACAATAAATATCGCGATCAATGGCAGAAATGGGCAAAAATAAAGTTTTTCGTTCTTAAACAAAGCAGACAAGGGATTATACGCAGTGACGGTTTTACCATAAAATGACTTCAAGCTCGCTAGTAAGTTTAATTTTATTCAATAACTATTTATGTTATTCTTGAAAATAAATTAGTTTTTTGTCTAAGTGTATTTTTTAAGCTGACATCCACTCAGAAATGGACTTAGATTTTTTTTTGTTTATTATCTGCGATATTTATTAATATTTCTCCATAATTTTAACCAGGCATTTTATGTATTAATAATTCGAAAAGAAGCATACATTTTTAAATAAATAAAATATTGCATTGTATTTTTAATAGTGCGACTCATTCTGTTAAGCAAAAAAAAAAAAAAAAAAATAATAATAATAATAATAATAAAATAAATAAATAATAAAAAATCTAACTATGTTTTTGCCCCTATATAAGAAGTCTATGAATTTTAATATGTAAAGTTTATTCTAAAATCAATGAAGTAATTTTCATTATCCGCAAATAAATTGCAAATCGAACGAAAGCAAATATCTCTATGTGACTTTCCAATCATGTGTCAGCTTAAAAATATTCTAAGCTAAAAAACAATTTGCTTGAAGAATGAAACGAATAGTTAAAGAATGAAATTTACTTCGTGAATTTGAAGCGAAAATAACACACACAAAAAAAAAAAAAAAGGAAAGAAAGAAGGAAAGACCTTGCAAGCAATTGCACCTTGCATACAGACTAATTTCACACTGTTATATCAATGTATCCTGCCATTTTAATGTCAAGATAATATGTATGCAAGATTACAATAGCTACTACTTCTTGCATGCAGATTGATTTCACACTGTTATGCCAGCATTTTGATGCTTCAAAGGCAGAGCCCACCCTGTAACTCGACTGATATTAGGCTGCATAAACCTTGACAGTCAACATTGGGGCAAGTCGATGACAGCTCTTAGAGAGTAACATAACATTATTCAGGCAGCATTTAGGCAAGGTGATATTTGCCGACGCGTTAACCTTTATGCAATCCTGAGGCAAGATATTTTGCTTGCTGGGAGTTCTAACAGATACCTACAAAGCTATTTACAGATTCTATAAAAGCGATGCTTAAAAATGCAAACACTATAGGAGCTTTAGTGAAAACTTACTTCTGGAAAATATCAAAGTAAACCATGATTTAGACTTTTAAAAATATTTTCAAACATGAATTTCCAAACTTTTTAGATTTCAGTAGAAACTTATGCAATATAGTCGCATGATTTAAAGTATTGCATATTACTTTCAAGAAAACAATTGCACCATTACTTAGATAGAAAAAAATATAAATAAAAGCTTTAAAAATTCAAACTTTGACACATATTCTTCTTTGAACTAAATGTGTCACATAGTAAAAGGTGAACATAATATCCTAAACACATCCTGAATGATTTTTTGAACAGAAGTATAAACGTAAGAACAGCAACAATAACAAATAACATGATTTTTGAATCCATTCGATTTTATAAACAATGCACAAACTTACCCATGATGGTAAATCTGTGAGTCTTGCCAAAATGCAACCTTTTTCGTTGAGCAAAACAGATCTTTGAATGGCAAGTCCAACATCTCTTTCTGTCAGATAGTTGTTTCGCATCATCCATGCTGATACAGCAAGTCCCATTCCAGCACACAGCACTGAAGTCGCACCAATACCAGAATGTCCAATCAAATAAGCCCCGTAACATATAGATAGAAAACCTCCTGCAATACCATACACATTGTATTTCAATGCTTTTCTTGCATTTTCAATCGTTTCAGTCACAAATTTATTGCCGTCATCATCACTAGTGGTCGATTCCGACTTATCTTTTGAAGCATTATTTTGATCAGTCGATGCTTGTTTAGTTAGAGGAGTATAGCCTTTGTCTCCCATTTTTGTTTGATTTTTAAAAAATTTTCTGCTGCTTTTAATGTGCTGAAAATCCAGTCCAGCAGTAATCAACAAAATTCAATCATTCAATTCATCACTTGATAACTTAACGAGCAGCCAGCTGTGCAACTCAAAACACATGCCCATAAGCGTTTCTCCTAGTCACGGTTATACTCACTTTGCTGACGACTGACATAACTGAAAGCCGGCTGCATATTTGCGGTTCCCAAGCGGTATTTCGAGTAAACCACGCCTTCTAATGACGTTTGCATGACGTAGTTTATTCTTTCCAGTCCGCTAGATGGCATTACTGTCTTATTTGTTTATATTTTAAACATTTATTTATGCTGAGTGTAGCTGAGTTTCAGTGTTTGAAGAAATAAAATACAACTGTGCATCATTAACGTGCAATAAATCATTTCCATTCTGATTGTTTAACAATTCCATTGTTATTTTGTTGAACTAAAAATAATCAAATGAACGTACTAAAATAAATAGAATGAATGAAATGTATGCGTAACCAGTATGTTTTTCGAAGCATACTTAAGACTTTACTCGCTATTCGTTTCAAATTAATATTGTGTTATGATTAACAGAAGTTATACATTCAAAAAATATGAAACCATTGCCGAGTGATTCAAAAGTTTAAAGACCGATTAAAACTTAGAAATTCAATTATGTTTTTCTTGACGGTGATTTAGGCAAGGATTCAAGTGAAACACCATTGCAATCGCTTCGAATTACAATCGCTACTGGAAGTGAATTACATATCATATACTTAACTTGGCACTGACGTCACTACGGGTGGAGCCAATAAGAACTCACAAGCAGTCAGTGATCTCCTCTTGTTCGCCAAGTAGGCTGTGACGTTTTATCTAGCTCGTTTTTCATAGGCAAACGTCACGATGTTTTTATCAAGAAACGTTCTAATGTAATTCATTTCCAGTAGCGATTGTAATTTGCGATCGCCTGTTTCACTTGAATTCCTGCCTTAGTCCCAGATTTAAAGACCATCCACTTGATTAACATTTTACTTAAATAGTGAACTAAGGAGATTGGTAACATTTTCATCATTCTTTTATTAAAAATTTTATTTATAGCCTTATTATTTAATATTATTTTTATTTCTTGTAGTTATTAGGGTGTTTGAAGATTAGGAATGTTTTACATTTTATATTATTTTGAAAGTTGAATATGATAGGATTTTTCGTCTTTTTATAAAATAGCTGAAAATCAGACACGTTAATTGGTAATATGTATCCTTCATCCTTCATAATGACAAAATATAGGCCTTCTTGAATATTTATGATTAACTTGATTTTTGTTCTTTTGGTTACTCTTTGCAAAATTAATTCAACACTTGGTTTAAGTCAGGAATTCAAGTGAAACAGGCGATCGCAAACTGCAATCGCTACTGGAAATGAATTACATTAGAACGTTTCTTAATAAAAACATCGTGACGTCAGCGTGACGTTTGCCTATGAAAAACGAGCTAGATAAAACGACTGCTTGTGAGCTCTTATTGGCTCCGCTCGTAGTGACGTCAGTGCCAAGTTAAGTTGATGATAATGTAATTCACTTCCAGTAGCGATTGCAATTCGAAGCGATCGCAATGGTGTTTCACTTGAATTCCTGCCTAAGTCTATTTTTATTTTGAGTTTTGGAAATATAAATTCCACCTAAAAATATATTGTGCTATTTGAAACAATTATATAACACACCACAGATTTTGTGTAATTTTAATACAAGAAAATCAGTAACAATGATATAATTAATAAATCTATTAGTTTGCAAGGTTCACAAAATAAATTTGCGGTTTGTCTCCATTAGAAAGGGGGGAATTAAGAAACAGACCTTCGGATGAAGGTTGCAAATTTAAAAACTTTAAATTAGTGAAAGAAATTTAAATAACGTAAAAAGGCACAGAATTGCAGGATGCTATTGACACATGTTTCAGGCAAGGAACTCCTATCCCTAATAGCACAGTCACATGTCGGCGACGTAAAAAATACGTCGCACTGCGATGTGCGCTACATCTCAGAGACGTCGCGGCACATCTGTATAACATCTCAGAGATGTTCTACGCATGTGGAAATGTCCGTCGCATGTAACATCGCATTGTAACATATCTGGGCTGTCGCATTGCGACATTGTCGTCGCACTGCGACAGCTCAGAGATGTTCTAGTCATGTGGAAAAATCCAACTTCAGTTAAGTCGCATAGTAACATCTATGGGTATGGGTTGTCGCATTGCGGCCTTGTCATCTCAATGCGACAGCTCAGAGATGTTCTGCGCATGTGGAAATGTCCAACTTCAGTTGCGTTGCATAGTGACATGCATGGGCATGTGGAAAATAAAAGCATAGTGACACATGCGAGTTGTCGCAGTCAGCATAATATGATGTGTGGGGGTTTTGCAGTGCGAAAACTTAGGCATGTTTCAATTCAACGTAGCTGAAGTTTGACATTTCCATGCACGCTAAACATGCCACCGCTTCGATTTCCTTTGGGTATAGGGAAAATGTAACACTGATTTATTGCAACACATAAAAGTTATTCCCCAACTAATCAGAAGTTTGACAACAATCAGATAAACTCTAAAATATATGAAGCATGTTTTGTGGAATGGTGCTGGAAAATTTTTGGAGGGTTAAGCTCAAAAAACCCAATTCTTGAAAAGGCCCCTATATATATACATATAAACATTTCTCCTTTTAAGTCACAAAATCATCTTTATCCACAGCAGGATTAGTTGAAATTTCAGTCTAACAAAATTTAATAATCTCATGTACACAACAAATAGCGCTACAAATAGTATGTATTTACCATTTGATCATCTACTACAAAGTATGAAAATAAGAACTTCAATTAACAATATTAATATGAACATAAAATCTATCATGCAACAGAAAAATTAAAATAATTATTAAACAATTTCAAAATAAAGGTTGACAAATGGTTTTGAAATACTACAGTTCAACTTGCTTATGCTACTAAATTATATCAGGACAATTTTTTACAACATTGCTTTTGTTAGTTTATTCTGAAACACCCCTCTGCAGAAATTTTAAACCTAATTCCTAAAATTTGGTAAGCACGCATGTATATTCTAGAGCTTAAAATTCATAGGATTATACATATTTGATATTTGCTGAAAGTCATGATTTTCCACAACTAATTTTGATCAAGGTCAAAATTCATGACTTTCCATGTTTTGTAATGATAGAATAGATAGAAAGATACCCATGCAATACTTGGCTAGCATCATTTCATTTCCTTATAACTCTTAACACTCATTAAAAAAAAATGTATTGCATTCTAATCAAAAATTTTCATTCGGAAATATTTCTGAGAATAACATTATTGCATTATATACAGATATGCTCTTACCTAGCACAGCTTTTGCAAACTCCAATATGACAGATAGTACAAGACAGAAACATAGTATAGGACAGAGTTTACGCTCACGGAGAAGGAAGTTACAACCAGAGCGAGGGCGGGAATCGAACCCGTAGTCCTTGGCTTGCTAAAGTGACGCGCAGACAAGCAGCGCTGCCAAGATCCCTGATATTTTATAATTAAATAGTGAAAATTAAACAAATACAAATTCGAGTGCAATTAACTGTTTACATCATACACTGAGCAGGAAATTCATGAAATTAATAAAATTCAATATAGGGTAAGAGCTCCAGTAGTAGGCCATTTAAGAGATCTTTTGTGGATCTTGGCTAACCTAGAACTTTCAGCTATCAATACAGCAACAAAAACTAGGTAAAACTTTAGAATGAACCTTTCTGATAGTGAATCACCTACTTGTTTCAGAAATCTAAAAAAAAAATTATGTTAAAATCCAAGCTGTTGTCAACACAAGTAAATGCTCCAGTAGTCGGCCACAGAAATCCAGTGCTCGGCCACGTTGAATCCAGTAGTCGGCCACTTCATTTTAATTGATCTTATCTGATATAGCCCCAGAAGCACCAGAACGTTCAAATTTGGTGCAAAAATGGTGTTATTGGTCAAATAACGGTGCTAAGTGTCACTTGAACGTTATATTCGACGTGCAAAAACAGTAATATTATCACGGTGCCATTTCAGTGCTTAAAGAACGTGATATTTGACGTGCAAAAACAGTAATATTATCACGGTGTCATTTCAGTGCTTAAGGAACGTGATATTTGACGTGCAAAAACAGTAATATTATCACGGTGTCATTTCAGTGCTTAAGGAACGTGATATTTGACGTGCAAAAACAGTAATATTATCACGGTGTCACTTCAGTGTTTAAGGAACGTGATATTTGACGTGTAAAAACAGAAATATTATCACGGTGTCATTTCAGTGCTTAAGGAACGTGATATTTGACGTGCAAAAACAGTAATATTATCCAGGGCTGCGGAGTCGGAGTCGGAGTCGAAGAGTCGGAGTCGGACTGATTTTGGACTAAAGGCGTCGGAGTCGGAGTTGCTGAAAAACATGTCGACTCCGACTCCGACTCCAACCACCTCCGATTTCGATGAAATTTTATGGTGGTGAAAACATGTCTTTAAAACTAACAGATACAAATTTTCAGCGTCCAATATCCAAATCCTAAGCATCTAGGATCATTAAAAAGGCTTCAAAATGGCGGGTCTGCTTTGTGAAACGAATTGCTATGTATGGGCTTATGCAAGATAATAAAAAATATTTGCAGCAAAAATGCATTGTGTTAAAATAAAATCTGGCCATTTAACAAGAAAAGGATTAGTTTTGTACGGAGTCAAATGACAAGAGCGGCACTTGTCATTTGCTCTGGAGAAAATGAACTTTTTGGGAGGTCACAGTGATCTCCGAGAATTGAGGTAAATGTGGTGAAATTACCTGCGAAAATTCATGCCCAAATAAAACTTTTCGAGAGGTCACAATGACCTCCCATGACCTACAACTGGGATACCCCAGCTTGCTCCCACCCCCCTAAAGTGAGTCCTGGCTACGACCATGAATAAAAATGAAACTTTTAAAAATGGACTTAATATTTCAACCTTTGTTTAGGGTTTTTCTCTCTTCACATTTGGGTAAAAAAATAAATAATTTCAAAAAAAGCAGGAGTCGGGAGTCGGAGTCGAAAGTTTTAAAATCCCGGAGTCGGAGTCGGAGTCGACCATTTTTCCTCCGACTCTGCAGCCCTGATATTATCACGGTGTCATTTCAGTGCTTAAGGAGGTGCTTAATTTCTCAGAATTGAGGTCGTGAATTGCTGCTTTTTAGAAAGGGAAGAGGAATAATATCTGCAGAAACTTTAAGTTTTATTCTAAACAACTCTTTCTCCCAAGATCCTAATCAGATTTGCATGCATTTCAGTAAAAAAGCATTGCATTCATACTAATAAAATGATATGATTTACGCCCTTAGGCTTTCATAGATGGCGCCACCTGCAAAAAAAAATTTCCATTTAAAGTATTATTTTTCTCCCTCGATGAGATCAAGTAGGGTATAGTGGTTAGCGTGTCCGGCTGGAGTCTCAAGGGATCCGCGTTCGAATCCCGCGGAATGAATATATTAAATTCAAAGTAATTAAACAATCAATAGTTAAAACCAAGATGGCGACGATCATGGATCAAAAATGACGTCACGGTTAAAACACGTCACGGCCACCGGATAGTGGGGTATACTTTTTCAGCTGGGGAGCACTAAAAACAAACGTATTTCCAGAACCTAAATATAACCCATCATTCCACGTTCAAAACTGGGACAAAAAAAGGTGGTCAACACCAGATTTCGACGTGTCATATTACCATCGATCGATGAGACACATAGACGTTGACAACACGTGCTGCGAGAACGTGTTTTGAACGTGCCGGCTGGTGCGCTCTGTACGTGTTGCAGAACGTGTTTTGAACGCCTTTGTGCTGCTTGGAAGGGGGTTGAATTAAAAAAACAAAACAAAGGGAAACTTACAATGAACCAGACCCGTCATTTGGGGGGTCAGGAGGGGGGGGGGGTCAATTGTCCCCCCCCCCCACGGTTTTGAGAAATCAGTTTATTAATATATAAGTGGGCGTGGTGTTTGCTTTTTTCCGATGAAATTGCATTGTGTTTGCACCCTTTGTTCCCCCCCCCTCTAAAAACGTGAAATGACGGGCCTGCAGCGATTTATACTTAGTCTGGTCATATTTTTCGTGGTACCTCTGATGGTACTCAACTTGTGTAGATAATCATGTTAGTGTACTTCTTGATACACTATGTGCTTTACGTATTTCTCTAACTATCAATCTACCATTATTAATTTTAGACAGTACAATTAGCACAGACTTCTCGGCACATTAATGTTTTTATACTTTAGCTGCCTAAAAACAGTTTAATTTTAAAAACTCGCCCTAAAAAAGTATTTTTTTTCTGAATAACGTCTAAAAATGTGTCTATATCAAAAAGAAAATAATTTAAAACATCAAAAAAAGCTTCATAAGGGTATGAGTATAAATTGCGCAACACTTTTTTCCCAACATACTTGGCCCCCCTCCATCCCTTTTCTCAAAATGTTTCACAATTCAAGCTACCCTCCCCTACCACACTATAACACACAAACAAATTGTTATTAAGGAATTAAAGTTGAATTATAACTAAAATTGAGTATTCTTTCTGCGATATGAATTTATTACCAAATAACGTTTTAGTTTTATACCACGGGCAAAACCGTGCGGGTACCACTAGTGAAAACTCATATTTCTTGTTACCCCCCCCCCCTGCCGCAATCTGTCACAGTTTAATTAACTACCCCTTCCTCTTGTTAAACCCGACACCATTTTAGGACTATTTCCAGAAATAAACGATTTAACTTTGTATTGTGAAATAAGTAATAAAAGATAAAATAAATGTTGTAACAATGTTGTACAAAGTATTACGTATTGCGTATACGTAGTTTGG
>JAXGGA010000333.1:0-252757 GCA_038373865.1 Uloborus plumipes | reverse complement strand
TTCAATTCTACCATAAAAAACGTATAAACATTCAACATTGTATTAGGGTAAACAATCATACATAATATATGATGATAACGATGATTTCAGACATTGTTTCAATCATTGTTTATATCATTAGCTTTTAAATAAATTATGAGCACCGCTAAAAAAGTAGACAAAGAAAGAGAAAATATAATCTAACATTCTGTGGATTATGCTTTCGTTAGTTGAAAAAATGATGGGAATGATTGGAAATTTTAGGCTGAAAGTGCACGTTTTCCGTATTTCTCTCGTAGTGACATCGCGCGCGGCAGCCATTCAGTATGTAAACAGCAGGTTCGCGGCAAATTGTGATCACGTGATCCGTGAGTATGACGTCACATGAATAGACCCCGTTGCAGCGCCACCATAAATTCAATTTAGGAGCATTGGTGAGGGCTGCCGAGAGCCAAGGCGAGCCCCTAGCCTGTTTTTTCTCTTCAGGCTTCTGCGAGTTCGCAGTTGTTTTTTAGCCTTTTTTCAAGTGTAAAATGTATTCCGAGTTTTGTGAAAGCCGACGAACGCAAAAAACGAAGCAAAAAGAAAATGCATTGACAAAATCAAGATCATTAATAATCAGGATCCGTATTTATTAAGTTCGAATGAATTTTAAACTGAAGCGCGTCTAACTTGCCGTACAAATGCAGAAAAAAAGAAGCATCGATAGCTCAACAGTTTATGAATATTTAATGCATTAAGAACAATCAAATCCTATCAAAACAAGCATATTAGCAGACAGTTTGTTGTTATTCTACTCAGTGGTTAAAAGCACGGAGAGTTTAGTAAATAATACTTTTTTTAAATGATTGATGCGTTGAAAATGAAACATCAGAATGAAATACAAACAAATCAATCCAAAACTGAAAAAAGAACGAGCCAAAATAAATAAAATCTACAAGAAAAATTATTACAGAGCAAATCATCCGTAAGAAAAGCAGTCGACGTTTCGAGTATGTTTAGTTGTAATCAGCACGTGGTGTTTGTTTGTCTAACAGGATAACGTCAGCTTCTACTACCAGCTCTATTCGAACAACTGTCTTCCGACAAAGTATTTGCTCATGTGACAAAATTGCACCAATCGGAGAGGATTCTATGGTGAGATGTGTTTGTGTGTGATCTGATTGGATGCAAGAGAGCTGAGTCGATCTTAGCCCAGCCTTTTTCCAAGCCGAACTCGAAGAGGCCACTGCTTGTTTAGACGCAAAATTCGCATTTCTATCATCATAGGAAAACAAATAATAATTTTTGCATACAGTTTGATATTTATTCTTGACTAAATTCTTTGGAAATCATGATTCGTCAGGTTTGTTGATAAAAATCAACCATTTTTGATACAGGCTGCATTTAATATGAATTTTGATGCATAAATGAATTCAAAACACAGTTATTTGTTTAAGTGTTTAAAGGTTATTTTGACTTGCTTGATATGAAAAAATTTTCTATGATGTAAATTAGCCTAGTAATGGAAAACCTTGACGATCTCCCCGCAATCTGTTATCTAAAAATAAATAAATAAAAGAAATAAAATTAAGAAAAGGGAAATAAATAATCTGAAAGCTACAAGAAATTATGTCCTATCAAATCAACTAGTTTTTGTGCATTTACAGAAAAAAAACTGGGCAATATTCAAAAAAAAAAAATCGAGTATGAAAGAGTTATATGTTTCGTGCATAATACCAGCAATGAACTCCTCTAAGAGCGATCAAGTACCTCTTTCCCTGAATGAGAGGCCCCTCCCTAGAAATTTCAATGGGGCAGCTTGCGCCATAAGCACCCCCTGTTAATACAAACACTATTCTGAAAGACTTCATGTAAAGCTATTGATTTCTGCAAACTTTTTCAACTGCTGACCAGTATTATTTGTAATTTATTGCAGCTTTCTTCATTATGACATTTTATTATTTAATGTGCTAGTTAAAACTTTTGGTAATTAGAATAATAAAAACTGAAGTTATTAAAAATTTTACTTTGACTTGTAAATTTTAGAAATTTAGAAAAACTGTTGCATGAAATGTTGATTATATGATCACTTAACTTAATAGCTCTTTTTCTCTTTAATAATTTTAGATAACATGTGTGGCTGCAGGCATGGGAAGTGCAGTTGTATTTGTAGGAACACAAAAGCTACAAGCAAAAGAGATGGTAGTTTGCCATGAGTGTCGTGTGAAAAGACTTCCTAAAGCAAGAGAAGTAAGCCACTCATTTAATGTGAAATATTTACCATACTTGATATTTTTATGAACAGTTTTGTAATACTGTAGCTAATTTTTTGTCTTTGTCATAGCTCTTATATGTTCATTTCATCTCTTAGTTATTAAAAAAAATGTTATTCAATAGAACCTAAGAGTGGAGTGAAGTGAGAAAACTTGGGTGTGTGTGTGGAGAAGATGGATTATTATTAGTATCTTTCTTGTATTCGTCTCACGTGCAGGTCCGCTATTTAGGGGATCAGCAAATGCCCTTTGCCTCCCCCCCCCAGAAAAAAATTTGAAATGTCGGGCTTTTATCCATGATTTTTGTTCAAAAATTATGAATGAAGACTATTCATGAACTTTTGTTAATCTTTATTTTATGTCTTGTCGACTTTGTTATAGATTTTAAATAAATGGTCTATGTCATCACATGCCGTATAAATCATTGAAGGGTCTTAACAAGGTTTTAAAATACCAATAAATATTTGAAATAAATGCTTTGATATTTGTAGTTAAAATCATAAATCAGTGGTACATTCAGAAAGGCATTTATAGGGCTGCAGCCACCCACAGAAAGAGAATAACTTTTCTTTTAGCTGTAGCTCTTACACAGAAAATGGACGAATCAAAAGGGATCATTCTCAAATTGGCAACACTTGCTTTTAATCTTCCAGCATTTTAAAAGAGCGATTGGTGATAAAAACAGGATATTTGTAAACAATCCCTTTTGATCCGAACTAAAAATTGTTTGGTGATGCAAAGATGGTTTTCATTTTGCAATATTGAACATATTGCAAATATTGAATATAAACATTTTACAATATTGATCTCACAAGTTAACTGTACTAAGTGTTAACTGGGTACTACTGTATTAACCTTTAGCCAACGGCGGTACAACAGTTGTACCAGCAAAAAGTGTTCTCTGGCTACGGCTCTGGTACGACGTCTGTACCAGTCCTTTCCTTCCCCTACTCAGTTACTTCTCGGAGCTGATAATCCTTTCACACACGCCCATATCGGAGAAGTTCAATGAAACTCACTACTCTCCTTTTCGGGGTCTGTCAATCAAAGGCATTTGGCGCGGTTTTGCCCTCCAGTGAAGGGTTAGGTGGCGAATTTTCGAAAAAAAGGGGAGAAAGAGAAGAAAAAGTGAAATAATTGAAGGAAAGTAAAATTCTAGAAAGCATTTTTCTGTTTATTAATAATCTAATAACTAGGCTGTCCATAATTCATGACAACACGTTCTGTCTACTGTTTTGTAAAAAAATAAGGGTAAATTGACTGCAAGAGATCTTTTTAAAATAAATAATAATGGAACTGCTTTTGAAAACGAGCCTTACTTAGTATTCTAAACTATATAGTTCTTTTTCAGAAAAAAAAAAAACAGTCTACAATAATATCCACCCGCACTTTATTTATTATTATAACCGAAAGTTACTTGTTCCACCTTTTTTACGAAGTATGGAAAACATTCTGAAATTAAAAAAAATTCAAAGACAGGTTTAATTAGGAATCCATTTAATATGAGAAAAGTTTAAACTGAGAATATTTTGCTTTGAAAGTTAGACTAAATATTCTTTTTTCTTTTTCTTTGCTAAAAAGAAGTGATAAATTGCCTAAACTCAAATAATTCCATGAGAATTGATTCCTTATTGGAGGAAAAACATATAAACCTAATATTTGAGATTTTAGAAATTAGACATAAATTTCATTGATGTGTTTCTTTATGTCGTTAATGAATGCTGTTTCAGTGAAAAGAGAGAAGGGCTAAGGATATACTGAACAGACTAGTAGGTACGAAAATCTTTACAAAAAAAGAAACCCTTTTACAAGCTATTGTTTTAAAGAAAAGAATCAACAAAATAAGAATAAAATTCAATTATTTTGTTTAAGGTTTTATTAATGGGTCAATAATTCGGAAACTTAAGCTAAGCTCAAAATATTGTCTATAAAAATAAGTATAAACGTATTTTTATTAACACCAAAAACCGGGTTCATAATTGCATTTTCATTAGGTTTGCTTATGTAATGTTTGCATTGAACTTATGTATGAAATCGAAATGAGCGATTTTATTATGGAGTGAATTCTTTTCTTTTCTTTCTTTCTTTTATTTTTATTATTATTATTATTTATTTTATTTATTTATTTATTTTGATAGTTTTTTTTAAAATAGAATCGTCACTAAAGACTAATTTTTTATTTCAAGGATTTTGCAAGTATTTCATGCTGCGAACATTAGTTTCATTTAGTCAGTGTGTAAACAGGCTCGTCATTTAGAGAGGGAAATCACCCCCTTATGATAAATCAATGTATTTATATATATGTGGGAGTGGTTTTTGTTGTTTTTAGATGCAATAATATTGAAAATGTACCCTTTGCCCTCGCCTAGAAAATTTTTAAATGATAGGTCCGGGTAGAAACTTGTAAAAAAAATTAAAATAAATTAATTATTTCAAATTTTCGGTCTTTTTCATGTTATATGTATTTATTATTATTCTTTAACTGTGCGCTTTCTAATTGATTTAAAAATATTTTCTCCTTATTGCAAGCTTCCTTCAAAGCAATGAATAAAAAAAATAAAGCAAGTGTAAAGAGTCATTGGAGCCACTATAACATGACTAATTTATTATGAACACCTGTTCATTCCGTATACAATGCGATTCAAATGCCTGCCTATTTTCTTTTAATTAATTCTTATGTTTGGAATTGTGTTTATGCAAGTAAAAAAGCTGAGGGGGGTAGAGATTAGTTTCCCATTTACACATGTTTAAATAATTTTGGCTAATCTTCTCTTACTTACAAATAATAATGCACTGAGCAATGACAATGTCTTATAGAGATAATACACACACAGGAAACGTTGAAAGGACGGAAGAAGTTAGAATCTAACACATATTTGCACAGATATTTTTCTTGTGCATTGTGAAGGGAGCTAAAAGTAATCCTTCTACAATTACAAGTGCTATTTCGAGCACAGAAGAAAGATTAAATGGGAATATCGGTTCTGCATTCTGTTAGATTTTATGCTTTAGTTTGAAGGGAGTCTCCTGATCTCACACTCGACAGTGATTGACTTTGAAACGCCTCTAGGAATTTTCTATACAAAAAGGATGCCTTGCATGCTCAAAAGAATAGATAAGCGCTAAAGACCTTTATGTCAATGAATAAGGTATTTATGCTTATTCTTCTCGCACCTATTCAGAGAATCAAACTAAGGAACTGCTCACTTTTATTGTGGTTTCTTTCTTGGACGCACGTATTAGCGTCAACATTTTTCTGAATAGTCAAGCTGAAATACAAAGTTTCCCTCAGTCACTTGAGTCTAAGATACTCCACATTGTATTTATCATTTATTTGGTCTAAGTTGAATCCTATTTACTTCCAAATTTCAGCGCGTAGATAAGGACTTCTGGCATTCATTGAATCCAGTGGTCTGCCTCACAAACAGTTTGCTATACTTATTATTTCGTTGTTGTTACTTTTCAGTATCTAAAACAGATGAAAAAATGTCATTTCGGTGATTTTGAGATACAAACGAAAGCAAATGTATTTATAGTAAATCTTAGCTTCAAATGTAGTTCATATAATTTTGGAAAGCATACTATCTATAAGCAAATATACAAAGTTCTGTTGTGAATTTTTCACGGGCTCAGTTTTATGTGAGAAGAGCACATACAACAGAAGCATGTTTACTTTTATAATTTCAAAATAATAAAGTCAGCAAAAAAATAAGAAAATTAGAAAAGAGAGATGATATAGAATAACTTAATTTGTCTGTACAATAAACTTAAAATGCTTTAAATTTATCTTTACTATGCACACATACTACATTATTACTGAATTACAGTTGAAGCAGCTTAATGGAATATCGATTAAAGGAATATCCCGCTTAATAAAATAATTCTTTAAGATCCCAAACCATTGCAAATTGTTTCTGTGACCTCGGATAATTGAATATCGCGATTAGTACAATATTTTTTTGCTGCAAACTGGCAATACAATTAGGCGGGCTTGACTGTAACGAGTAAGACTGTTTTTAAAATATGAAGCATATTTTAGTATACACACTATTATACATAGGAGTTTCAAAGCTGCAATCATTTTTCTCGTTATTTAAAAGTGAATATGATCATCTATTTTATCAACTAAAATTATGACATTATGAGTGTTTTGAAAAACATTATTTTGAAGAAACAACTAATTGCTGATTAAGTTGAATGTAAGTTAGCTAATATTTTCAGCTACTTTACAGTACTAATTATGTTTTTAGTATGTCGACTTATTTTGAAAAATGCGTTTAGAGCAATGTTTTTCGGAGAACTCCAGAAAAAAAAATAATTTTCGAATCAAAGAATAAGAGATGGCTGGCCAAGTAGTGTCCCCCTAAGGTAACCCTTTATTGCGGAGCGAACGGCCATCACAGTGGATGTCGTCCCCTTTGTGCTGCTTTCGGTTGGGGGGGAATGAATTAAGAAAGCTGTGAGCCGTGGGGAGGACGAGAAAGATACAAGTGTAGTTGCCGTTGGCTAAAGGTTAATAGATAAAAAGAAAAATGACAGAGAAAAAACTTGAAAGGGAAGTAGAAAAAGAAAAAGAAAAAAAAATAAATTTGCAGATTAGTTGAAATAACAAAACTATTGATGAGTTTAAAAAATGAAGATTATCTCTAGATCTAGTAAACTAGGGTTCAAAAAAAGCTGCTGTAGTTAAAACATTATGGAAATAACTGTTGCACAGAATTAATATCTGTAAAAGCTGGTCAATTGGAAAAACTCAGAATTACGTTTCTTTTTTTTAAAGTGAAAGTTTTGAAAGCATGTCTGCACATTAAAGTGCCTTCTGGTTTATGAATGTGTCATATAAATTGGATAAAACCTTATTTCTCTTTTGTTTTGACTTTTTTTTGTGGAAGGACTTGAAGGTTTTAATTTATGCTGTAAGAAATAAAATGTATTTTCAGTTTGGTTAATTGGTTTTCATGTAATAAACTATTGTCAACCTATTTGTAGTTGAACAAAATCTTAAATCACCCCTAAAATTTTGAAAAAGTCTACTGCGTGCTCTGAAAGGTTAAATATTTATTTGTATAGCCAAATCTGGCTCACTTGACCTATTTGTGAGTAGCTATAATGATGCTTTGGAAGAAATTGTATAAAATGGCACAAATATAGACTAAAAAGAAAATGGATTTATTTTGAAAAAATATAAGGCGAAAAAAACATTTTTTTGAAGTTGAAAACAAAATGTTGTGATGTTTTTAATATAAATATTTTTTGTATCATGTAACATTTCATATTATGCTTTGGCATATTTGGGGAAAAGCTTGTCACCATGTCCAAGCTTTTGGTCCCCTTTGTGCATAAATCTCTGAACAGTACAAAAATCAGAAAATTGCATTATTCTATCATAGAGTCCCTGTATAGAAGCACAGCTTCAGAGTCTCGCAATACGCGACCTCCGCTCGTTGGTCGAAGCGTTCAGTTTACCGCCGCAGGCAATAGAGATTTTCCTCCCGTAGACTTAACATGGAGCGTCCGTGAAGCTATCAAAAATACGACGCTTCCGATGAAATACAGCTATGCACCATTCTTTTGCTTACTTATATCATTGCATGAAGGTTTACTCTATGTGTATATGCAATTATTTCTGAAAAAATCCCCTTATTTATTTTTAAATCTTCATTTTTGTGTTACGGTAGAGAAGCATACATGTAGTTTCACTTATTATTTGCTTAATATCTTAACATAACTTGTTTATTTCTGTGTTTTAGGATATTTATTTATTCATTTTGTTATTATCACTCAATTATGCCCCGGTAAAAGCAGTCTAATGCTTTAAATTTTGCTTTTATGCTCGTTTAAGCGGATCCTTAGCTTGGCAGGTTTTGGCAGCAGCAACGCTCGCCAATTTTTTATCGCGTGCGAGGATTTAAATTTACGTTCTCTTACTCCTTTCGCATCGGAACTTTTTTTTGTTATTAAGGTCTTATTTTTTCCAAATAGCGCCCCCCCCCCTTTTAATTAAAAAAAAGTGACTTCTTTATCGGTTTACAAAAGTCGTAAAATATACAATTTCAGACTTTATAACTTAGATTAAAGCACATTTTCTCTGAGGGATGGTGGAAATGAATTTATTTCTGACGAATTCAAGTTTTAAAGACCAGGTATTGACACTTTCTTTTTCTTAAACGTTCTTTTTTCTTTATTTCCATATTTTATGCTTCATAGTTGATTCATTTGTTTCCCAAAGCTATAATTTTTATTTGCACTAAATATCCTATAAAAATAATTGGTAATAATGTAAAAGTTTTACCCTAATACATGACGGGATCATCTAAAATGTATTAACAATGCTGTAAGAAATGCGCTGTTTTAATTACAAAGAATGATGCTCTAAACAAAATAATTTTTATTTTGTGTCATTTTCGGCAGACAAACTGAAAATGAAAAACATTCTAATTCCTTTAAATATCTTTGGTACAGAATATAGAATACATAAATACAGCAGGGGGGATCTTTACGCATCACGTGCGTAGGCTCCTAGGGCACCATAAAAGGGGGTAGCTTAGGGGGGGGGGCTACAGCTAACTTTAAATAAGAAGAAATTTCCTGCTGAATTTTGACGACATTTATGACTGTCTCTTAAAAACAATAAACGCAGATGGATGGATGCAGTGGACTTTCTTCTTCCAATTCAAAGTTTAATTTTTATTTGTATGAAATAAAAGTATGTGAAAAAAAATGTAAAACACAATGTACTTAAGTCAGCTCTTTCAAAACATGAAAAAGTCAACATTTTGTACGCTTAAAAAAGGTGAGGAGAAAAGCCCTTTTACTTTTGAAATTGAGTGGCACCCCTCCCCCGCCTTTCACCCATCCGATCCCCCCGTATGAGCTGCGTATGACCATATGTTGTTTTGTTAAGTAATCTAGAAACCTTGATGAATGAAGTTAAAAAAAAAAAAAAAAAAATCAAGATTATAAAGTACGAGTAAAATCAAGTATTAAAAAAAGATTAAAATAGAAACATTCTTAATGAATTCATTTAAATATCTCGGATATAAAAAAATCTCATAACTACAACAATGCAAAATATGAAAAATTTATGCTTTTAAATTTTCCCAATATTTCAAAAATGTGTGGAAAAGTGTCTTTACCTCTTTACGCATCGTATGTTGTTTTGCCAAGTAATCTAACAGGCTAAAGTAGCAGTTTTGCGAAGTAGAAAATCGGACAGAATACAGCGAGCGATTACGCGCCAATTCTCGCTCGCGCTTTTCTGCAAGCAACCTCATTTGGTAAAGTCGCTCTCCGTATTGCACGACTCTGAAGCAAAGCTTCTATGTAGGGACTCTATTCTATCACAGTATTTTTAGTACATAAGAAGAATCACAAAATCTCCAGGAAATACCTAATAATGTAGTGTAAGATTAAAAATTTTTTGCACTATTAACAAACACAATAAAAACTTTCAATGATTTGGGATGATATTTTTAGCATGCATACTATCTTATGCAATCAGAAAAGAAATGTAAAGCAGTAAGTCACTGCCCCTAAGCCAGGGCTGAGACAGAAACATGCAATAACCCGCCAACTCGGTTACTCTATCTAAGGATTGCATTTTTAATGCTCATTGGCCCCAAAGCAGAATACTTAGTGATGTTCTGCAACGCCAAATTATTTGCCTAAAATTGTTCTGCAAGATATATTTATGCATTATATATTTACCGTTGAAATGTTACCAAAAAGTGTTTTCTTATTTTTTCATATAATGCAATTTAGAATTTAATGAAATGCAACCAAATTGAAAAAAAAAAAAAAAATTGTGTATATATATATATATATATATATATATATATATATATATATATATATATATATATATATATATATATATATATATATATATATATGGGTCATTCCAGCGAAAAAGGTACAAATCATGTCTGAAACTTTTTACTTATATTAAGATTATCAATTTAAATAATTTCCACCTACTAATCATCTTTTTTTTTTATTGAGTTTCAATTTATTTGTGAAAATGAAGTGTAAATAACTAGTACATGACTCCATTTATGGAAAAATATTAAATATTTTGATCACTTTGTGTAACAGAGTGGACAAATAAGCCTTTAAAATATCTTCACAATCACAAAAAAAAGTTAGGATCACAGAACAAGCATAAAGTAGAATAAACAGCTTAAAATTGTAAGTCTGTCTGCAATTTCAAGAAAAAATGTCTTTTTTTTCATCATGAAATCGAGTGTAACAGAGTGGACATCCAACAGTTCAAATTAACTACCATAAGAGAAGAATGAGGCTCACCCTGGTTGTTGACGATATAATTCAATGTAGCAAGCTAATCACGGCAGTTATACTACCTATATTTTTAAAATATATATATCAGATTGAATGCAATTGTTTATTTTATTTCCAAAAGGCTTGTAACAGAGTGGACAATTCGAAACATAGAAAAACTAGGAACATGGATAAATAATAGTGTTTTTGGGAGAAATTTTTTTTTCATTTGCGTAATAAACTGCAGAAATGGTGTTAGAAGCATCTTTTGTGCACAGCAGTGTCATTATTTATTTTGTTGTTACATTTCAGTTTAATTTTAAATCATTTAAAATTATAGCAATTTGAAGTTGGGACATGTCATTTTCTCCTTCTTCTGACAAAGATAATTTTTGTTGTGTCCTTTCTAAATGGGTTATATCTAATCAATTGATACTTGATGGCACAAAATTAAATGGATAACCAATAAAAAATGCACTTAATGGGTCGGAGTTATTAAAAATGATTTTAAAAAATTCTAAAGTCTCGGACATGATTTGTACCATTTTCGTTGGAATGACCCATGTATGCTTGCGTACTTACACGCTGTCTTTGTGTGAGTGTGTGTTTCTTTTTTTAAAGAACTGGAATAGAGAGAGTCGCGAAATTATTTGCACTGTTGTCCGCCTTCGACGAATGTTTCAAATCATCAAAGACCACCAGAAAAGAAGTTGTAATACCTCTTTCTTTGGGCCACAACAGATTTACTCATAGACATCTGTTTTGCCATGAACTAGTCCCCTTATGCAACACATGTAATGTCAATCAGACAGTATTGCATATACAATGGAGATTGCCTCGCGATTGTCCAAATTTCAATCATATTCGTTTCAGATTCTTTAGTCATTTTCATCCTTCTTTGAAAGACTTGTTAGGGAAATTGTTCCTTCTTCAACAGATTGGATTTCTGTTTTTTACTATTCAAAATTTAAAACTTCATTGATGTGTTGATTTCAGCAAAAATTTTCCTAATTCTACAGGCTCTTTCTTCAAACATTTTCATTTTGACACCTTTACTTTTAAACAATTGTTTGGCTCAGTATAGCCTGTTAAGGCTTTTATGCCAAAAATCCAACCAAATCAACTTAATTTTTTAATACCATGGTAAAGACAATAATTATTTTTTTAATTTGTTTCATTTTTCTATGAAGAGTTTGAATTAGAAAGATTTCATAAGTTTGCAAATACTTCTTACTTTATTTTTATTAATTCATATTTTAAATGCTTTAGTTTGACCAAATATATTTACAATTATGTTATTAATGCTTACTATATATATACTTCATCATCGGTTCAGAAATTCAGTTCAAAAAACTCAAGTTCAAAAAGTTCAAGCTCGGCATTGGGACGTTAACTAATTTCCGGATCGCAGAACAAATGTTAAAAAACATTTTTCCGATTGGGGGGGGGGGGGGGGTTGGACTACACCTATTTTTCTTATTTTAGCCTGAAGTTATTACTTCGTCCCCGCGATTCTCTCAAGCAGAAAAATTGTTTTAAAATAATTTGAATGACTATTTTTAGTTCAAGCTTCTTCATTCTGCGGCCAAAATGCGAAATCCCGAAAAACTTGAAAGGAGACCCCCCCCCCCCTCCACCCCGCGTTTCTCTCACGCGAAAATTGTTTTAAACATTTGAATAAATAATTTTCACTGCGAGTTCCGAAGTGCAATTCTACGGCAATATGTGAAATGCAGCAGAACTTTAAACAAAGCTTTGCCCCCGCGATTCTCTCTCCGGAAAAATTGTTTTTAATACAACCTGAATAACTAATTTGCGGTCAAAATGATAAGGCCCGCAGAACTACATACGTAGCTTGTGTTCCCTCGATTCTTCCGTAGGAAATTTTTTTTTAAATCTTAATTTGTTCTGTAAGATTCGTCACAGCAGTTCTGCGGTCAAAACGTAATGAGAACTTCAAGCGAACACCCCCCTTCCGCCATTTATTGATGAGTAACGATTTATTGTTTTAAAGAAAATTTGAAAAGCTAATTTGTTCTGGAAGTTTCGTTGCTGACGTTCTGTTGCCAAAATGTGAAAGCCCGTAGAACTTTAAACGAAGCCTGCGCCCCTCGATTCTCTCAACAGGAAGAGTTAATAGTTTTAAACATCATTTGAATAACTGATAAATGCACTGCAAGTTTCGTCTCTGAATTTCTGCGGCCAAAATGTAAAAGACCGCGAAACTTCAGGCGAGTACCCCACCCCCTCCCTCCCGCGATTCTCTCACGAGGAAAAAATGTTTTGAACTTTGTCGAATATCTAATTTGTACAGCAAGTTTCGTCACTGAAGTTTGCGGATAAAATGTGTAGGTCCGCAGAATTTCAAACGAAGTCCGTTTTCCCATTCCCGCGATTCTTTAATACGGAAGATTTAATTGTTTGAAACAAAATTTGAATAACTATAGTTTGTACTGCAAGTTTCGTCACTGAAGTTCTGCGGATAAAATGTGTAGGCCGGCAGAATTTCAAACGAAGCCCGTTTTCCGCGATTCTTTAACACGTCACTTAACATCTGCGGCCAAAATGTGAAGGCTCGCAGAATTTCAGACTAAGATTGCGTCCCCGCGATTCTCATGTGGAAAAAAATAATCGTTGGAAACATTATTTGAATAACGAATGTGTACTGCAAGTTTCGTAGCTAAAGTTCTGCGGTCCATATAAGAAGGACTGCAGAACTTCAAACGAAGCCTGCGCAAGTGTCATCACTGAAGTTCTGCGGAAAAAACAGGAAGGTCCTCAGAAGCTCAAATCAAGTCGTCCTCCCGTCTGCTGTGGTCTAGGTGGTCTATATGGCAATTTTCACGGCACTGGCTACGGCGGCGGGCGCTGGCATTATTGCCTGCTGCTCTGCGAGACATGGGCTACGAACGAAGCGTTTTTTTTTTTTTTTCTTTCGAACGATAACTTTTTTTTTGGCGCGCTTTCGAATTATAACTTTTTTTTTTTTGGTTGCTCAATTTTGAACAGAATTGTTCTGCAGCCCCGATGTCTGTTCTGCGACGTACGTCGCCGATTTAGCAGTATTCTGCTTTCGGGCTCATTGGCACTCGTTAGCCTGGAATAGGTCATTTTAAAGCCAAGCTCGGGTATAAAGCAGTAAGTCACCACCCAAGCCAAGGCTGAGGCAGAAACATGCAATAAACCACCAACTCGGTTATTTCATCCAAGAACTACTGGAGCTTTCCTTAGAATTACGAGTTGTACTGTACCATTGTGCGGTCTCTCGCTGGCATTCTAATTTCATAGTAGCTACCAGTTTTTTTTGGCTCTCTTTGCTTCTATAAGGCCCGAACTCCACATGAGCAGAAAACCGAAAGCGTACACAGAAACAGAATTTCTGTTTCAGTTGAGTTTCCGCCGAACAGGTAGTTTTCAGAGCAGAAGAGCAGTACGGGGGCCGCCATTGCTAAGCCTTGAAGACAAGCTCCTATTGGCTGTTAAAAAGCGGAATCCGCGAGCAGCGGCAGAAAAGTTGAAAATTTTCTACTTCCGAGTCTGCCGCGATTCTGCCCAGCAGAAAGGGGAAAAACCTGTTTTTTCAATTTCTGCTTTCTGTTTCCGTTGATTTTCCGCTTATGTGGAGTTCGGGCCTAAGAGGATTTCTGCCTTTAGCTCGGTTAATCCTATTCCAGGTTGACCAGTGCCAATAAGCACGAAACTGTAGTCCTTGGATGGAATAACAGTGTTGGTGCTTCATTGCAGAAAAGGAATGCTTTGACTGTGAACATCTTCTTAAATCTGCCTAATAGTCTTATGAAATAGGTATATCTATCTGATGCATAATAGAAGAGCAGTAAGTTTTAGCCCGAGAAAAAAAAAAAACTTTGCAAAGATACAAATACAAATGCGACGACCAACAGCAGGCTCTGGGCCCAACTGGGCTGGTCCTAGTGAAATTAAAGACCCCAATGAAGATCAATGGCCCTCTTAAAGCTATCTATTCCATTGCTCCTTACCGCCTCTTCCGGTAAACTGTTCCAAGTTCCCACTACCCTGCTAAAGTAGTAATTTTTTAGAATTTCCAGGTTAGCCTGAGGTTTAAACAGCTTGAAACAATGACCCCTTGTCCTGCTTTCCGTGCAAAAATCCAACCCTGCTACATCATTCATTTTAATAAATTTAAACAACTGAATCATATCCCCTCTGGTTCTCCTTTGCTCAAGACTATACATATTAAGCATTCTAAGTCTGGAGTCATAGTCTAGATTAGAAAATCCGTTTACTAACCTTGTAGCCCTTCTTTGTACCCTTTCTAATACATTAATATCTTTCTTCAGATAAGGAGACCAAAACTGAACAGCATACTCCAAATGAGGTCTTACCAAACTTCTATATAGAGGCAGAAGAACCTTTTTAGATTTGTTTGAAATAGATCTATTAATAAACCCAAGCATCCTATTGGCTTTGTTACTAGCTATGCTGCACTGTTGGCTGAACTTGAAGTCCTGATTTATTAAGACACCTAGATCCATAACATTATCTGCCTTACTAATGACTGAACCCTGTAAATAATAGCTTGTATGCTTATTTGCATGACCTAAATGCAGCACTTGACATTTCCCAACATTAACTGCCATACCCCACTTGTCTGCCCATTTAGTAATATGATCCAAATCCTGTTGCAGCTTATTTACTTGTTCGTCGTTTTCTACAACCCCCATAATTTTTACATCATCAGCAAAACAATTCATGTTTCCAGAAACATTTTCATGAATATCGTTCATAAAAATAATAAACAAAAGGGGACCTAAAACTGATCCTTGGGGAACCCCACTTAAAACCTCACTCCATTTAGAATAGTTACCCCTAACAACTACTCTTTGTTTCCTTCCTGTCAGCCAATTTCTAACCCAAACTAGAATTTTACCTCCTATTCCTATATCAGCTAATTTACTGAGTAGTGCTACATGAGGCACCTTGTCGAAAGCTTTTTGAAAATCTATGTAAACAACATCTACACACTTTTTGTTATCTAAAGCCATGGTAACCTTGTCGTAGAAATGTAATAAATTAGTAGCACACGATTTACCTTTTCTGAAACCATACTGCAAACTAGTCAACAGCCCATTATTTTCTAAGAAATTCATAATCTTAATTTTGATCAATGTTTCAAAAATTTTACAAACCACTGAAGTTAGACTCACAGGCCTATAATTTCCCGCATTGCCTCTAGACCCTTTCTTGAAGAGTGGTATAATGTTAGCTAGTTTCCAGTCCTCTGGCGCTATCCCTGAGTTATACGACGCATTGAATATATTAACTATAACGTCCACTAATTCCTCTGCACATTCTACTAGAATTTTTGGATAAATATTATCTGGTCCCAGAGCTTTTGTGGTTTTAATTTTTATCAAATAAAGTAATACGTCTTCCCTGGAAAATACAAAGTCCTCAAGCTGTGTAGTAGCTTGTGTCTTGCTTGTGTCAACTGTTGAGATACCTACAGTTATCGTTAAAAACACTGGAAAAAAAGTCGTTTAGAACATTAGCAATATCCTCATCATTCTGAATTAAATTTCCATACTCATCTACCAGTGGCCCAATTTGACTGTTTCGAACTTTCCCAGAATTTGCGTATGCAAAAAACTCCTTTGGATTCCTGTCAATATTATCTGCCAGCCTTTGTTCCTATTCTTTTCTGAAACCGTACCAAATACTTAAAACTACGCCTAGCCTCACAATACTGTAGCCTATCTGCGCTGTGACCAGTTTCTTTTAACCGACGAAAAGCAGCTTGCTTACGGTTTAGAGCAGCGGTGGCCAACCCGCGGCACGCGTGCCACAATGTGGCACGGCAGAGCAGTAACAGTGGCACGGAAGACTTTTTGAAAAAATTCCAAAATTAAAGGGAAAATGTCGATCTCAAAAATATTTATAAAAACTAAAACCCTTGAACTGATAAATATAATGATATTCTGACGATTAAGTGTCAGGAGGGTGGCTTACAAAATGTCTTAACTACAAAATTGCAAAGTACTTAACCTTAGCTTCGGACATCCAACGAAAGCTGTGACACTACAGACATGCTTTGTAAAGCATATTTGTGCTTGACACGAATGAAACTTTCAATGCTGCAGAATGGATTCTTGATCTGCAATAGTTTCATCTACGGGTGATGAAATTTAAAAAAGATTCAACTCTGCAACTAAAATTAAGAAACCAGATTGGACAAAACTCGGTTTGGTTGCACAAATGAAGACCCTTAAATTGTTTTTGTTACATTGCTTGAAAATAATTTGGGAAAGAACCTTCAAAAGTATCATCGAATTATTTATCACCAACTCCTTGGCAAGGAATGAGACTTTTTCTCTGTTGATCACCCTGTAGAATTCACTGGATTAACAAACTACGAATTAGAGCTCTGAATATTTTGTGAACAATTCCCAGGAGAAAGAGGAGAGCATGGCAAGTTACTCCTTCATTGAATTTTGCAATAGCTGAAAAAAAAGGGAAAAAGAATCACACGATTTTAGAATTTTAGGGGTGTGTTTCTTAAAATATCTGGAAGCGAAGAATGAGGACTTGCTACTTAGGAATGAAAAATAACAAATGAATTTAGCAATATCATCTCTTATTATCCGGCGTTTAAGAAATTTAAATTTCAGAATGTACAAGAAAAAAGTTTCCTAAACCAGTATAGGCCATCTACATTCTTTTATGATGAAACTTTAGTTACTTTCTCTCTACTTTGGAGAAAAAAGAATAAAACATTAAATTTAATACTAAAGTATCAACCCAAATTTAATAATTTTCCGATGATATACGGAGAAAATTTTACACCTATTTTAAGTATTCATTCAGTGTTAGGTTTGATGATTTTCAGGATCATACAAAAACAATGCTGATCTTTTCAAAATCTGTGTTTATTTCTCCGCAGGATACTACTTGTTAACCTTCTAAAATCCAAATTGGAATTACTGACCTTTTGCATTGGGAATCAAATTTTAGAGGTTACTTCAACAGAAAGTCATCCACGTTGTACAGAAATTTGGAAATTTGTACCAACAATTTTTTTTTCACATTGACATATTTTAGCCGTCTGATGCTGCTATAAATTTGGTTCAAAATACACTTCTAAACAAATATTTTTTGTTATGAATACAGAAAAGTCTAAATACCGTTGAATATTAATTGATAGCACTTAAAATACTTAAACTTCTTAGGATTCTCAAGAACTAATCCTAAAATTAAAGACTTGGTAAAAAAGATACAGGTCATTCCGACGAACATGGTACAAATCATGTCTGAAACTCTTTACTTAAGATTATCAATTTAAATAATTTCCACCAACTAATCATTTTTTTTTATTGAGTTTTCATTTATTTGTGTACAATGAAGTGTAAATAACTAGTACATGACTCATTTATGAAAGGATTTTAAATATTTTTTTGATCACTTTGTTTGACAGAGTGGACATATAACAGAGTGGACAAATGCCTTTAAAAATATCTGTATAATCACAAAGAAAAGTTAGAATCACAGAACAAGCATAAAGTGGAATAAACAGCCTAAAACTGTAAGTCTGTCTGCAATTTCAAGAAAAAATCTATTTTTTTCATCATGAAATCGGCTCTAACAGAGTGGACATCCAATAGTTCAAATTATCTACCATAAAAAAAGAATGAGGCTCACCCTGTTGTTGACTACATAATTCAATGTAGCAAGCTAATCACGGCAGTTATACTACCTATATTTTAAAATATATATATCAGATTGAATGCAATTGTTTATTTTATTTCCAAAAGGTATGTAACAGAGTGGACAATTCGAAACATGGAAAATCTAGGGACATGGATCAATAATAGTGTTTTTTGGGGAAATTTTTTTCATTTGCGTAATAATCTGCAGAAATGTTATCAGAAGCATCTTTTGTGCAGTGCAGTGTCATTTATTTTGTTGTTACATTTCAGTTAAATTTTAAATCACATTTAAAATTCTAGCAATTTGAAGCTGGGACACGTCATTTTCTCCTTCTTCTGACAAAGATAATTTTTTTTGTATCATTTCTAAATGGATTATACCTAATCAATTGATACTTGATAGCACAAAATCAAATGGAGAACCAATAAAAAATACACTTAATGGGTGGTAGTTATTAAAATTGATTTTAAAAAATTCTAAAATCTCTGGCATGATTTGCACCATTTTCGTCGGAATGACCCATACAGACTCATAGACCACCTTTAATACAGATGGTTTAACTTTTAGAATAGAATGTTTGATGTTATTTGTTTCTTTTTTAAGCATCAGTCAACTGACAGAACCTATAAAAGTCTTTATTAACGATGACTCTTAAGTTCGGACTTGTTTTATCTTTATCTTTTAGACTTCAATTACTTAGATTTACAAGAAAAAACGTTTCATTTGAGTAAGAATTATTCAGCCAACATAAAATCTATTTTAAACTTTTTAAACATTTTCAGTTTGTTGGAAAAATACAATGTGGCACGCAGAGCCTTTTCTCTCCAGATAGTGGCACTCTCTTTAAAAAGGTTGGCCTCCCCTGGTTTAGAGCGTCCTTAGTTTCCCTAGTGAACCACATGGGTCAAATTTTAGTATTCACCCCTTTTCGCCTAAAAGGAACATAATCCCCAACTGTTTTTGCTAGCTTTTCCTTAAACTCTGTCCACTGCAGATTTACATCGCTATAGTCCCAAACCTGATGAAAAAACCGTTTTCAAACTCTGCCTGAGTGCGACAAATTAGTATTTCTGAAATTAGGCACAAACCTGAAATTTTTGTCTTTGTGTATATCAAACTTAATCCCAAACCTAATACTGTTGTGGTCACTATCTCCAATATGCTCCCCTACACATAATGCCTGAACAGAACCTTCGACATTGCACAAAACTAGATCCAAAACAGCATCCTGCCGTGTTCCCTGAGAAACAACTTGATCTAAAAAGCAGTCCCCAATTACTTTTAGAAATTCTTCTTCTCTACTATTATTGGGGTAAGAATTTTTCCAATCAATGCCCGGAAAATTGAAATCCCCCATTATAATTACCGGTCCCTTACTCGACATATCTCTAATAATACGACACATCTGTTCATCTTGACCCTGGCTTAGACTAGGTGGCCGATAAATTTTACCCAAACGTAATTTTTTGCCCTTGCCGCTCATCAGTTCCAGCCAAACCATGTCAATATCATTAGGTTTGTCATTTATTGCCAATTCATTGCAAGTTAAAGCATCTCTAACGTAAAATAAAACCCCACCACCTCTTTTACCTACTCTATCTTGCTTAAACAAATTATACCCAGCAATACACAATAAATCATCATCATTTTTGGTAGCCCATGTCTCGGTAACTCCTAAAACATCTAAACTCTCATTTATAATAATGCTTTTCAATAGGGTAGTTGTGACCTATTGAATATCCCTTTTTTAACTACTAGATATTGTTAAGATGCTTGCAAAACACAAAAATTCACCATTGCCGAATTTTAAAACACAACGGTTGATTCTTAATGATTTTTTTAAAAACCCAAGAGCAAAAAAAGCGCGCCTTGAAACCGAAACCCGTGACGTCAGATGGCAGTAACTTTCAGCTTTTCATCCATAAAAAATGGATTTTTGCTATATTATCGTTTCATTGCGGGATTTTCTCCTTCCGTAATCAATACCTTAAAGTCTACTAATTCACTATTTAAAACTGGATTTATCAAAGAGCAATCCAATACCCTGCTAGTGGTGATTGTTTTGATATTTTTTGGTGAAATCCGTAGTCAAATTTTTAGAACGCATCACTTGGCGAGAAAAAAAATTACGGCAGCGCAGAGCGAACAACAGTGCGGAAGCCGGAGAAACCGGTTTCTCGCGCTCCTCGCATCTAAAGCTTCTCGCTCTTTCTTCGTCTTAGTGGAAAGTTCAAAAGCGCCAACGACTGCCCAGTGACGTCACAGCCGCTTGAAATTAAAAAATTATTTAAAAAAAAACTACTTGTCGCAGCGCAAAAATTTTTTCGCCGTTGATGTTCATGTATGTTGCTCTATCGTATAAAAATAAAATTGAAAAATCGAAAACTTCCCTATTCTTCCATCTTGTTTCTAATACTGCGAGCATTGGTATAAAAAACCCTAAGCATGCTCAACTTGTTTTTATTCAATCCCTTACGATTTCTTGAATCAAAATTGTTAAAATGACTACTCTTATTTGCGTCCTTATTACCATTTCTAATTAAACCCAAATAGTTTGCATATTTTGCAACCGTCTCCTTGAACCATGCCCTCATTATGCATTGGTATAAAAACCCCTAAGGATGCTCAACTTGTTTTTATTCAATCCCTTACGATTTCTTGAATCAAAATTGTTAAAATGACTACTCTTATTTGCGTCCTTATTACCATTTCTAATTAAACCCAAATAGTTTGCATATTTTGCAACCGTCTCCTTGAACCATGCCTCCGTTTCAAACTTAGTTTTTTGACTCAGAAGACTCCAAAACCAAACCACTAACCATTTTGACCCCTGTAGAACTCAGATGCAGGCCATCCCTAGCAATCCAATCTCGCTTACAATAACTCTACATGTCGATGAACCTGATGCTGCGCATATGGCAAATTTCTTTAAGTAACAGGTTCATGCACCTAGCCCGCTGATTTAACCAGCTCCTATTGACTCCATACCTGGGAAGCAACCCAACCACTTGGACACTGGTCGAACTGTTGGTTGCTTTGTCCAACAGGGAATTCCACTCTTTCCTAAATTTCTCATTATTACTACGGCCTACATCGTTTGTTCCCACCCATAGAGTGACCATATCCTCCTTATCAAATGTCCCCATCTTCTCCGCAACCTTATTTACATCTCTCACCCGAGCCCCTGGTAAACAACACTTAGCCACCTTACGTTTTACCCTCCCGATTGAATTTCCCACCTCTCGCATCATAGAGTCCCCCAATATTACTCCCTTCGTCTCCTAGTCTGTCTCCTGCTAACTTCCCCCTTCACCTCTGGAATAATCCCACTAACTAACTCACAGCTAATGCCCACATCCTTTTTAGTAACTACCCCCTTTCCATCTGGAGTGTTTATCTCATCTGTCCCACAACCTAGGGCTATTTGGGCCTGCAAAATGGTCATCCTATTTTTTTAAGTCCAGGAGCTCAGCACACTTAGTGCAAATGAAATGATCCTCAGAAATGGACTCCTCTTTTCCTTCATACAGGCAGAACATCTGACAAAGGTCGCAAGAAATCCACCTGTTCCCCTTCCCACTCTTAACCTCTTTCAAAATACAAATAACACCCATACTAACCAGAATGATCCACTTATACAAAAGCAATACAAAACGACAAAAGTGCAAAATTTTAAGAATAACGACTAATAATTAAAAAAGGAAATCATTATGAGTTAGATACAAAGAATGCAGATAACTAAGACAGCAGTAAATAAAAATAAGCTAAAATGCTACACCCAACAAAGCACACAGGCTTAACAACAAAGGAATCACCACATTTTAGGCTTAGCTCAAAAAATTGAAAAACACTTTAAGAATGCAAGTAAAGCAAAAATAAGTCTCAAAACACAGAAATACTAAATTATATGCTGAAATACAATAAAAATACCAAAACTGATACAATAAAAACAAACAATTTACATTAAAAAAAACACTTAGCTCAGAGCAGCAGAAATCTCCCTTGCAACACTGACGCCCTCTAGTGGCAAAAGGATGCCTTTGTTAAAAAGATATACAACATTTTAATGTGTTATAAATCTTATATTTTTTCAGTTACCAATGTATGATAAAAATGAAAACCTTACCATTGAGTATGATGAAACTTCTGTACCTCCAATGATTTCTGGAATATCATCTCTTAGACAGCAGTTGGTGAAATATGGTTCGTATTTAGATGTAAGTGATTTTATAATCTTTACATGTTTTATGTTTAGTATGCATGGATAATTAAAAATTTTGAAAATTGATTGTTGCTAGCATATAAGAACAAAATGCTAATATTTGCAATATTCAAGATATTTTTAGATGAAATAAATAAATACCTTTGTGCTTAAAATAAAAGCAAGAATACAATGTTGAAAAGAATAAATGCACAGGATTACTGTCAACACATATTTCAACATTACAAGGAATGTGTTTTTCAATACAAAAAAAAAAAAAAAAAAATTTCTTCCAATTTCTTTACTTTAATCCATAATTTTGCATTTTTTGCATTGAAAAAGATGTTCCTTGTAACGGCAAAGCATGTGTTTGCAGTATTCCCTGTGCATTTGTACTTTTCAATATTATATTTTTGCTTTTGTATTTTTAGGATGGTTTATAAAGTGATTAGTTGTTTGTTTGGAATTTTGTATCTACTAGTAAATATTAACGTTCAAATATTTTTGCAAGAAAAACTAACAGAAGTAATTGTTTACTAAAATATTGGAAAGTTATAACCGGTGGTAGTATTGGGAGAGTGAAAACTAAATTTTATTCCTTGTGTCACATTTGAAATCAATAAATTGACTAGGAACAGCCTAACTTTTTAATGTGGAAAACTTTTTTCTCATCAGACCTTTATTAACTAGATAGCATTAGAAAACAAAAATTAAAATAAATAAAAAATATAAAAAAGCTCATGCAAGTAATAAATTAGGCAAATGTTATCTTCTATTCTTAAACTGGTCCTAAAATCTAAGTTACATAATATTAATAAATATGTTCCTTCTAAACTTCAGCTTTAATTGGTTTCATATCGCTGCTATTAAAGGTCTGAAAATTTGATACTTTAATAAAAATTATTTCTTGCTACTAGCTTAAACTATTAATATCCAAAATTGTACTTATTTTTTTTGTATTGTATTATTGCAATCAACTTCTTTGAATACTAGAATTTTTAATTAATTTAATTACCAATCCTTTTAGTTTTTTGATTTACTATAATTCTTCTTTGTAGGTTGCAAAAGAAGAAGCTGTCCATATATATGAGACAGGAGTTGCGCACTCAGCATGTAAGTTTTATTATTAGAACAACTTTATGTGTGCACATTTCGCCTTTTGTTCCTTGAAAATTTAAAATTGAAGATGTGTTTCAGATTGCTCTATCTTAATTACCCAACATCTAGTGAATTATATAAATTTCCAAAAATTTACCACTTTCATAATGAGTCAGTTTAATCCTGACCAGTTGGGCTTGTACCCTTTGGCGATTAAAAAAATGTATATAAATATATATCTTTTGAAATTTAGATTAAAAAAAATAAATAAAAGAAATATGTTATTGCTATTTATGTTTGATTAATAAAATTAAATTCATGTAAAATGAAGGAAAACGTGAAAATAAGTAAACTTCAAAGTACATAAAAAAAATAATCCCATGATTATATTCATAAGTGCTTGTAAAGAGATGCACTTGCACCCCCTTGCAGCACCTCTTTAGTTCAACCCCCCTTGCCACTGACTTTTAAAACCGAAATTAATTGAAATACCTATTAATACCTATTAATTTCTTGTTAATGCTCACAAAACCAGGTAGGAGGCGCAATCGCCCCCTTGGCTTTAAAAATTAAAATTAATTTATTTTAAAAAGGACAAATTGCAAAAAAATTTTTTAAACTGCAACATACATCTTAAAAAAGTTAATCACATTTTTATGTCCATGATTGTGTGTGTGGGCTTGCATTGGAATACCCCCCCCCCTCTGCCTTTGAAAAATAAACTACAATTAATTTTTTAAAACAACATTAACTTAATAGTTTTTAAATGTTTTTTAAAAGTAAGTATTAGTATTAAATTAAAAAAAAAAACATTTATTTTAAACACAGAATGAACTATAAAGTACATCACAAATAATACTAATCTCTTTCTACTACTAAGTTCTTTCACAGAAAATCAAATTCAAAGCTACAGAAAGTGATGCTATTATATTTTGTTCTTATGTTTCATCTCCTTAGGAAACTAATTTTTTCTGTCCATACTTCTTTTTCACTTGCGCATAAAATGCTAGTGACAGGGACAAATTAAAGATCCATAAGTTAAATTAATTTTACTTTATGTAGCATGTTCCCATTTAACCTGCTAGACTTCTATTTTTTCATCTGCTACTTTCAGACACATACAGTCGGACGGACCTCTATATATCAAAGTAGCAATTTGCCGGGGGAAAATGTGATGTATAGAAATGAACTTAATTTTATTCTTTATTCATAAAACGTTAAACTTAAAGCTTATTTTTAATATGAGACTATTTCTAATTTATTTTTTAAGGAAATTATACAAAAGTTAATAATGAAAAAAAAAATTTAAAAATTTTGTTCAGTACTTTAAAATAAACAGTAATCCAGACATTGGGCATTGACGCAGTTGCATTCTTTAAAGAAAGAGAAGAAAAAGGAACTATGAATGTCTTTCTGAATAGTCAGTTTTGTAACAAGCTCACCAAAGAAACATGTCTGAATTGTTTTAATACTCTAAAAATTTTACCAGGAGCATTTTTTGTGAAATGAAGCCCAGGAACTAATGTTTGTAACATCTCTAGCATTATATGTTTTGGCGGCTTGAAAAGTTTTATCTTTTCGCTGAAGCTTAGCTTATTTAGGAATGAAGAACAGCTATCAGAAAAAAAGAGGAATAGTCAGGAATTTGATTTTACAGCACAGGTCGCAACATAAAATCGAAAACAACTTGATTGTTTCATTTTAAAATTCCTCATTTATTTATCCACCCCTTAACACCTTAACTGACTGTGGGGTTCATAGTGACCAACACTGAGCTTCCTTTTGCTCCTGGTTTTAATTTTTGTGAAGTAAGCTTTCTGAAGTCGAATAAAACGACCCACTATGTCCAAAAAATGATTTCGATGTATGGAGATTTTTTTGACGTACGGAAATAGTTTTTCTATGTAATGAACATTGATCTTTGCTAACTGTTTGATATATACAAAATTTCGATGTGTGGAAGCTCAACATGGAGGTTCGACTGTACTTCTAATTACAAAAAAGTTTAAAATAACGTACAGAGTTTGATGTTAAAAGTTTGAAACAAAAAAAGTGAAAAAATAAAAAATGTAACTTTTTATATCATCTCTAAGTCTCTCACTTTTTGGATATTCATAAACATAAAAAAACAATTCAAACACAAAAAAATTGACATTGATACCACCAATATTTACTGTGATATGAAATGCAGTGTTTTTTGACTTACACTTTTTGGGGAGAGATATATCAGCTAACGAAGGTTTTAAAATAAATGTGATTTGAATGTGTTTTTTTTTTTCAAACTATAGAAGCTTTTGCAGTGTGTTTTTTGGTATTATATTATAACATTTCCTTATAGTTATGATAATAATAAACAGAGCAAATATACACTGGTTTATGTTGTAGTAATGACTAAAATCTGCATTTTGCTGGTAGAGCGGTATGATCCCATCTTATTTATTAAAAGCATTGTCTTTTATAGTTTTGAGCTTGATTATCTCCTTGAATTTTGATTATAGTTGCTTCAAATTATTTGGGCTCAAATTGTTTTATCATGCTTGTAATTTCCCTAAATATGATATAGAAACCATATAAAAAGTTTTTTTTTCATTAAATATTATTTCTACTTCAAACTTTTAACACATTTACTCTGCATATTATTTTGATTATTTTTTCACTTGAAAGTATGTATCTAGGATTAACTGTTGCCTTTTAACAATTTCTAAGAAAACTTGAATCTATGTTGAGTAACACATAGCTTGCTTTCATAGTACATATGAAAGTAGTAATTAAGAGGGTCATTTTTTTCTTTCTGAACGTTAGGAACTTTCAAGAGTGAAAGCATGTTTTAAACCTGAAAGTTGTAAACTTTGCAACTTTTCTTTGAGCCTTTTTCAATAAGAATCTGAACCCATTTCAGGCCAAGCATTGAAATTCTATAAAATGTTATATTATTTTTATTAAAATATGCTTGAACTACATTCATTAAGACACAAAAAAAGTTTCGTGCATGAAAAATAATATTTTATTACCAAAATAAAATGTTGCGTATATGCATCATTGGCCGAATCAAAGTACAAACTATATTTATTTGAACCATTGTAGATAAGTAAAATTTTTACATTTTTGAATAGAAAAATTCAAGACATTTGGAATGTAAATGTACTTGGTATTTAGGGGCACAAATAAATCATTTGGCTTTTACACACTTAGCATCATCTACGGACTTTCTTGGTCTGCATTTATTGTATGTCCAATTCTATCAGTCCATATTTCTTTCAGTAGAGTTGTCGTTGACGGCCGACCTTTTTAGGATTCTCATTTGAACAGTATTTTCAGCAGATGGGTTATCCTTTTATTCCGATTTGAATAGGGCAACCGCAATATACGATCTTAAGTCTTTAAGTGCCGTTTTTGTATTTGTAGAAATTCTATGCAGCTTCCATGAGTTCCCTATAGCGCTGTCAATACTGTTTGTAAATAGTGGCTACCACCATTTTTACCTTAAATCTTTATATGGTACTTAGTTATGGCATCATCATGTAGGTCAGCATCTCCCATATGCTTATCGTAATCCTAAATAACATTCAGTTGTGAAATGAAAACTTCATTTCTTTCTTTGCGACTCTTATCGTGTACCCTGTAGGATTGGCTTCTGCATCCATGCTAAAAGCAAAATCATAAGAAGCATGAGGTTTTTTTTCATATCTTTGGATCCTTCCAGTACACAACCAGCAACGGGATTTTTACGAGCTGTTCCAGATGCAAAAAAACCTTTTTTCTTTTAAAATTTTGAATAAACCATGAGAAGAAAAAAATCTATCAAAATATATTTCAGGACAAAACTTGTTCCTAATGGTAGTTTTGTTCCTCATTGCTGATTTCAGCCCCTCCTTATGGATTAAAGTGATGAAGGTACCTGTCTGATAAGCACAAACACCAAAGTTTAAATCCAAATTTTACTGTTTTTCCCTTTATAAACATTTTTTTGAAATGCCTTCCAAAATAAAGAACCATTTCTTCATTAATCAACAGATGATAGGAAAATACAGCAAATTGTAGATACTTCTGATTTATATGCATAAAAAATGGACGTAATTTAGCAAACTTGTCTGTTTTATTAAGGTATAGTATCATATTTCACAATAATACTCAGATTCATTACATGAAAAGCAGATTTTCACCTTTTGCATATTTTTCATGCATTCGACCAATGGTGCGTTAACGCAACATTAAATTTTAGTAAGGATTTTTAAGACATTTTAGGACATTTGTTTAATTTTTATTTTCTAAACAGAACTTGCTACTTTAAGCCACTATAAAAACAGGATGAATTTCACGTGGTTAAATTGTACATTTGTAACCTTTAGGAGCCGGGCGGTACACATGCTGTACTGTAACTATTTTTTTTTAGAGGACGGGGTTGAGATTTTCACTCGAACCCTTTGGAGCTGGGGATTTTTTCAAGGTTTCATAGGTCTGGTACGACAGTTTATACCTTCTCTTTTCAATAGAAAAGAAATCTGTGGTTCAACTGTCGTACTACCTGGGTCAAAAGAAAAATTCCTAAAAAACAGCCTGGTTCCAAAAGATTAAAATGTGTCGAACTAGACAATAGTCGTTTAAAGTGAAAAAACTTGTATCTTGAAAATTTCTGTACTCAAAATGTTTGAACCAATTGAATTAATATTTTATGCATGACTTCAAAACCCTTACACAAATAGCATAAAAATAAAAGTAATGAAAAATGTATGTCACAGTGTTCATTAAAATGTTTTTAATGTTGCATATATGCAACTTTGGCCAATAACGGGGTTACAAGGCATGAATAATTTAGTGTTTTAGTTTGCAAAAATTGAATGTGAAATGAAAAACATAGCTGGGTAAAACATGAATTTTGTTTCTATCTGTGCTAATTGGGCAATACATTTTATAGTAAGAATTATATAAAGCTGTTTGTTTATAACCTAATGTGTTAGTGTTTTAAGGTCTTTAGATAAAGAAGTAGCGTTTAATTAATGTTTTGCATACAGTTTTAAATACATTTATGTTTGTTTGATTCTATCTTTTTTAAATTTAGCTTCCTTTGAATACTTAAAAGATGAAGAAAACAAAACAGCTAGAATAGCCATAATTGGATCTGGAGGATTAATAGGATATCTATATGCAAGAAGAGGTAATATAGTTTTGTTTCCTTATTATTTATTTTTGAGTATAGTAAAAGTGGGTAGCTTTATAAGCAGGCATAAAAGCTAGGAAAAGTTAGAGTACTTTTGTTTTCCTCATTTAAACAAAATTTTATCCCCAATATTGTTACTGAATATAAATTCATCAGAAATTAGATGCTACAGGTTCTAGAATTTGTATTTTATTTCAGATGTAAGTACTACACTTAAAGTTAAAAATAGAGTAGAAAATTCATCTGGAAACAATTATGAAAGTTGCCCCCCCCCCCCTCCCAAAAAAAAGTAATTTTTTTTAATAGATAATAACTTTTTTTAAATTGTAATATTAGACAATAGTCTGGTTTTCAAGGATATAGCATTACTGGATAAATGTTTTAAAAAAATAACGGAAACAATAAAATAAGAAAAAAAAAAAAAAAACCCAAATAAATAAATAAATAAAAATAAAAATGTTCATTTAAAATTTTTATTTTACATATTTATGATTTCAATTATCAATTTATCATGTGTATTTAATGTTTATAAGTCCAACGATATACACTTATTTTCTTCAAGTATTCATTTGCTTTTTATCATACAAAATTTCAACTCATATGGCAAATTCCACAAATAAGTTTCTTCTATTTCTTCCCGCTGATTTTTCTCCACTTAGGAAGAAACTTGACAACCCTGTAATATGCATATAATAATCCCATAGTAATGTTTCACTGTACAAATAGCAATTGTTTTCCTTTATGAGTTTTAAAAAATGATTGTCTTACGGTATGCAAAATAATTTTTACTTTTAAATTTTTTTTCAGTAGTACTGACAATTTAAGAATTTCTTAAAAACTCTCTTAATATGAGGTAAAGTAGGGTATTGTTTTGTTCGATCTTAGTTTAACCCATTAATGCCTGACATTTTTTTTCCAAAGATATTTTGTATACTGGTTACAAATAGTGTCTAATGGACATGAAAAATAATTAAAAAAATATAATGTCAAAAATAAGTTTTTTATTAAGGAACGAAAAATCGTCCCTCAAAAGTTACGATAGACCCCAGAGGGTACATACTTTTTTTACAAAAAAAATTTTCTGCCTACGATATAATATTCAAAAAGACATTTTATAAGAAAAAATAAAATCTGCAATTAACATAAACTGGGAAGCTGGAAATAACTTTGAAAACTTAGCTTTTCTTCTTGAGATTGTGAACGATGTCATTTTCGATAAAGATCATATTAAAACTGCCACAGAACGCAGCTTACAATGGTTATGTGCTGCAATCTGTTAATAACGAATTGAAACAATACCAAGGTACTAATTGAACACTATTATTTGGTTGAAATGTTCATTTTGGGGAAATTCAGACCCTTTTTTGGACCGTCCCTAAAAAGGGACGCTAGGCATTAATGGGTTAACTTATTATATTGTAAGCTGTTCTTTTAAGGTTTTATATAATGTGAACGTTATTCGTGGTGTTTACACAAAATATCCCCTCTCCCCGGTGAATATTAATTTTTTTGCAGTTTGAAATTTTATTTAAATTCTTTTTGTAAATTACTCCAGCTAAAAGTTGCAATAGGTAATTAAAATAAGTAGGTTCTTTCTGTCACCATTTTAAGAATTCTTTATAATGTGATCAAATTTATTTGCTGTGTTTAATTCTCTAGCAGCATATATTGGATTCATGTTTTAAAGTTTGATTTTGTTTATTACTCTCAAATTTCACTTGAATTATTATTTTTTTTGTGAATTTACCTTTTTTTTAGGGGGCATTATGAAAAAGCTTCTGATGCCTTGTATTGGAGTTGGAGCTATGTTTTCTATTTTTTATCCAACTATAGCAAAAACATATGCTGCATCTGGATTTGAGTTTACAAAACATCATGTGGATAATGCTTTATCACAGTATGGAGGTAAAAAGTTTTGTACAGTTTTTGATATATGTTTAAGTAAATAGTAACATTCACTAGTTTTAATCAATCGATAAGCATATAAGTAGTTAAATTCTTATGATTTAAAATTTTGTTTCACTTTAATGTTTTAACACTTTTTCCTTTCTTTAACTCTGAAATTTTGTTATTTTTACTGTTTCTGAACTATGTGGTGAAATATTTGTAGGATTATATCAAGTTAAATTTGAATTCTTTGTTTCATAATTTCAGGCTTGAATAACCCTTTATTTCATGTCTAGGTTATGATACTGGGAAAATGGTTGAAGATACAAATGCAAAGCTTGAACAGTTAAAGAAGTTCATGAAATATGAAGGTCTTTTGGAGAAATTAAAAGAAATGTTTAAGAATAGTACTAATTCATCTAAAAAGGTATGTAAGGTTTTGTATATACAAATAAATAAGAAGTGAGAAGGAGACCACTATTTTTCTGAATTATTTAAAAATTACTCTCAACATTTCTTTGTGAAATGTCAAGTTCTTAATTACTGAAAGATAGTTTGAGAAAATTGCATGATGCCTTCTGAATGTTATGCCATGGATTCTGTAACAGTCCGTAAGCAATTTTTGGTAAAAGAGGGGTTGTTTTTAGTGCAGGGTTTAATGGAAGAGAGAAAATAACTATTTTAAGTTTTCTGCCATTTTTTAAAGGATATATCTCAAATTTGTTTTTAAAAATTAAAAATTTCATAATACACATTTATCACATTAGATTTCTCATCTAACTGAACTTTTATAACTGGTGTTCCAAATATATGCAATACACTGTCAACTCAGTTATTTCATCCAAGGATTGCAGTTTCGTGCTTGTTAGCAGGGGACTATCATCAGTCTGGAATAGACAGTAAACGAGCTGGAAGCAGATAACCTCTTAAAAAAACTGGTAGCTAAGTAAAACTGGAGCACCAGTGAGAGACCACATAATGGAATACAACTCTTAAATTTAAGATAGAGCTTGGGTACATAGCAGTAAATTACCGCCCCTAAGCCAGAAACATATGCAATCCTCTGCCAACTCTGTTATTCTATCCAAAGTCTGCAGTTTTGTGCTTGTTAACACTCATCAGCCTGAAATAGGATGTAAACAAGCTGGAGACAGATAACCTCTTTTACCAAAAAACTGATAGCTAAGTAAAATTCGAGCACCAGTAAGAGACTGCATAATAGTTTGAGTTGTATCATACCTGTGTCAACTTATAGAAATATTGTAAATGTGTGTCAAGTTGGAGAGGTTAGAGAGTCCTATTGAAATTTAAATGTTTGAAAAATAAATGTTGATTTACCAAAGTAGTCAAGAATCAGCATGTCGAGTTACAGGAGTTTCACTGCATATGAAGGAAATCCAAATGTAAATTTATGTTTATTTCAAGCATTTTTTAAATACTTCTTTAGTTTTCTTTTGGTTCAAGAATTTTATGCTACTGACCATTTTCATTCTTAAAAATGTTGCTTCCAAATTGCTATAAATTACTGCTCTAATCACTGAAACTTGAAGACTAATAAATTTTGAAACATTTTTTGAAGTGCTTTGTTTCACTTTACTTTAAAAAAAATCATGAAACCTGTTGCTAATTTTCAATTATTTTCCAAGAAATATTTTAACTTTCTTTTTTTTTTTATTGCTGAAATTATCCATTTCTTAAGATACCGTCAGATTACCATCAATAGAATCAAATGCTGAAGCACAATTTCTATGATTTATGTATTTGAATAATTGATGTTTCACAATTAAATTTTCCCACAAATTATAGGATTATTTTTTATTTTCAGGTGAATACTGAAAATGATGGAAATAAGTCTGATCAAGATCTATATACCACTAGAACACCTGCTTAGTATTGCTATTATTACATGTAAAATATATTTGTGATAAAATTAGAGAGAAAAATATTCTTTATCATTTTAAAGACAACTGAGAAATGATTGATTCAGATGTATTTCAGTTTGTTCTATGCATTTCAATTTAAACAAAGTTTATTAAAGAGTAATCAAACTTAGTGAGTCTTTCTTTCTGAAACAGAGTTTGTTGAGGAATAAAATTGGACAACTGCATATTAGTGTTTGTTCGGAGTTATTGAATTTAGTTTCAATAATACAGATGGTTTTAAAGAAAACAAGTTCTAGTTCATTTTTATTGAAATAAAGTAAAGGAGCAGGTGAAAGCATTAAAAAGTGTTTCCCACTCATATGCATAAAAATATTTATGATTTGAAATAATTTCTGAAATTATTTTCAAATGATGTTAGATCTGAGGTAATGAGGGGTAAATGGCACATTGTAGAAAATTTTAAAGTTGTTAAAACCAAATTTGAATTAAAGGAAATTTATTTTTTTTCAACAACTCAGTTTTGAAGGGAGAAAAATAAATAGCATAAGAAGTGTGTCTTTTTTTGAAAATTATTTTTGTTTTTCATCATGCTTCACAGAATTTCAATGATATGTAAACTTTTGAAAGTTTAATAAATTTGTCCAAATCTGGTGCACAAAGAACTATCTTTATTATGTTGGAAATTAATTTTATCAAACAAATTTCATGATATTCTTTTAAAAGATAATATTTAACAAAATAAAAGTCATAATGTATCAATTGATAAAACAGTTAACTTTTCTAAGCAGTAAGCATATTATTTCAAAAATGGGAGTTTCATGCATGAAATAATTTAATTTTAATATAAAATTTTCTATATTTCTTTGATAGAAACAAATTTTTACAGTCAAAAACATAGAATTTTTATCCCAACTTAAATATTGCACAGGGAGCATTTAGCAAACTTGTACATACCACTTTTTTTTACTGGCAGTGAAAAAAAACAGCACTTGGATACACTGAATGCAATTACTCTATTTCAAAAATTGTTTGCACATTACAAGTATTGGCTTAATAATTTCGGAATTGACTGCAAAGATGCTTTATGACAAAGCTTTCACAACAAGCAGCAAAATAGGAATTTTTTCCAGACTCATAGGCGGTCATCCATTTACAATTATTCTGGCTAGGTGCCAGAAATATCTTGAATCCACCACAGCCTATAAGAGCAGAAAATAATCCTGTTATTAAGTCCTTTAAGTCTATGCTAGTCAATGACATTATGAAATAAATGCATTGCTTCTTCAGAAGCTTTAAGCAAAAATAATAAACATGAATCATGCTTGCTCATAAAATATGATGAAGTAATATATATGTTGGCAAGGATTAAAATAAAACATAGTATCTTAAATTAAAAAATAAATGCTAGCATGGCTTGTTATGTGACAACACAATCTTCGGCTTCCCCTTCTAATTTGTTGAACCTTTACAAGACAATACCATACACATAATTCTCAAGAAATTTAAAAATTCAATTATGTCTATTTTTATATCTATATCTAAATGCAATATTGCTTTGGCTATCAGTGCATTAAACCTTTTTTTTGTTCAATGCCATGTTGACTCCATTGAAACACCAACAAATTTTCGAAGTAAAATGATGAATTGAACCATTTAAATACATAAAATATTCAATATATCACTGACTCAGTGTTTTTGTAACATATAGCTAATCAGTATCTACTAGCTGAGGTGTTGATATATTATGAAGGTGAGTAAAAAATGGTATGTTACATTTATGAATAACAGCAGCAAAATGTTATGGCAACATGGAACATTGTTTCATATATAAATTGAATATTTCATGTTTAACACACAAAATACATCTCTTTAATTTACATTATAACATATTCTTGCCAAGACCAAGCAAAAATGTTATAACATTTTTATATGAATATAATGGAGAATTATAGCAGTTTTCACAAAAAAATACCCAAATCAACAAGGAATTATTTACATACAATGATTTTTGATGCTAAAACTTATTTACAAGTATTATAAAGCAACAAATATGCTGAAAATAGTAAAAATACTTTTTTAATTTATGTAACAGTCTCACAATTTTTATAACTTTTTTCTCTTTGTTCTGCAGTATTTTGTCACAAACATTTAAGTAATCATACCGTAAGAACACTGTTAAAACCTATTTAAAATCTTAATGTTAAAGTTTCTTGGTGAAAAGTAACCAACTTTGATTATAAGCTTATACTTTTAATAAATGTTTTTGTACTTTAAAGTACATAAGAACTTTTTTTTTTTATCACAGTGGGACAAAAAACAGTGTGTAGAAGGGTAGTGCTGCACAGCATCTTTGCAGACAGAGCCTAAATAGGTATCTGTACTGAAAGAATTTAGTTTTTGGCTTGTACTTGAGCGATTCGTGCAGCAGCCCTATCTACACACTGTCTCATATGTCACAAAGCAGTAAATGCTTCAGTGACAACACTTGGGGGTCTTGGTCTAGGTGAATGAGTATCTTCAGTTCCATGAGCATTTCTAATATGTGGAAAATGTCTCTGTCGAGGAGCATAATATTCTGAGTCAGAGTGAGCATAATGATGTTGAGGAGATGGCTCAGGTCTATATGTTGCTCTAGGAAAGAGTCTATCATTATGGTCTCCATAATAACGATAGCACTCTTTTGTAGCTGGAGCTGCTCTGGAGCTGGCTGTTTCAGGACGAAACCGGTTCTGTCGTTTAATATGTATAACACGAGTTCCTTTTTCTGTTGGTAACCGAAATGGTTTAGAATTCTAAAATAAAAAAAAAAGATAAAATTTTAATTTTTCTTGGAAAAATATTTATGCAGAAAATCAGATAGGAAAAAGCAAAAGCTGTTATCAAATTTTAGAGGAAGACACCAAATATTTTATTTTTCTGGTGAAAAAGAAAGCATAAGAATGCAAGTTTGTACAAGTATCAGTAATCATGCATTTGAATATCTATAAAGGGTGTTCAAAAAATAATAATCTGTTTTCAAGATCTGCATGTAGAGTGGAAGAAACATGCATTGAAAAAGAAACATATGTGCAAAGAGAGAAGTTCAAAATTTCAACACTACACTGAAATGCAGAGACCAACATTCTGTCAAGGAATAAAGCGTATTCTTTAATTCATTAGCAGTGATGCAGACTTGCAACTTTAACCAATGCAAGGGATTTGAACTAATCTCAAGCGAATAAGTCTCTAGAAGCATTAGATGGTTGATATAACTGAAGCACCACAACATATGTTTTACTAGTTTTCAGGAAACAATAGCTATTTTTTCTTCTAAAGAAGACTTTGGAATACCCTGTATATTTCCTTGTCATCTAAGCTTAAAAACTACTTTGAAATTGTGAACATAAAAAAGGTGTATATGTTTTTGATGAAGGTTATTGGGTTGTACATTATTCATGTATACTGAAAAGAGTTCACTATAATGTTGGAGAATATAAATCACCAATATTTCCTTGATTTTGATCCAGACAATAACTTTTTTCAACTGCTGTTATGCAATGTTTTGAAACAGAGATCTTACTTCCTTTTTTTGGCCTACGCAGTCACCATGAACTGGGAGAAAGAGGCTCATACTAATTCCTAATTCATTCGTTTGATTGTACTTAGAAGGGAGAAAAAATTGTCGTTACATTCATGAATAGATGTATATTAGGGATTGACCAATGAATTCGATTAATAGGTGATGATTATTCAAAAAATACATTGGCATCGCTACTAATGTTAACTTAAATTAACATTACCAAAGGTTAATAATTCAATTTTTTAATAGAAATTGCCACTGGAGAGCCATCCTTTCCTAAAGATAGTATTGAATTTATTTAAGTTTCTAAAAACATTTCGAAGGAATCTTCAGCCATTTACTCTATCACTACCAAATATAGCTTAAAATTTTTAAACTTAAATGTCGAAAAATATCTAGGAAAAGAGTTCAGGATTTTTCAACATTAAGAAGATAGCCTACGTTTGCATCTTATATACTTTAATATTCCAAAGGAGATTCTCGAACCCCAGCCTTCAGGCAATAAAGACAGCCTACAAATGCGCTTTTAAAAGCTCAATGTCAAACATCTTATTCCTTAACCCCTCAATGTTCCAAAAGATTTTTTTTTCTCAACTTCAATTTCCAAAAACTGCAGGAAGGAGATACTAATTTTTTAATGTCAATGCTAGCATGTGATTAAGGGGAAGATTCGCTAACCTAAACGTAGAAAGAAACATATTGTATCTTTCTTTCTGCCTTTGTTTCTAAGCATTCTTGTGTGGCATAATCTTAAAGGTAATATTCATATCAAAATATTAAGTAACAATAAATGTACCATTGTAGCCCACGTCCTAGTAATTTATGCCCAGTCTTTTATAATGCATGTTTTTATTTTACTAAAAAAAGAAAATTTATGTTTGTTTTTAAATATAAATGCAAATTTGAACATAATAGCTTTAAACATATCATGTTTTTAATTCGATAATTAAAAAAGAAAAAAAAGTTAAATTTAAATTGCTTTTGAAAATTAGCAAACTTGAATAATAAATTAGTAATTTTTATTTGAATAATATGAATAAAACAATATTAACATTCCGAGTGAAGCTTAAAAAATTTACCTCTCTTTTTGTTTTCCCACTAATAACTCTTTCATATTCTTCTCTTCTTTTACGATCCTAACGGGTAAAAAAGTAAGGTTAAATAAACACATTTTATTAATCAAAAACAGCACTTTACCTTGAAATTGGTTTTTATTATTAATTTGAATGTCTATTAGCAAGAAAACAAGAAAAAAAAAAAAAAAAAAAAAAAAAACGCATTAATGAACTTCATTTGCTGGAACAAATGTAAGTTAGCATTTGCATAAGGCATGCTGTATTCCAAAAAGCTTTCACAAATCATGTATTAACATTTTAACAGTTTCACACTTTTCTAAGTATGCATAGTCAACACTGAAAGAAATTGTTTTGTTATGCCTTTTGTCAGTATTCAGAAATACCAGAAACTTCTGCCGACCTGAATATGCTCTCTTACATATTATTTATGTGTGATAGCACTCAATGTATTTTGCAAGCTAAAGAAAAGTTCTCCCAAGGTATGTTTTAAAAAAAAAAATTGCTAACTTCTTCTTTAGTCCATTCAGAAGTCAGTAATTCTGAAAATGTGCAATGAAATAATTTTTTTCTCAAACAAAATAAATGTACCAATGCAAAGGGAAAAACCGTTCGAAAAGCTTTTTTACCCCTTCAAATTTTGCATTTTTGAATAGAAGAGATAAGAACTTAAAGGTCAAAGGTGTGTTTAAAGGTCAAAGATTCACCATCAGTAAGATTGGGTAGTGTAGGTATTCACTGTAACCTTAGCTTTTATCATTCATTTGCTTCTTATTTTATTACATTTAAACAAAATTCTTTCTGAACAAATATAGAAGTAACTTGTCTAGTAGTTATATGAAGAAAATGCGACCGTTTTAAAGTGTTTTTTCCCCAATAATTTTCTTTAACAAAATTTTGTGGACAAAGCCTCATTTACTTACGACAATGTTTAAATAGGATCCCCCCTTTAAACTGCATTTTTCAAACAAAAACTAAAGAAAGACAAAGAACCCTTTTAATGCATGATATAATTTCTGGAATTATCATTTAGTTGAATACATAGTAAGTAGAAGTAATTGAAATGCCACCTAATATACCCATTATTTTCTGCAAAAGTTAAAAAAGTTATTCTTACATATTTTTTTACTTAGTTCAGACTTCATTTTAAGTGAAATTTTTAATTAGTTTGATTATTTTTCTAATGTCTAAAATCTTTAAGCTGAAAAGAAATCTGCTCCAAAAGCCTCCAACTAAATTCTTGGCATAATTTTTTTTCTTATAATTGTAATATTTATTTATTGATTTATTATCCTGACTTAATTTTACATTGAAAAATGCAGATAACTAAAAATTCCAATTCGACAATTTTTTGCGTAGCCCATTGCATGTAAATTCGCTTGCTTTTGTAAGAATATCGGGTACTTAAGAATATAATATGGCTTCTAAAATTAAAAGCAAGATTTTACTGATATAAATTTCAAATAAAAGGAACAATGTACAGAAATCATAAATGCAGAAAAAAAAAAAAAAAATAACAAACATGTCGATCACTAAAATGAAATCACTTTGTATAGGAATATGAAAAATCTTGCATATCTAAGCAATGTAAAATTTTCAGGAATTTTGATGCAGTTGAATTTTTTTGGTTTCAAAAATGAGAAAAATGGATCTTTTAATGAATATAATCACTATCCAGGCTTGGAGTTGATTACGAGAAAATATGTAATTGATTATGATTACAATAAAACAACTCTTAGTAGCATCAAAATCATAACTGGAAAAATTATAATTTTTGATTTAATGCTATGGAGATGAGTGCATTTATCCTGTAATACAGTGGATGCTGATTAATTGAATCAACCACTTTAATGAATCAAATTTTCAAAAACAGAACAAAATCTGAAAAAGCATTGAGTAATGAAATTAACGAATCTGTTGTAACACACTGACTTTAATTTTTGTTGTCCTACTTTTAAATTTAGGGGGTATTTATTGTGCTACAGCACATCAGTGGCAATTCCAAAACGTATAAATGTATTTAAAGATAACTTTGACACTAAATTAAAAATAATAATGTCACAATTTTTCTTTTACTGGTACAACCAACTGGTTTAAGCAATAAAATTTACTTACGACATAACTAATCAGGCAACTAGCTGGTATCCACACAACTAAAGACACTATCACCACTGTCCCAACAATATTGTCATTCAGAAATTTCACTGCAGAAAGAAACAAAAATTTTAAAACACTAACCCTTCATTTGGATTGTTAAAACTTTTTAACAGACATTTGCAAAAAGTTTCTTTATTCTTCCAAGATTTCATTCCTCAAAAGTTTAATGTTAAATAATAGACTTTAAATTACATTAATTAAATAATCTATCTTCCAAAAGCATTAGGAAAGTAGACATCTGTACACTAAAATGTTCTAATACAGTATATGGACGTTTCTTCTTTTGTTAAAGTTTTTCTAAACCTACTTTAATAAGTTTAAGCATTTTGCATAGCATTGAAATGTGCCTATTTTTTTAAATCTCTGATTGTCAGAACTATTTTCTCATAAGCAAAATGCTTTTAAAATGAAAAATATCATTAAAAATTAATAACAATAACAATTTTAATAAAAAATCTGAGTATCTTTGAAACAAAAAACAATAGATAATCCTTTTTTTTAATGAGAAGAAAAACAAAAGTCACTAATAATGTGCTTAAAATAAACTGCCCAAAGAACCAAAAATACATTTATTTTTAACATTTCAGCCCTGGTTATGAGCATAATTCATGCAATTAGCAACAAGATAATATCAGAACATTAGCTCTGATGTGAAACTAGTGAATAAAAGTTTCTTTTATTAAATGGTTCTCCAGTTTTTCAGGCATGCAAAGATATTTTGTTTAATTTACACGCTATTGCATATTTTTGATGAATGGTAGTTTTTATAAGTATTCAGCAGTCATCTGTTCCACTGTGAAATTATTATATAACTTGAAACAATTTACTTGTAATAAGGAGAATAGTTTTAAGTGCATTATTGATCTTCATTGGGGACTGATAAATTGAAAAGGACCAATCAAGTTGAGCAAGGAACCTGTCGTTGGTCACCACTTATGCATTTATTTCAGTTGCTGATTTCAACTTTAATTTTACATTAAATTTCAAAAACATCTAATCAGTCAGGTGCTATCATAAATTACATGCATGTTTATAAAGCAGGGAAAAGAAAGACATGTCCAACTTCTGAGCTTTTATGGCTTAATTAATTCCTTTCAAATAGCTTAGAAAGAAAGTAGTTTATTTTGTTAATTCAAAACAAGTCATATATAAATTTCAACTAATAGTACCTGTGAAAAAAATACCATATTTTTTGATACTCACTAACAGTATTGATATTAATATCTTCAATAATATCCCAAAATCGCTCTACAATATCTTGAACAGTTTTCTTACACTCTCCCTATGAAAGAAGATGATGAAGTTCAATAAGTACACATTAGTTGACATTAATATAAGTAATATAATTTGTCAGTTTTAATGATGTTAAACAAATCAAGTGGGAATATAGATGAAACAAACTTGTTAACATATGTAAAATATAAACTTTTAATTGAAAAAGAGGTTCAACAAATATATATATATGTATATATATATATGTATGTATGTATATATATATAATCAAAAATACAAAAGGTAAAAATGAAAAGGAGAACCAAGGACTGGCACGTCATCAGGGAGAAGACCAGATCCCTGGTTTGTATGGCCCTTTCTATCTGATATGAGGGAAGGTCCCAATAACATGTCACCTTCCCCAAGAGCCTTGAATAAAATGAATGACAAAATAACACAAGCAAAAGAAAAATGGAATACAGTTAAAAATCAAACACCAAAAAGGTCAAAGAAATCAAGACTCACATGAAAAGGTACCCCAAACATGAACTAAATAATCAACAGCGCAACAAGCAAATATGTGGCCCAAACAGAGTTACGGTCAAAGTTAAACTTTCTAAACATAATTTAAGTAAAAGGAGGAAGGAATTTCATTGAAATTCAACAAAGACTTCAGAAAATTAAGGTTCTTTTGGATGAAAATCTCATTGTTGCAGATATTTTTAATTCTATTTATTTCATTTATTAAGGTATTACGGTAAACTTTGATAGAAATATTGGAATTCCATGCAATCAATCGATTAACATGGAAGTTGAAAGAAAGACGCTTATCAAACAGATCAATCAGGATATCATTTTCTTAAAAACAGATGTTAAGGTCGAGAAATTCAGTCGCTTAATATTTTTATTTGTTTGAATAAGTTCTACATCAGCAGGATAAATATTTTTTGAATCATTATAAAAAGAGTGATAATTGAAAATAATAAGGTCGTCAACATATCTGAAAGCTTTAGGAATGGTATAATTGAAGTTTTTTTTCAAAGTAATAAAGATATAAATTAGCTAAAACAGAAGAGAATTTTGATCCCTGTAGGATACCCTTAATTTGAAGGTAACAGTTTTCACCATTATAAATGTAATTATTGAAAATGCAGAAACAATATTAATTTGGATAGATAGTGTTAACAATATCTATCCAAAAAGTTTCATTAATATTCAGAATTTTGCTATAGTCGTAAAAATACGGCATAAGAACATCTTTAAGACTGGAAATAGAAATACTTGTGAAGAGATCTTTAAAGTCAAATGAGTAAATGCAATCAATTTTATTATTTTTAAGGAAATCAAGAACCAAAGCATTATTTTTAATAATCCATGTGTGGTTTTCTTCCAGAATTTTATCAAAAATATTGTTTAATAAATTAACAAAAGTAGTACCAGGGGAGTTCATGTAGGAATTAGAGCTACAAGTAATGTAAAGGAATTTAATGGGATTTTTGTGAAATGTAGAATAAATAGACAATCAATATGGGAAGACAATCTTGGAATTTTTGACGTTGACCTTCTTGTTGAGAGCAATAATCTTTTTAGTAATAATGTTGTAAGCAGTAGGAACTTTTTAAAAAGTGGTGGAATTTTTGAGTTCACCATCTAATAATTGGAGATAGAATTTTTGGCAAATAATAGAAAAGTTGTTGTCTGCTTTATCAATAGGTGCAACAATAAAAAGATTTTGAAGTTCCTTAATATGAGGGGTGAAATCAGAAAATTTAAGCAAATTTTTAATTTTATAATTCTGATAATTTTTAACTTTACAATTCACTTTCTTATAATATTCCAATTGAAGCTTTTGCAGGGTGGAAATGGAGATTTTTCAATCTTTTTAAAACTTTTATTCAAAATTATAAAATTAAAAATTTGCTTAAACTTTCTGATTTTACCTTAACAAAACCTTAATTTTCTGAAGTCTTTGTTGAATTTCAATAAAATTCCTTCCTCCTTTTACTTAAATTATTTTTAGAAAGTTTACCTTTGACCGCAACTCTCTGTTTTGGCCACATATTTGCTTGTTGCGCTGTTGATTATTTAGTTCACGTTTGGTACCTTTTCATGTGAGTCTTAATTTTTTTTACCCTTTTGGTGTTTGATTTTTAACTGTATTCCATTTTTCTCTTGCTAGTGTTATTTTGTCGTTCATTTTATTCAAGGCTCTTGGGGAAGGTAACATGTTATTGGGACCTTCCCTCATGTCAGATAGAAAGGGCCTTGCGAACCAGGGATCTGGTCTTCCCCCTGATGTTGTGCCAGTCCTTGGTTCGCCATTTCATTTTCCCCTTTTGTATTTTTGATTATGCTTGCACTGCTATTGTTATTAGCGGCTTTGCGCTGACATATCAGCACACTTTTGTATTTTTGTGTCTTCTTGTATTTTTTGGGATTTATTATCCCTATTCTAAACACTTTTAAAAATTTGTTCATTATATATATATATATATATGTATGTATGGAGTAAATATATAAATATGGTATCGGAATGTGGAGCAAAGGTAACTAACTTTTTCTAAAATGAACAACAAAATCTGTATAAAAACATAATTTCATTTTTGGCAAAAAAAAGGGGCAAATTTTAATTTTTCTTCCCTCATAGAGAATAAAAATAAAATACAACCAAATCCTACTATAGGGAACCCGGGATGTAGCAATTCATCAGCTGTAAAGAATCTCTTGAATGGTCCGAATTGAAGCCCTCTGCAATTAATGAATTTCAAACACTTATAATGATCCCCAAACGGTAAAAAATAGCCTATAACGCTCTAAACTTAAAAAAAAAATTCATTGTAAATAATTTTTGCTTTGAGCATGTACAAAAAAGATTTTCTGGTTTTATGAGTTTGGTATTTTCTGAATAATTTAAAAACCTTTAACAAGAACTATTTATTGATAAAGAAACAAAATGTTTAAGTCCAGGATTTTCGGTTTTTGCTCCAATGACAGCTGCTAATGTTTTGAACATTTTTCCGAGACTGAAGCTGAAACTATAAATCAACATAATGTGATTTGTTTGTAATGGTTGACTAAAAAATTGACAAAATGTGTATAAAATTCAAAAGCTTGCATCCAAAAATAACATCTATCTTCAATGCTATGGATAAAATTGTTAGAAAAAAAGGCAAATTTTGTAGGTAACTTATTGAGTACAATATAATTAATTATTTCACTTAATTGTCCTAACTACTAATTAAAACATCGTGCAGTTAAGAGGTTTGTTGTAGAAGTTTTTATCAAAAAAAAGTTTTTTTTTTTTTGTTTTTGAAAAATATCAGACGGAGTACACCCTTGGCTATAGCGATCTCTGAAGCTGGTCTGCTGAAGGTTCGTTATAGCGGGGTTGACTTTATTTTTGTATGAGGGAAATATTTTTTGTTTGATTATTAAAATTTTGATGTTTGATCAATTGAATGAGTAAATAAACGAAAGAATGAATAAATGAATAGATAATGAAATAAATGAATAAATAAATTAACACATGAGAACAAATAAATGTGAAAAAAAAAATAGTAACTGAATAAAGAAACAAGAGAATGACTGAATTAATAAGTGAATTACTAAATAAAGGAATGTAAATGAATCAATAAATGAATATGTAAGTGATTCAATAAATGATTGAATAAATAAACATGAGCTAATGCAAGTTGCCCTAATTACTTTGTCCCGCATGCACTTGACTAATTGTACCAAATATTTAAAATAGAAATTAACTTAATATTAAATAAATAATAACTGCATGAAATATTAATAGGTATCAGATAATATTTAAAATGTTAAAAACAAGAACTTCCCAATTTTATAATAACACAAATAATGTTTGACTTACAACAAAGTATTACAATATGGGTATCAATTTTTGAAATGTGCTTGTATTATTTTATGCTTTAATCTTTAGAGAAAACTTTTTCCTGACTGGAGAAGACTACATGCATCACCATAGTTAAAATCAGTGGTCGGAAGTAGCGCTCTACAAGTAGCGAAACTACTGTAGTAGCTACACTCTTTAGTAGTTTGTAGTGTAGCGCACTACTTTTTAAGAAATGTAGAGCAGTGAGTAACGGGATGCAAAAAAGTAGTAGGTTGTAGCGATTTCTGAAAACTACTTTTAAATAGAGAAATAAAAGAAAAAGTTTTACTCGAATCTGACTGGTCTAAATCTTACACGAGTTCATCAGCGGACTCAATGAGAAATACCAATTCTAAAAATACGAACTGACCTTAAACATTATTTTGACAGATATTTTCCCAACAGCTTGACAGGATATTTTTTACATGGAAAGCAATTTCAGTGCAGATTAGTTATTAAAATTTGACATTTTTAATAGCGTACTCATAAATGGCAGAAGAAATGTTTTTACATTTTTTGCGAACACATAGTACAAAAAGCAAGGAAGTTTCCTAATTTCTTAAGTTTGAGCCACCTCCCCTCCCCCCTTCTCATGTTTGAAGGTTGAATTTTTTCAACCTTTCAACTTTTAAATTCTTTCTTTCGGCGAATTTTCGTAAAAACTGTAAAAAATGGCTTAGAAGAACCAATTAGTGCAAAAGGAAAGAAGGCAATTCTTAGTACTATTCCATGTTCAACTGAACTAATTATCCAAATCACTTTTCAAAAAATTTTATTCAATCCTCGAACGGAGTATGCTTTTTATTTATTTTCTTTTAAAAAAGTAGTGAAGTAGCGACTACATTTCAAACGTAGTTTATAGTTGCTACATTTTTAAAAAAGTAGTTGTAGTTGTAGTTTGCTACAAATAAAATCTAGTTTTTCCAACCACTAGTTAAAATATTACCAAATAAGGGTTGTGAAACATTAAGTAAATACTTACTATTTCACTTTGCCGTACATTCCCCCATATGCAGTATTTTTCACTTCTATTTGTCTCCAAAAAGAAGTGAGTTAAGCCAACATTAATGCAGTCAAATGGTTTAGGCAACAACACTTATATTTTGAGTATTTTTAACTTCTATGAGAGTAACAGACATTCAGAAAAGTTTGGATTGAATTCATTACCAATTCAGAGGGCGATAGTGCCTATTTTGCTATCTTATAAATTTAGATGGAACTCAACACAAGTCTATCTTCCCTCTATATGTGTTGCTTAAAATAGATGGTTCAACAGAAAAGTGTTTTACTAGTACATTAATAGGCTTTTTTCTTCACACAAGTCAAAATATATCACAATAAGAGAGATTAAATTATGCTCATTATTTGTATATAATGATTATTAGTTTAAATTGTTGAATAGCAATTATGTAATATTGAACTTTGAATTATTTCCAGAACACATTTTCTAATTTTTAAAAATTCAACTTCCTTTTCAAGGTTGAAATTAAAAAAAAAAACCAGCCCCTCTAAATGACAAAAATAAATAAATAAATAAAATTGCAAAACCTTAGACGTCAACTAAATTGTTTAAGACAGTTACAGAAAATAAAAATTACAGAATTCATATAGATTAAAATAGTTTTCGGTTGATAAAATATAATTGAATGCAATAAAATACATTTATTAATTTTGTAAAGTTTGCTTACATAGAAGATAATACATACATTTTCACAATAACCATGGATACATGGTGTACCATCACGAAGAATTTCAGTTGGTTCAATAGGACGACAAGTTGAGTTTTGCGTTGGCCTGCAACATCGCTTGCATGCATCCTCCTCTGATTTAAAAATAAATAAATAAATGAATTTCAAAAATGTGAATTAAGATACTTTTATTTTTTATACAACAAAACCAATATGACATTTTCTGTTTAAAGACATACTAAAATGTACGTCAGGGATGTTTGTATCATTGCATTGCACAACAGCTAAACAAAATTGTCATAAACCTTATATTAAGACACGCAAAACTAAGCATGCATTTTATGATGCATAGTGAAAGTTCTCTAGAATGACCACTCTCGCTTAAAGTAAAAGTGGTTGTTAATGGAGGCTGTATGCTCTAAGAGGTTTGTTTCTAAACATGGGAGAAACAATAGCATAACACCAATAAAAATCATTTACATTCTGCGACGGTATATTAAGAACATTATGATAAAAATATTTAAATGAGGGGATTGAAAATGTTCTTTTCAAATTTTTAGTTAAAAATTAGCTTCTAATATTCTTTTTCTATTTAGAAACAAATTTGCTTTGAACTACAAGGAAAGATTTGCCTATTTCAGATTGTTTGATTTTTCCATAAAAACTTTGCTCTTTGTATATCCTTTAGATGCAAAAATAAATTAGTAATGTCTTATTATTAGCCCAATTTGAGTGCAACCATGAGCTCCTTTAGACACCATGTATGAGCCTATCTATTTCTTAACTGTTCAAATAAGCTAAAATTAGATTCTGACCACTAAAATGGGCTAGGAATGTCCCAATTCTAACTGTAAGCTGCTATTCCTGACAACCGATCACAATGAGGATGCACTCCTGAACTGCAGCGAGATATATGTGTGTGTCTTTGAACTCCCAAGTGCAAAAACTACACAGTCCTTTTTGTAATTTTGGGACTCTAAACAGAGGAGGCACTGGGTACGGCCCTCATTTTGTTTTCAAATTTTCATAAGCAAGATTAGACTTATTTGTGCTCTTTCTTTCCTTGTCTCTCTAAGTTTTCTCCAACCGTAAATTTCTTCATTTGCTGGTGCTGAGACTAATGATTTGTTGGTCATTGTAAGAGTTTTTGAAGGTCTGTCCTAGAGTATTTTTTACAAAAAGTAGATAGGGAGAAAATTAGTAACTTAGAAAACTAGTCCTTAATGGAGGCGGTTGTTATACAGATACGGTTGCTCTTAGAAGTTTCAATGTACTAATCTAACTTAGAACACATAGTTAACAAGGATATTATTTCATGTTAGAGTACAGTACAACACAAAAGTTTAGACAATGAGCAAATTCTCCGATTTCTAAAATTATTTAATAAATTTTTTAAAGTCTTGCTTCATCTAATGTGCTATGCATAGCATATAATATTTAGAACAATGAAAAATTTACTTGTTCATTTTACAAGTTATTAAATGGTAACAAAACATTAACAGTCTCAAAAGTTTAAACAAAAACAAAATAAAATTAAAAAAAATGTTTTAAAACATCCATTCTTCTTTATTAGTTCATAAATATGAGTTTCCATCAAAAAAACTAAATTTTAAGGTTATGGGTTGAATTTTGTCTCCAATTTAATTGTTTGGAGTCTTAGACTTAACCATGTCAAATGATGTATTAAAAATATACCCATGAGTATTGCATATCATTAAACTCTTTAAAGTACATATCAAAGTTAAATTACATTATCAGATATCACTTGATGAAATAAACTACAATTATCTATGACATGTCCCAAAAAAATTCGATCAGTGATTCAGGAGAGTTCACATGTGTTCTTTTTCACAAACAGCAATTACTGAATTAGTTCATAATTACAAAAAAAAAAAAAAAAACTATTAAGCAACACTTTAAAGAGGAAAGCAAAATAAAAGAATTTAAAAAAAAAAAAAAAAATAATAACCTCTGTCACACAGGCAGGAATGTAGACCAAGAGTTTCACAGAATGGGACACATTCTCCATCTCTGCATTTACCTCTAAATGAAAAAGTAATAGCTATACATTAAACAGTTCTATTCTTTTTTTTTTTAAACAGTGAAAAGCTTTCACACTAACCTGTCTAGACAAGGAGAACCATCAGGTTGAGCCATAGAAGATGGACAGTCTTGCGATTCACCAGTAGATACATTAAGGATAAATTCCATAAGTTTTAAGATTAAAAAACAGAATTATGTGAATCAAGATTTCATTGAGAGTTGCAATTAGTTAACCCCAAAGTTTATTTTCTTAAAATTATTTACAAGAGATGACCACTATGATGCAAACATGAAACAGTATGTACTACTTTAAGTATTAAAAAAAAAAATCAACTATTTTATTAAAATTGAATTTGTAATACAAAATGAAAATGTATTTTGTTTAAATATACAGGTAATAAAAGCAAATTTCAAACGTTTATAAAAAATCTGACCAGCAGTTAATTTTGTCCAGTGAGTCACCTACAAATAATGATAGAGGTCTGCACAACATTTTTCACAAGTGGATATTTTTGCTAATATATGTTTTTTTAAGTGTTAATTCTGAGAAATTCACAACCCTGCAGTATTTTTTATAGCAGTGCTTAGCACAAAACTATTTTTTTTCTTTGAATTTTGAACGAAAGGGAAACACAATTAAACTCTTAAAATGAAAAATATTGAAATTTTTTATAATAAGTTTCATTTGAGACCAGATAGAAAGAAATTAAAATTATGAGCTTAAATCTTATTTTTGCAACTATATAAACAGGAAACAAACAGTTGAGTCAAAATATTAAAATTCCTTACATAAAATATTGGTAAACAACTTAACAGTTACTAGTTTCATATTTTTGTATTACCTTTACATTTTAATTGGATTACTTCATAAAGAACAACTTTAAAAGCTTTAGTTTCAGTTCAAAACAGTTATGAACTATATAACAAAAAGTCAACAAGCAAACTTAAAAGGATATGAACAATATGCTTCCCTTTTACAAGCACTTGGCTGAGATTCTCTACAAATAATTCCTCTGTGAACGAGTTGACAACCACGGCAACATGGAGCGTTTTTATCACTAAAGACACATGGAACATTTCGAACATTTTAGAAATGGAAATAAATAAAAAATTTGGATGCACGTTTCAAAACTTATTTATAATTCAGTAACTACGCAAAACTTTACCAAAGATACTAAATGAGACTGTGGGGGAAAAATGCCTAAACAATAATGTATCATATTAAATTTATATGATACGTTAGCCATTCTCAAAGGTTGTTACTTAAAAAATAAATAAATAAACAAATGAATAAAAGATAAAATTCAGAAATTTAGATTATGTATTTAAATGTACCAGCACCAATATTGAAATATAGACAGTAAGAAATAAGAATTATATTAAAATTATAAAATTGAAGCATTTTATTTCTTTGTTTTATAATCAGCTATTTTTTAAGAAATAAGTATATTTATTAATACATATTTTAATGTAATGTATTTTACATGTTTAAAGTAAGCTGCGCACTTTAGAATCTTTTAATGCCATTGTTTTCAATAATTTTTTTTTCAGGCGCTAATTTATCCAAGTAGATATGAATTAGGGATGCACTGATAAGCAAATTGGCCAACTACCAATTAATTGGGAGGGCCTGAATCATGATGAACTTTCATACTACAATTTTTGAATTATTGTTTTGCTTTCAAAGTAATATTTATAAATTTCATTCAATTTCTTTGACCAAATTTTCATATCATTGTTACTTTATGCTAACTGGATAGGAAAATTAAAATATTTATTAAGTTGCCTGCATTCAGCAGATGCTTTTAATTTAATACCTATTTTTTTACTATAAGAAATCCCTTAATCCAAGAATTTTATTCTTTATGAATATTGTAAGGTAATCATTAAATACAATGCTAAAGGAAGGAAACAGAGAAAAGTATTGACATATGAAGTATGTTGCAGAAATGTATTTATTTGTTGTTACTAAATTTATTCATCTTGCTTCCCCGTTTGTCGATTAATTGATGCATCCTTAGTATGAATATAAAAATTTTTGAATAAAGTATCAGGTTTTCAAGAGTGTTTCTTTTTCCTTTGTCTTTTTTCAACATTTAGTCTTTCATCTAAGTGGCATGTACAATAATAAAATTAATCCCTGGAGACTAAATGTTTAGATATGGTAATCCAATTTATTACATTAGAATTTTAAAAGAAAAGTTTCATATGAGATAAAAATAAACTTCAGGAAATGTCTAAGTTTACAGAATTCTAAAACATTTATTAATGTTACAAATCGAAAATATTAAATTATCAGAGCTGAATGAACTATTGAAATATCTTCATAGCATCAAAAAGCAAGTTAAAAAAATAATATCATAGTTTACTTTTTAGCATGACATTTATAACTAACAAAAAATTTGAAAAAACAAATTTTGAAGGAAAGAAAAAAAAAGAGAGAGAATCTATATTTTTAGATGACTATTTTAATTCCAGTATAAGAGCACTTTTTTTTTCTTTGTGTTATTTCAGTTCTAATTAAAAATGAATGAAACATACCTGCAAATCGCTCCCATTTTCAACTTACATGTGCTGTCACAACAAGGGTCATTATCTTCACTTCCAATAAAACCTGCATCACATTCTTCACCTTCTTCAACCAAAGAATTTCCACAAAAAGACTCTTCTGGTTCTTAAAATTAAATATTAATAGCATTCAAGTTTAAATGTAATCCAACACAGTATAACGACTTTTGAAAATGAACAGATTCATTTCTGCTTATGAGAGTTATTATTTCTTTCATGGTTATTTATTTTAATGTAATGACCATGAAAGGAAAACATAACATTAAGATCATACATGCAAGGAGTTCCCCCATTCTGAAAATCATTTGGAAGGGAAAGAAGAAAAAAAAAATGTTGACTTGCATTAATAGACAACACATTTTTTAGAAATTGAATGATATTTCCTCCTTATCCATGTGAGGCGTGTGAACTGATAACCTATTCAATATCCAAAGTTGTATTGTGTGGCTCTGATAAGTTGAGCTACGACCTTGACAGTATTTACCTATTTTGAAGAAGAAATGTATTACTGCAGCAGTTTCAAGTTGAAATACTTCTGCAAAATTGCAATAAAAGTAACCAAATGCAACTCAACATCAATTATCTAGTTCTATTAATCCCAAAAGAGGTAAACATTGTCATGATCATGGCTAAACTTGTCAGAGCAACTCAATATTTGCACAAAGTTCTTGCTTTGATGTGTTTGCTTTTTAAAATTTCTTGTCTTCTCTGAACAGGAAACCCCTCTTAAGTAAAAGGTTATGTATTGTTCATTGAAATAGAAAGAAAGATTCTTGATTTTATTGAGGGAAATAGGATTTCTACAAACAAAATTAAGAAAAGGTTAAAGATTCCTAAAAATGTTACTTAATATACAACATGCAGCAAAAAAACTCAGACAAAGTTTGCATTATCACATAGAGAGAAAATTTTTCCCATGAGTAAGTTCAGCATTTTTGTCTACCACTTTAAATAGAAAATATATTAGAGCAGCCTCTTCTTTTTTTAAAGAGGACTTTTTTAGAATATAGAAAAATTTGAAATTTCTTTGAAATAAGGATTTGTTTTCTTTCATAAAATAGAAATATCTGGAATTGGATGTTATTTTTTTCACAGCATTTTTTTTTTCTCCTTTTCTGGCAAATTTGTAAGAAAAAAAAGTAAGCATAATTATGAACAAAACTTGTTCTGGATTACATTTCCATGCAGTATGCAGTAATTCTTTTACACTCACATCTTTTACATTCAGCCTATTAAAATTGAAAATTCCTGCCTTATTTATCAACTCTCATTGCTCATAATGTATTCATATTGCATACAAGGTAAAATAATCTTTCTGCAACATAATTTTTTTTTTCTAAAATTTCAAGAAAAGTATATCCTACATCATTAACTCGCTTCTTAATTGGTTTAAACTTTAAACAAACTTTGCACTAATGGTACTTTAATCAACTGTAAAAAAAAAAAAATACAATTTGAATACCATAATCAACACATTTGATATAATGAGTTAAACACGGAGGTCCTAAGTTGACAGTATTACCAAACAATAAATTTGAGCTGCAAGTCATTAAAAAAAAAAAACACCAATGTTTAAAAGTTGTAAGTTAATCGGAAGTCTTGTAGTTGATTAGTTTAACCAAAAAGCTGAGAAAATGCAAAATGAAAACATTTTAAACTTTTATTTAAAAAAAAAAAAAGAGCATCAGTAAAACTTACTAGAAAAGCATTTACTTGCTTTGGCAAGTAAAACAGCACGCACAGAACGTATGCTACAAGGCGAAAATTTCTGCAAAGGTAAAGATGTATTGGTATTAGTATCTTGAATATTTTAAACAACTATAAATTAACACTATATACATGACTTACTTTGTTGTTTGGATCATAGCCACTAACAGAATAAGTGTACATTAAAAATGATCCTCCATGGCGGCCATCAGGAGAACACTCTGCTAAGTCCGGGTCATGTTCACTGCCCCAATTATGACCTGAGATTGTTTTTTTTTCCATTTTAATATGAAACACTTAAACATTGAAACTTTAGCTTCAAAGAAACTAAATACTTTATTTTTTTTCTGCTAGCATGATTTCTTAATACAATTACACACACAATGTATATAAGGTTAGAGTTTTTATAACTTTCTGCTTACATCTAATACATATATATGGCATCAAGTTTAAGTCCTTCAATACAGTAACCACTATTAAAGTTCTATTCTTCCAATACCATGATAAATATTTGGAACATTTCTATATAGTAACCCCAAGTTTTTAATTAATTATTTAAAAAAAACTTCAAAGAGAAAGATAAATATTACCAGTGTTTTTATTATGTGACACACAGTCAAAATTTTTACTTTGAAGAAAATTAGCACAAAAATGAAACAGCTTTCCTAATTACCCTACTATGTATTTATGTGTTAAACAAATAACAATGAATTTTATTTTTGAAAAAAGCATAGTACTGGACAGGAAATCTTATCAGAAAATATTTTTATCTTAATCTTATTTATTGTTAAATTTTTCAGGAAAACTATACATACACTTACACTGAATAAAATTAGTGAAATAAATAAAATTCATCAGAAATGAAATTTAGGTGGATTTCAACCATCCTACCAAGAGTGATGTTGATAAAATTAAACAAAAATATTTTTTTTTTTGATCCCTGTTAAAGATCTGTATTATGTTGTGCACTTTTAATATTGTTTTCCAGACATGAAATATTTCTTTTTTACTTGGATCATAATATTCCAGGATGGCAAAAACATTGTCTTGATAAAAGTTTCAATTAGGTTTTTGATTCTCAAAATCTTAATAAAACATTTATTACTATAATTTTACACATAATTTTGTATTTATGCGTATCCTTTCACAGTTAAGCAAAGTTTCCTGTCGAGAAAAGAACCAAGTAAAATTGCGTTAATTTTTAATATTTTCTGTATTATGGTCTATTTTTATTTATTTATTAACTATTTCAGCTGCAGGTTAAACACAAATGTATTATTTTATTACAGTACCAAAGTCCTCAATATTTATAAACAAAATACCTTATAAAATCTCAAAATCTAGGGTTATATACACATCTTTTTGGGGTGAACTATCATAACTACCTGATGCAAGTTTTTCTATAGTAGCATCAGGGGCGTAGGAACCGGGGGAGCTCTGGCTTCCACTGCAATAATTAAGATCGGCTCAGCTCTCCCGGAAAAAATCCTTATTAAAACTTTTTGTAGCATTTTTTCCTCCGAACCTGTTTTCAACTATGTGATCTACTTTTCCTATTAAATTCACAAAATGTCACCAAAAATCGTCAAAAGTCATTCTTTAAAGGTACCATTTAGAATATTTTCCATTCGAGAAGTTTGACATTTCCTATTTCTGAACAAATACTCCATATAAAACTAAGTTCATATTAAAAATGCAAAAGTGTAGTTAAACTTGTCTTTCTGAGCAAAGAGATTTAGTAATGTTTTTAAATTTCTTTTATTCACAAAAAATGTATATTCGAACATTTATGACTTTATAATTGATCTTGTGTGTGAAGGGGCAAAAAGTCTGTCTTGCCCCCCCCCCCTCCTCCCAAAAGTGCAAAGATCCGGCGCTGCGCCGGGCTCTCCCCCTGTTTATACAAAGTTCCTACGCCACTGAGGAGCATGTAAAACTACTACAGTTTGGCTTATTCTGAGCTGAACTATATATATGATAATTATAATAGAAATTTTAATTATCATCATTATTAAAAGCTCAAAGACAGTTGTTTATAAATGTTACCAGTTTTTGATATTTAGAAATATTTGTTGACAGCTTTACATCCCAAACTATTCTTACTGAAATATTGCCTAAGCGCCTATATAATATAATGCTATGACACAAGAATCAATCTTGAAAAATTATTGTAACTACAAATTATTGAAATACTAGAGGATTCAGCCCCTGTTTGCTGATATTCACCAAACAAGAGAGGATTACAAAACAGTTCACCCAAGTTTGTTGTACAAACTCTGACTCATTTGCTCACTGCAATGAGTAAAATGTATCCTAACATAATATCTTAAACAATTATGACAGAATATTTAATTGCTTTTTAAAAGTTTAATAATGGCCATTGAAGTTACAAATGTACTTCAAGATTAATATGAAAGCAGAGGCACCTTGAACAAGTTTTTTTCCTTTCCCTAAAACACTTTAAAACTTTCTTATATTAATTCACTTGCACAGAGAATTACTCTTTCAACGTTTTCATAATATTTTACAACACATCACAGATTATACTTAAATGATAAGAGTAAATGGTTGAAATTAGGCATAAACCAAAGGTTGAGTGTTTAACGCTTCTTATATCTAAACTATGTATTACCAAATTTTATAGAAAATAATGCAGTTTTTAGGAGGCATGAAATAATAAATAGATAACACAGATGCATGAAATAGTAAATGGTGTGAAAATAGAACATACAAAAGCTGAAGTTTATAAATTTGACTTATAAATACAAAAATTGTAACATGTAAAAGTAAACACACAAAATACCAATCACTTACCAAATTCTTCATATATCAGATGCATGTAAAAGAGAAAAAATTGTCAAGAATCCTAAAAGAAAAATTTTCTTAAACAAGAAAACTGCTCCATGTTCAACAAAGTGAGAAAATTTTTAAATTTAATTATTTTTGTTTAACACAAACACTACTTAATCCATTTGATAAATAATTACACATTAATACTTACAATAAAGTAAAAAGTCTTTTTTAATTGTTTGTGACACACTATAGAAAATAGTAAGACCTAGATACTTAATACACAGCTGCAGTTTTTGCCAAAGTTGTGCACTTCGACTTCAGACTTGTGATATGAGAAGTTTTAAAAAAGTTATTTCACGTTTTGTGGTGCATTTGGGATTTGTGGGATTCCGTTTTACATAACATTTGTGGTTTTCCCCCATGATTGCACAAAATCCAAATTAAATAAATGGAAGGTTTCTATTTTATAAAAAAATTTCACAAAATGTATACTTCTGCAGGAGCTAGGGCTATTGCATAGCTGTCTATGTCAATACAAATACAAAAGATGATGACCAGCTACAGGCTCTAGGCCCAACTAGGCTGGTCCTAGTCAAATTACAATCTCCAATAAAGATCCAAGGGCCTTTTAAAGCTATCAACTCCCTTACTCATAACAACCTCCTCCGGTAAGCTGTTCCAGGTACTCACAATCCTACAGAAATAGTAATTTTTCCTCACCTCTAGGTTAGCCTGAGACTTAAATAGCTTAAAACAGTGTCCCCTTGCCCTGCATTCTAGAAAAAAATTTAGATTATCAAGATCATTCATTTTGATAAATTTAAACAACTGGATCATGTCCCCTCTGACTCTCCTTTGCTCAAGACTGTAGGGTGGGTCGGGGTAATTTGGGTATAAAAACGACCTACTTTGAGCTTTCCAGTCCTGTAAAAAAAATATACATATATAATTCTTTTTCTCGTTTCATCTTAGCATTGTGACTTTCTAGAATAGTTTTTCAGAAATTTCAAGTTAATAGATGCATTTGTATATTAATGGCTAATTAAGTTTCACTATACCTAAATTACCCCCTGGACGGGGGAATTTGGGTATAGTAATGGTTAGACAGCAAAGTCTGGTTTTTAACAACTACACCCTACTTCTGGTCTTTTTACACTAATTTGCTGAACTATACTCAAAGTAAAAACTAGTCATCTTGATTGACAGACAGTAAAAGAAAAGCTAACTTTCTCTGAAAAACTTACTTGGGTGCTGAAATAAAACAGAAACTTTCTCTACAAAACATTGAATCCCAAGTATTATAAACTAGAGGAAGTTGACAGTAGATAAACACACACATTGCTGCTTTAGGCACTAGTTGGTTCAAAATACTACATGATATTTAAAACTTATTAATCAAAGCAAACCATTTCTATGCTTTATGAAGCAAAAACACACAATGGGATAAAAAACGCTATTATTCAGATGTTACAAGTCACTAATTAACAATAAATATGTACTCACCATGAGCGGTGACTAAATCAGCTTCTCTTGTAATGACTCTCTGCCCATAATGATTCCTAGAAGTACTCAATCCAGAATTCAAGTAAAGAGTGTAACCATTTTTGACGTATCCTAAAAGTGAATATTTTATTATTCCACCATGTTATGTAAACAAAAATACACAAATTGTATAAACTAAAGCGGAATGATAGTCAATTGTGCATCTTTAATGGAAAAGATTTTCGTATATTTTTTAGGAAATATTTGGTTAGATTACCTGGACTACATATGCCACCTACAGAGTTTCTACGAGGAGAACCAACATATGCTAGGCCTAAAATTCCGCCATCGAATTTTTGATCTGTAAACAAGTGAGCAAGACAAAACCACCGATGATTCAAATTGCGAGAGAAAACCTATAAAATACATTGAGCTATAAGAATGAGAGCATAATGCTTCAAATTAGGACTATGTATAAAAATGTACGTGTAAATTGCAAAATGGGAAGATAGATAAAGTGGAAGATCTCTTTCATAATGAGCTATGCTTCAATTTAAAATTACTTTAAAATTTAACTTTACTACAATTTTCATAATATTTTTAAAATGTATAGTAACCTTCCCTTAGAAAAGTTAAAAAAAAAAAAATTGAAAGGAAAACAATTTGAAAATCTGAAGAATTTAGTAACAATAAAGAAATTTATGACCTTGAAAAAGTTAAGTTACAGGCTTAAACTCTTTAAGATTATGTTTGATCAATAAAGAGAGCACAGAATATTGTGTAATTTATTTCTCTAAACAAATTTTAATTTCAGTGCCCAACAGGAGAAGCACATAAAAAACATCAAAGAAAAATAATAATTACAGTAAAATTATTTGTGAAAGCATAACTGAATAAGATAAAAGAATAAGGCAAAAATACTTCAAAAATAAAACAATAATTGAAAAAAGTTTTAAATTCAATTAAAATTTATAAAAAAAGTCAAAAATGTTACATAAAAAAAAAACTGCATTGATTTTTAATTTAAAAGCACATATATATATATACAATAAGAATGCATTCATATATCATACTTCTAACAAATCTCTAACATTCCATGAAGCTCCAGCCATATTGTAATGGGTTTCCCCTCGACTCACAGGTGTTGGCTCTGTATGCACCATGACTTCTTGAATCACAAATCCCATCCCACTAAAACCAGACTGTCGTTCACTATCTTTCCACTCAGTTTCCAAGAATATTTTATTAACACGGTCAATTAAGGATATCTGAATCAAAAATAAACAAGTTTTAAAATTTGAATCTTTGAAACAACGTAATAATTTCATACAGCACTAATAGGATAGATTATTTACCAAAAAATTAATAGTTCCTTTCAAGTTACTGCCACCCATATTTGTATAAAATCTGAAGTCAGCAACCAGTAACAATGAACATCGAGTTTGAACTGGTTCCCAATTATATGGATCAATGGCTTGTCTTTTGCTGACTACTCTTTCATTAATTACAATTCCTTCCTCCATATCGACTGTCGCATTTCCATCTTCTCTAACATAAGTACAGAACTCAGTTCTAAATAAATAGCAAAAAAAAAAAATATATATATATATATATATATATATCAAGGTAAACTAATTTTTCAGTAATAAGAAACTACAAAATTATGCTAAACAATAAATTAACTCACTTTTGCAGCATTAAAAGTGCTTAATTATTGTTCATGCAAAAATGCTTTTTAAAAAATTATCATAACTGCATCTAAAATGATTTTCTTCCAGAAAGATTAAAAGAAAAAAATGAGTTCTGAGTATCATAAGGTTCAAAATCATTCATAAAAAAGCATTATGCAATATTTTTCCTTCTAGCACTTCTCATCCATATAACACACCTCCCAGTGGCAGAAAGTTTTGTAACTGTCTGCAACAAACTTTGACAATTTCATTATCTAAATGAAAAATGATCAAATAGGCTTTGTGCTGAACTATATTTGAAGTTAAAAATCAACGTAAATAAAGCACAAATAAGGTAGAAAGTACAGCAAATAGCTATTTCAAGGCTACAATGGAACCCCTTCATCAGTGCAAGAAGCTCAGCAAACAACATGAAAGCTGTAAGAGAACTGAGCGCGAAGCACGTGTGCCCCGGTATTTATAACAAATGGGCGAGTGCGCTTGAACTCACAACAAAGCGGGAAAACACCGACCAATCAGCGATCAGCAAAACGCCAGGAGAGCGAAGATAAAGGGGGGGAAAGGCGGCAAAGGAAAGTAGGGGAAAAAACGCGGGAGAAAACACTAGAAGACGAAATTATAAAAATTGCTTCCAGATGTCAGGGAAAAATGGAACACTGGAAAAATCATTCACCAGAGAATGGGAATTTTTCCAAATATGGTAAGCTTCCCAAAAATCGAGGTCATAAACTGACGAACATTTACAAATAATTCTAGCCGAAGAAAAATCAAAGCAGTGACCAGAAGTCCAACAATGCTGAGCAATGGAAGAGCGTGCTAGTTCTTTATGTTTAACATAATTTTGATGCTCTTTCAGACGGTGCTTAAGAGGCCGCTTAGACTAAGCGGCCTCTTAAGCACCGTCTGAAAGAGCATCAAAATTATGTTAAACATAAAGAACTAGCACGCTCTTCCATTGCTCAGCATTGTTGGACTTCTGGTCACTGCTTTGATTTTTCTTCGGCTAGAATTATTTGTAAATGTTCGTCAGTTTATGACCTCGATTTTTGGGAAGCTTACCATATTTGGAAAAATTCCCATTCTCTGGTGAATGATTTTTCCAGTGTTCCATTTTTCCCTGACATCTGGAAGCAATTTTTATAATTTCGTCTTCTAGTGTTTTCTCCCGCGTTTTTTCCCCTACTTTCCTTTGCCGCCTTTCCCCCCTTTTTCTTCGCTCTCCTGGCGTTTTGCTGATCGCTGATTGGTCGGTGTTTTCCCGCTTTGTTGTGAGTTCAAGCGCACTCGCCCATTTGTTATAAATACCGGGGCACACGTGCTTCGCGCTCAGTTCTCTTACAGCTTTCATGTTGTTTGCTGAGCTTCTTGCACTGATGAAGGGGCTCCATTGTAGCCTTGAAATAGCTATTTGCTGTACTTTCTACCTTATTTGTGCTTTATTTACGTTGATTTTTAACTTCAAATTTCATTATCTGTCTGCAAATTTTGAGTGCAACTTTAATATACTAGTCATATATTAAACAAGCATAATTTAATTTTAACTATAATTTGTAGCACTTTATCTAAAATGTTGTAAGCATCATGTATTCTTTTTCATTTTGTTTTTACTTTTGATGTTAGGAGTGTGTAACATGTAGTCTGTAAGTTGTGACCTGTTGAGCATGTCACTCAAAAAAGAAAAAGTTAAAGATGAAATTCTGATAAAAGATTTCAAAAAGAAAGGCTTTAAAAAACTTCTTACTTTTTTTCACAGGAAAAAACAAGATTGGTACGAAATTATAAAAAAGTTTAAACTTTAATTTTTACTAATTGGTGGGGGGGGGGGGGGGGGCACCACAGGTTTGCATCCTTATCACTTATCCAGGTAATGAAACTCATTGTTTCAGTTTATAATGATTTTTTTCTATTTGCTCCATTAGCTATTTCATTAATCTTCTAAAATTCTATTTGGATATCTTTAGCACTTTCTGAGGTTTTTAGTTTCTTATTTCATTTTTTTTCCGTCGAGCTGTTGCATTAATGACATGGTTTAAGACAAGACATTTTTAACCGTGGTTATTTTAATGAAATCAAAAAGATTTTTTTATTAAAATGTTCAGAATAATTTAAAAATTAAGACAAAAATGTATTGAGCTGTTTTTGCAGGTATTATCAGGTCACAAACTTGAATTTGATAAATATTATAAAGAAAAAAAGGGTAGACTTTAAATTAGGACTTAAAAGAAAAGGGCACTACCAGTGATCAAACTATTGATTTTTTAATGATCCATTGAGCATTAACTAAAATATTTTTTTAAAAAATTGGCGATTTTTTTTTTTTTTTTTTGACTTTGTGTTTTAAAAGAAAAAAGAAAAAAAAAAGAAGACTAAAATTACTATGTGCATAAAGATCGGTGATAAAAGGCTGACCTATAAATTTGGCAAAAATTCACTTTACACCAAATATAGAGAAGCCAATTTTCTAAGCATGAATACAATAAAAATAAACTTTTGTTTATTAAGCACTAAAGCACCAATTGATTATAATCGGGAGGGGGGGGGGGAGCAGATGAGACGCAAATTAATGAAGAATTATTTCCAGCTTTTTCTTAAACGAAAACATTCCAGTAGTAAAATATTATTTGCCTGCTTTGAAATTTGAAAAAGCAAAGTCAAGTTTCAGGCGCCATGTTTTCCCACGATACCGAGAAAACTTGCAAATTTTTTTTTTCATAGAAAAACGGACAAAAATCGAAGGGGGGGGGGATAGATATCACGTAAATGAATGAAAAATAAAATGTAGCCGTATTTCAAGTAAAAAATAACCCCAGCGAAATAAAACACAGCTGCTCTAACGAGCATAAAAGCAAAGAAAGGTTTCGGGCGCCATGTTTGGCCACAGCAAAGAATTTTTTTTATCCCGTAACTTTTTTTTTTTCTCCCAGCGGCTAAATGGGGAGGAAAAAGAAGCCCCTAAGTCAAAAAGCATGCTCAAGAGGGGAAAAAATTGGCCGAAAGTTGCGGACAACTTTTCTAAGTTGTTTTTATTAGTGCAGACAAACTGTCTGCAAGATGGTTTCACTGGCGGCGACGATGTCGCCGTGTCGCAGTGTTTCTGCCATTGGGACACACATTAATACTCTCATATATGTCCTCTAATACATGTATATTCCATAGATAAATTTAAAAGTCAATTACAATTTTGAACACAAAATTATCAATGAAATGGGACAAATCCATAGTTACAAAGCACAAAGTAAAGAGTAAGCATAATAAACGAAACTAAACACTTACAGTTTCTTTTTATCTGGTGCTGACTCCCAACTGTACTTTACATCAGAACCTCTATAGACTATCATACTTGAGTAATCTTCATCAGGAATATGTCTCCAAGAAGGTTCAATAATGTATGTGTCCTCAGAAGTTTTGATTGCTGCCGTGAGAACTCCATCATCAATATGAGCACTAACACGAGTACCAGTTTCACCTATAAAAGATAATTTCAATAAAAAAGCTCTATTTTCTCTCTTGCTCTTTTCAGAAATCAAAAATGTTCATTTTAAATCAAAAACAATAATCATTCCTAATCTACAGCTGAATAAAGGTTTATTCTAACCTTTTCCATATATCTATACAACATTTGATTTCAAGTTAACTTTATATATTAGAGATTTACTCCCTTTTGAGGTAAAAATACTTTCTAAATTTATTAATATGCCCACAAACTGTGAGGAGGCGAAACTTACCAAATACTCTTCCTTCAAAGAATGCATCTTTATCTACCCAGAGTGACTTCTTGTGACCATTTCTGTCAATTGTAAATGCTTTAAATTGTGATGATAACAGGCCTTGAGTAGGATTGAGAATCAGGCGAAATTGTCTAAAACAAAAATTCAAATTTATTATCGTTGGAAAGAAAACTTTATAAGAAAAAAAATATCTTAATCCTTTCCGAATTTTTTTCTTCAGAAAGTGTTTCGTTTTAATAGATATGCAATCACACAAAATATATTTAACACTTAAGCTCAGAAACTCCCGATTTGGGTTTGAGACTGAGTAGTTCCGCCTTTTGAGAAAGTTTTAAACACTAAGTGTACTTATTTAACATCAAAAGCATTTTCATTATACTTTTTCCGATATAATATCAATCAATCTAAATGCAGAAATAGGATAAATTTGGACAATATAACTGAAACTTAAGAGTTTCAAGTTTGTTTTCCATTACTTAAGAGCTGGGCTTAAAAAATTGGGGATTGATGTGATGCTTCTGCCTCAAGAAACAGCCAACTGTCAAAAACCATTCAGAAATCAGATGGAAATGCATAACATTCGTACATTGTGAAGTAGATTTCATATACTCCTTCTTGCTTTCCCAAACTCTGCATATAAAAGTAGCTCACCCAAGATAAAAATTGTACTATCAAATCAATTTTTTGAAGAAATAAATAAAAAAAATAAGTCACTCTTCCCTTTCTTCTTCAAAAAGCCAAATTATTCTACAGAACAGCAGGGCCTGTGCTACGTATTCACAACTTTGATAAGTGCGATTAAATAGGAAAGTCAGACAAAAAAATTCCGATCTGGCTACAGTACTGGTGAACGTAAAATTCTCAGAAATTTCCATCAGGGAGAAAAATATTACTTGTACATGTACTATTGTACAAAGAAAAAAACCTGAAATTCTTCTAAGACTTTAGAAATTTCGCTAATTTACTTGCTAATAACTTAAAATCCTCAGGGCGGGCCCTGGAACAGACATACATATACAAACTTACAGGCGGCTGAATTACTAGAAAAAGGAAACGCACATTCTTGATCAGAAAAAAAAAAAAAAAAGAAAAAATAAAAACTTTCTATTAAAATTCAGCTCAATTAAATCTTTTTAACGAGACGCTCATGGATAATACGCCCATCGGATATCGGATAATCCGCACTCCGATAATCGAGAGTTTACTGTATGTATAATTTTCGACGGCAAATCAAAGTACAACTAAAAGCTCAAAGATAACTCAAGAAAAAAAAAATGCAGAGAGAGAGGGAAAGTGATCTAGGACACAATACTTTCGGTCTTTTTCTTTTGTTTTATGCTAATAGAAGCAATAGCAATAACTATTAAATATAGGCATGGGGCAATTAAATGCACGGAAAATGTGATGCAAAATGTTTTAACTGTAATAAAATTATATTCGCCATATACATAAAATTATATATCAGAAGTTTCAACCTTAAGTATCAATATTCACATGCATCAGTATGAAGCTGTCATAACTGTGTGTTTTCTGTTTAACCAAAACATTTTAAGAATCTAAATTAAGATGCAGTATTGAAGAAAAGCATGTAGAATTATAATTACATACTTACCGTCCTAAGGCTTTAAAAGATACTTCTTTGACTTTGTTGAAATGATGTGAGCTAGCATGTATTCCTCGCTTAGTAATAGTGTGACCAATGTCTGAAGCTTTTAAAATCTCATAATACTTCAGTTGATAATGAGAAAGAGCTGAAATGCAACAGTTAATCTTATTTATCACATTATCATTAAATAAGTGTATAAATTAACTTAAATCATAATTGATAAAATAATCTTGATATATGAAATTCATACTACTCAAAAGTTATTCTATTAAAGCGTATATATATATTTTAATCTTGTTAAATCACCAACTTTAGTACTATTGGCCCCGCTTAAACGAATACTTTTGGTTCCAAGAAATATTATTTGATTAAGCAGGAATCTTGAACATTGCGTCTATGGCATGCGAAATATTTGGTTCCAGGATATTTTATTCGTATAAGCAGGGTATTTCGTTTATCTGTTACCCAATTAAGTAGGGCCGATAGTATCAGATTGAAAGTTGGCGAAAGTAAAGGGTGGCATTTCAACAGTGGTTCCTTGAAGCTTGCCTTCGATGTTAATCACTAAGCTAATGGAAAAAAAAGATAGGGGGGGGGGGGATTCAAAATAAAACGACGGAAATGGTTGGGAGATCCAATAGAAGTTTCTGATGATAGTGAAGAAACAATGAAGATGAAGAATTCAGGATCTATACAGCAGATTAAGCAATTAAAGCATAAAAACTTTTTTTTTTTATTTTACAAATGTCAATCAGGAAGAAATTTTTTTTAACATAGAGCGGTTAGTATTTTCTCTACTAGTTTGTTGATAAGTGTCAATATTTAAATTATCAACCTCGCCCTTTTTACGATTTTCTGCTCGGTTGTTTTTTATCTCTGGTCGGACTGAGAACATAAAATTAGGGTTCCAATGTATATGTATACATTGAGACGTAAACTTAGGCAACTTCCATAGCAGAGTTTTAAAGCATTAAATTTGAAGTGCTCAGAAAATCAGAAGAAGCATTTCTTGCAATCTGAAACTCCATCCAATGTGTTATAGCTTATTTCACGATTTTCAACTGCGTAGGCACTCAAGTGTTATTCTTTTAGTTGAGAAAATTTTAAAAAGGTTTTACAGAAGGAGGGGGGGGGGGGATGGAGGTCTTTTAGAGTTCATTTTCGTAACGTTAAAATAGTAAGTATTAATTTTTAAGAAAGTTAGTACACCATCACAGAATAAAAGTAGCTATATGAAACAATAAGTGGAACAGAAAACTAAATACAATGCTTTATAATAGTAGCACAAACAATAAATTAACTGTTTCGCTTCAAAAGACAATTATTATCTCGTAAAAGAGGCATTCAGATTAATTCATTTCATATGTTTTAAGCAAAAGAGTTCCGTTATTCTGGAAAAAAAGAATAATAAAAGGGTGAAAGCTTACAGATGTTTAATTTAAGAATAATCAGCACCCCAAGGAATAAATATGCAATGCAATACATTATTTATTATTGTTTAGACTGTTAGCAATTTCGGAACAACACAGATGTAATTTGCAATATATCCTTTTCATGTCTATGATTAAGTAGGGTTTCTGAAGTAGTTGCACCGCACAGGACTAATTGCAAATAACGTTCACATCCTGATTCGTTATGTTACATATATTTCACAATCCAAACAAATATACATCGAAGTGTCACCTCGCAAAAGTGAGTAATATTTGACAATACGAGGCGAGACTCTGATCGACCAATCAACATCCGAGATTATCTAGTGGTCACAGTTGTAGTTTTTAATATGTTAAGCTTTAATCGATAAGTTCATATCTGAAAAGAGTGACTTCAGACAGTGGAGTGACAAAAGATAAGTGTCCACAACACTGAAACGACTCGTTCCTCACATTTTCGGGCCGGATGACCGCCGAATGTATTACAGACTCAGGGAAAAACTTCCGAAATTGACGGTAACAGTAGCAATTTTAGGTAGCTTTAGGTGTTTGAATGATCCCACCCATCCATGAAACCTATCCGACATTGAAGTTTAAGGAGCGCAAGTTTTGGCTTCTTGCTTCTTTGTTAATGTTGAGGAAATGCCGAAAGTTTGGGGCTCTGCTACGAAAATTTTAAAATTCAAATCTTGAAGATAAAATTTCAAGACTATCTTTGTTGTCGTAAATATCCTGTGGTTCTTCTCTTGGTTTAGGGCTGCCAAGAGCCAAGGTAGTGCCAGTTCGGTCGCTAGCTCGGTTCAACTACAAACCCTATAAAATGCATACTGCTTCAATTCCAAGACGGGCTCCTAATCTCTGACTAGCCTGACATGGATTCTTGTCGGTCCAGTTCAGGTCTTAAGAAAAGAAGTCTTAAAATGCGCGTGTTGGGGTTTCGTTAACTATCGATAGGAGAAACATTCCCTCATGAAAATGTTTGATAAAGCGTTATAGAGTTAAGAGTACCTAAGAAATAGTTTATATAAAAAACTCTTCAGCTGTAGAGAAAGTTTGTGTGCTAATATATTGCTAGAGTTTTATACTTAAGAAAAGAAAAAGTCTAAAACTTTGAGGTCAAATGATGCATGTCAAATATATTTCTAGCACAATATAGATAATTTAAATTAGCTACTGTGGCAGAAAAAAAAGAATGATATTTTGTTTTAAATAAATACTTTCTTTCTTCTTTTTTTATTTGCATTTTTGTTTAGAGAATATTTTATTTAAAAATAGTTTAAAAGAGAGAAAGAGAAAAAACTTTTTCGAGATTTTCTTTCTGTATATATTTTTTTAAATCATGTATAATGAAAAAAAAAAGTTTTTCATAATCTTACCTTCCTTTCTCCTATTTGAAAATTATTCAATCTGCCATACGTGCAAAAGTTAATAGGTACTGTAACTCTTTACTTATTGCACAGTTTGTGTGTGGTCTTGTTTTTCTAAAACTGATAAGATATTTTAATTATATTAATTTACATTCCGGATAAGACCATGCGGGTTTTAGTCCAACCAAGTTTGCCATGCGGGTTTTCAATGACATGAAAATCCATCAAATACTTTCTTTGCTATAAAAGGTAGTATATAACTCTGCTTTTCCACTTCAAAAACATGCTAATTTTTATGACATAACTCGATCTGATCTGTAGTTTTTATTGTTAAAAATGTTATTTTATATTGTTTTCATTCGCAGCTTTTCAAACCAGTTTATGTTTTGAAAATATTAAATGGAATTCAAATTATACATTAATTGGGAAGTTAACTAAGCATTCACACTACATTTTAAAGGGTAGAAAGATTTTATTAGATTTCTATAGAATGTTCAAACTTGCTTTCTATAGAAACGTAATGAGGTTTCTACTGAATACTCTATAGATTTTCAATAGAAATTCATTATGTTTCTATCGAATATTTCATAAGGCCCTCTATAAAATTCTATAGAATTATGGGCCATTTTTCTGTACCCTGTAGAGGAAGTTTTCTATTGAATATTATATAGGGTTTTCTATGGAACATTTTCGCAAGAATTGGGAGGATGAATTTTAACTTACATTTATTGTAACAAAGACCACATAGGTGTCCAACCTAAAAATTCATAGGTAACTCCCACAAATGGTTGAAGAATCATTGTTATCTGTTTGTGGCAAGAGATAGTATTATATAACATGATTTAAGAAATAAATATATTTAGGCAAAAAAATAAATATGTAAAATGTTTATAGTTGATATGTCCAAGTACTTGAGGCCACTGCTAAACTTAGAATTATAGAAAAAATTGTTTTTATATTGTTAAAATAGCAAACAGCAACAGTAATTGGGGGGAAAAAAGTTAAGCACTTGTAAGTAAAATAATAAATAAAAAATTATTTTCTTAAAATATCAAGATGTTTGAGATTGCTTTAAAGAGCTTACTGAATTTCTTTTAACAAAATGTTCAAGCATATCTACAGCTTGAAGCACAGCTTTACTCACAGTAGATTGTCCTACATAACGACTATAAGGAAAATCTTCATCGTTTTCTGTTCCCTTGATAGCTCTTCGGAAATGTCTAAGATTTCATCCATGTTGACGTAATCAACAAATGGTATGTTTGTTGTCTTCTCATACAACTGGGGGAGGTAAATTTCCTTCATCAAAAAGTTTACTAGGGATATTGCTTCGAGAAATCCTGCCTTTCGGAAACTACTTGATAATGTTCTTTTGGCTCATTTTAAACGATAGTATACCTCCCCTTATCCATGAGTTTTTTTGCCGGAGCAGATAATATCCTCCCCTCCTTTTTCTTTACAGAATTTACTACAATATCTGAAAAGAACCAGTCATCTTTTTACATAACAGCATGAGAACTGTATGTTAACGTTTTCAAAAGGATAAAAACTTCAAATTTAAAAAGTTGGACTTTGAAATAACTTAGATTTTGCAGCATTAATCGAATACTAGTTTCAACAGACCAATTATCCATAAATTCAAATCAATTTTAGAATTATTAAAGTTCCACTATATGAGCACAAATTGGCTTATTAATGTTATGCTATCTTTTACAGCATGATTTAGGTGAAGCTTTTCAATAAAAGGTTCCCTGTAGTTTGATCTTTGCATGCACTTTGAACAAAACTCATAATTTTGTCACGTATATCATTTTGTTTCTATCTGGCTCTTATGTGTGACAATTCTTTGTGATGTTTTTAAAAAGACAGTTTCATTCTGTTGGTTATTTTCCAAAGCGAATCTAATCTCTGCTACATAATCATTTTTGTTAATCTTATAATGCATAATTTTCTTTCAGACACAATAGTTGAAGAATATGGCTGTAAGAGGGCAGTAGTGGAGGATATCATTAAAAATTGGCTTCGCCATGCGCAGTATCGTATGACATACGTGCCTAAGCGTAATAATAAAGAAAATAAATGAAATATTGTTTGTTTTTTTATATACACACACATCATGTTTAAAGATATGAAGGGTCAGGGGGAAAAACCACGGTAGTCCACTTTTTGTTGAATTTAAACTGATGCTACCACCTGTTAGAAAAATAAGTGTAATTTCGTTTAGTATATGCAATATTCGTGAAAAAACACTGTAGTCTATGTATTATTGTCATTTTAGAACAAGTATACTGAGGAAGTTTATGAGTTCGTAAAGTTTAAATTTCGTTTTTCTCAAAATGAATCAAATGTGACTACCGTGGTTTTTCCCCCTGACCCTTCATATGCATTCTTTTAAAGTGTTGGGAGGAATAAAATTTACAAGTTGATAGCTTTTGATAACTACTTTTTGTCATGTCCTACATTAATAATGGTTAATAATTATTTATTTTTAATGATATATTTTCATCATGACTTTCAGAAAGGTTTCTTTCTTGAAGGATCTGCATAAAATTGAAAATATTTTGTAGTTATGAAAAATGGGGCCATTGAAAAAAAAAAAAGGCCAAGATAACTACAATGTCTCTAAAATACTTTCCTCTCCTAAGAGAGTAGAAGAATTAAGCCTCAAAAAACTAGTTTGGCAAACTTATATATAATTTAAAAAAATATTTTAATTACTAAACTTCGATAGTGGAAAAAAAAGTATTTTCAATTTACATTAGTAATATAGGGGATATTCCTGATTAATCTGTCAGCAAAAAAATATCCTGTTATTTTTGCAATAATACTAAGAGGGTAGCGAATTTTTGAAAATCGAAATTTGTTGCAAAATTTTGGAATTGGTTAAAATTTAATGGCCAAGTAAGTTTACTTTGAAAATATTTCATTTCATATGATTTATGGTAACAAATTTATTTTGTTAATATAAAACAAAAATAGTAGAAATTTTTGGAACATTGCTATACACAAAAGCAATATTAAATAATTATAATATCGATGTTATCTGAAAAAGTTAAAGCTTTCAGCTCGGAGTTCTATAAAGGTTTAAAGTATCCAATAGGTAATTGCATCTGTAAAGAATGGAAAAGGATGGTTAGATATGCTTTATAAAGGATTGAAAAGGATGGTCAGAGGATAAAAAATTATTGAAAAGTAGAGTCAAAGGACGTCCAGACGACCTGCTTAGGATAAAAAAGGATGGGCAAAGGAAGGAGACGGATCTACGAAGGACGTCAGAGCATCCTATGACAATCCAGCAGTGGTCTTAAGGATGCCCGCAGAACGTGCGTAAGATTTAGAGTGTCCCGTGATAGTCCTGCAGTTGTCCTGAAAATATCCGTTTAAGACGTCCTGTGGACGTAAAAATAGTGGATTTTGGATCACCTGCGGACGTCTGCAAGACGTTTTTCGGTAAATTTGGGATCTCCTGCGGAAGTCAGAGAGTCCTATGAATGACGGCTTCTGGATGTCCAGTGGATGTCTCAGTGTTATCTGGGTACGCATTCTTATTTTAAATTGAAACCTGTAATAGGTTGTATTTGAGAAGGAAAGGTTCAAAACTGCAAGGATACAGAAACGGAAATTTCTGAAAAGTTGTCTTTTCCTCGGACTTTTCCAGAACGATTTTCCCTAAAAATATTGGCAGATTTTAAAATGCAATGTAATAAAATACAATAATAATAGGGTCACCGAGAGTAATTATTCATGCGTCTTAAAACATGTTTCGCAAATGCTCTTTCGATTGCCACTCATTTTAATGTTTTTCATTCTTACTCTGCTGTATGGTTTCATGGTCAGAAGAACTCTTTGGGGGACGTCTCTTAATGATCGCATTGGACGCTTGTAAATTACTTAAAAGTAAAATTTAGAGAAATAAAAGAATCAAAAGCTAATAAAATTGTTTAAAATGAAGGAAAAATGTGTTTTTTACTGCAAAAAAAGTTTTATATTACTTACAACTTTATATTTTTAATTCGTCTATAACGACATTTCTGTTGGTCCTTGGGACAGCATTTCAGTGACCTTCTGGCTACTTTTACATGGATTTGGTCCTTAAATCGGTCCATAGAACAACCTATACTGGAACTTCACTGACGATTCTCATTTAAAGAGAACCTTTTCACCCCTACACCTATTTAGTTCGTGTAAAAAAAAAAAAAAAAATCCTGCGAGAAATAAATAATTAAAATACTTACAGGTTTTCTTACCTTAAAATCTTACCTTTTTCTTTTAAAATGAAACATGTATGATCGTCGGTAAAGATGTAAGAAAAAAAAAAGAATAAATAAATAAATAAATGAGAATAAAAAAAATGAACAAACTTTTGTTAGAGGATTCCTGCCTCCAGTTCGGTTACTGCCTAAGCTAGACTGATGAGTCCTAATAAGCCCGTTCACATGGAGCTTTTCTATCCCGAAAAAAACCTGCTTTTCATCCCATTCCGGTTATTTTCTGGGTCAAATGTGCATCTTTTAATTCCTTCGACTGGAAGAAATGCGACTTTTTTACCTAGAATGCACTGCGTGAAACGAGTTTGTTTACTTTCGTCCCTGCTTTCGCCGTAAAAGGGAGCTTATGTCACACTTTTTGTGTTCGAATTGTTTTTTATGCTCTTAATTTCCCTAAACATAAGTTAAGAGATCTAAGATCCGAATAAAAATTTAGATTTCGTATTTTTTGACTAAACTTTTTCATCGTTTCAAGTTTTTTATGTCTGAACTCCGTAGCTTATTTTGAGCATTTTTGCAATTGGTAGTCTGCATTTAGGGCGAACAATGATGAAAATAAAGTCAGTGGCGGATACAAGGGAGGGGCGATGGGGCGATCGCCCCTCCCTTGAGGCCCATACATCAGTAAATTTTTTCTGTTAAAGTTCAAAAAACTTCATTTTAGGCAAGTTTTAATGTTATTGAAGTTAGAAAGTTTTGGCTCTCCTTTGAAATTTTTTCGAAATTGAAGTTCGAAACCTGTGTGATCAATATTTGCAAACTTGTATACATAGTAAAAACTAAGTAATAAAATCAATCGCCCCTCCCTTGAAAAATTTCTGGGTCCGCCCTTGAATAAAGTCTTGCAGGTTAAACGGAAGACCCTTCTTTCCTTTACGGCGATGAATTACTGAATGCAAAAAAAAAAAAATAATAATAATAAAAAAAAAATAAAAAAAATAAAAAAATAAATAAAAATAAATAAATAAAAAAAAATAATAATAAAAATGAAAGTGTATTATTGGCCGTTTATAGCTTTTCAAGATATTTTTTATTTTTAATGTTGCCATTTTTAGCTATAAGTTGAATGCATCTGTTGTGTTATTGACTTTTTCTTTAGATATTCCATATACTAATATCGTTTTTTAGCTATTGTTCGCTTATCCACGGTTACCGTGCCACTTTATTCCGTGGATAATCTGGAGGTTATTGCATGTGTTTACTTGTTCTTGATGTTGAAATAAAATTTCATGGTTTTGCACTGAAATGAAAAACAAGAGTGTCACTACCCTCTTTCACAGGGTTACTTTGTGTCAATTATTATTATTTATAACTGGTTTATACATAAATATTTAATTTTTTCATAACCGAAGATTGTAGCTAACCGTAGAAAGAAAGAAAAAAAAAAAAACCTCCGCTTATAGTATGTTTATTTCAATGCAGGGTCACACTTTTTTACATAACTCTTCTCGAAATTAAGTGCGTGAATTATCCAAATAATTTCGTCCTTTTTTTCAGCTATTCACGTACCCTTTTTTGTGTTCCCTTCCATGGGATAAGGGTAGAACATGTTGACAGCTACTGCGTGTCTGTGGAGCCAAGAGTATAAAAATCAATACACATGCTTTTTATTTGTAAACTAAAAATACTATAAAGAATAGCACTATTAATTTTTTTCACTATACTTAATTGTAACTACTAAAAATATCTTCGGACGCCACCAATCAAAACTGAACCACGGGTTCACCAGTTTGAACGGAATAATTCAAAATGAAAACTTAACAATAATTTTAATATTCTTCAAAATATTTTGCCATTTCCTTTTAAACAGCTTAATCCAAAAGACAAAGTTCTAACAAAATTTCAAAGTAACGACAAACAATTCATTAACATTCTCATCGTTGCCACTTATAGAAAAGTAAAAAGTAAAACATAAAATTCTCGCGAGCAGGAATTAATAATTAAAATGTAATATTATTTTGCAATCTTAAACAATACTATTTTAAACGTTAAAAAATGTTAAAATTTGCTAGAAGCTTCAGATGGGAAAAAAATCAGTTTAGTGATGATACAATTATTGAATTCAAACTAAAATGTAGTGAATAATAATTCGTCTAAACTAAACTTATTTGTCATGTTACTTCAAATAATTGCAAAACAATTAGGAGTACAGACCATGAATCTTTGTTTTTCCAGCGATATAAATTTTGTAAAAAATTAAACAATGTTAATCTTAAAGCAACACGCAATCTATTGCCGTTGTGCTGAAATCGTACAATACAGCTGAATTGATTGAGAGTTAAAAAAAAAAAAAAAAAAGTAGAAAGAAAAAAAGAAGCAAGCAAACAATATAGTAAAACAGTAATATTTTAGGTATGAGAAATTTTAAAATCGAAATAGGACGCAAAACCATTATTAAATTCATTTGTTAAATTTTCATGAGAGAACGCATTTGAAGAGCTAAATGTCTATCGAAGCAACGGTTATAGAACAAACATTGTAAATTATAAATAGCAGTAGTTTATTGCTGAAAGAAACACCTTAGCGTCACTACGAGGAAGGATAGAAAGGAGTAAAATTTTAACATTAAAATTTCTCCATAAGATGGCAGACATATTCATGTCAAAGTACAAGTTTTTAAACTTCCACAGTATTAAAAATATTATGGTATAAAATCCATTGCATAAAAAGTTTCACCAAGGAGTTTAAGACATAATTTGGGAAAACAAACATTTTGGCAATATGTCGACATTTGTTTTTCTATTTTTAAACCAAGATTAAAGGAGGGGGGGGGGGGGAGAGGACTGCATTGCAAAAAATGAACTGTTGTTTTTACAGTATAATATTGGCAGCAGAGGTTCCAATTTAAAACTGTAAAATGCACCGAAAAAACTGTAAAACTAGAAATTTTACAGTTTCTTACTGTTAAGTTTGCTGTCAAATTTAGCTGTATTATACTGTAAAAACAACAGTATAATACTGGTAGCAGAAGTTCCAGTTTAAAGCTGTAAAATGCAAGGTAATAAACTGTTAAATTAGTAATTTTACAGTTTAGTACTGTAAAAGTAGCATTTTTACAGTTTAATACGGTAAAATTAGAAATTTATACAATTTATTACTATACAATTAGCTGTATTGTACTGCAAAAACAACATTCATTTTTTACAGCGTGCTTTCAGACAACTAGAAATAGGGGGAGATTGTAAATGACTTTTCCGGTTTATTGAGTCGTAAATTCTGTCTATAATCTGACCTATATAATTACTCTAGCCATTTTTCTTTACCACGCCAAAAATTTCTCATTTCTTCACCAAATTCCATGATTTTCAAATTCCATTTCCTCGTTTTAAAGCTTATGGTGCCGGCTTCTGATGAAAAATAGGCCCAATGTCTAAAAATTGATTTTTGTGTTGAAAAAACCGTTTTCTTCTGTTTTTTATGACGCATACTTTAATTAATAGCCTCGAAACGCTATGGTACAGTGGCGTGGTTGGCGAGCGCGTCGTGTTAGAAACGTGAAGATTGCATGCGCGATTCTGCTACGAGTTTTATGACTTTTAGCTGACTTTTTTTTTCACCGGGCTAATTTTGATCCAAATTTTCAGAACATATAACCTAAACTTAATACAAAATTTTAACCCTACACTGCATGGTGTTGCCAGTTGGCTACATGGCCAATTTGTCCTCCTTATGAATAGCAGAATGTAGTCATAAGGCAACTCAATGCATAAAAAGCAAGTATTGGGTATATTTAAAGCAATTATCACCATTTATCCTCCATACATGGCAGCACTGGTCTGTTACATGCTCTTAAATGAATCCATATGGATAGCTTTTAAAATCACTCAAACTACCATGTTTTGAAATTATTTTTTACAATGAAATATTTTTCTTCGTCTTTTAAAAAAATAACATGAATAAAATAAACATTTATCTTTCGTTTAAGATGCGTTTTACATCAAAATAATTATTTGGAAAAAATCTAGGACATAATACACGTCTGTAGCCATTTGGCAACATTATGCAGTAAGCATCCAGAGAACACTTCGATTCATCTCTATAGTTCATGAAGTATGTGCTTTGTTTATGTTTCGCTCTAGCTTCTTTCTCTTTTGGGAAGGTATAATATAATCATGCGGACCCAAAAGTGGTACTTTCGGCTGTTCTACCGTTTATAAGACCTCGCAATTATCAATGCTTAGTTGATGTTCAACAGAGTGAACAAACAAAAAATCAATAGGGAAAAGCCTTTAAAACGTGTTCATTTTAGATTTTAGTTAGCACAAACGTTGTGCTTACACGGACAAGTAAAGTCATTAATAATTTTAAAATATAGTTTTGAAAAAAAAAAAACTAGAAAATACGCTTTTACATTGGAATGCGCTGTGATCATCACGGGTTTCCCTCTGATTTTCAAAACTACTGAATATCAGCACTTAAGTTTACATGTACTTATAATACATCAATATGCAATACAGTTTAGCCTTTAGTATTAAAAATAATATTAAATATATTACTTTTATATTTGAAAATAACGTAAATTTTATCTTTTATTCAGAGTTACATACATACATACATACATACAAACAAACCCACATGTGAAATTAATAAAAGCGTATTAAAAAGAGACCATTAGCTACAGAGGAACTAGTTACAAACCAAAAAAAAAAAAGAGAAAAGAAAGAAAGCTTGCGCGAGAGAGCCTCCAAAAGACATCAGATTTGACAGAATTGATCATCGGAAAGTACAAGTATATATAAAAAATAATGTAAAATGTCAAAATGTAAAGGATTACAAGAGTACAGTGCACCAAATGTTCAATACCTCTATTTTTTTACAAAAAAGAACTAATTTCAAGACTATCATTTACAATCATTTTTATCTGTTAATGCATGGTGTAGCCATTTGGCAACAAAACTATTTTTAATTAGAAAGGGGTGAAAATTTAGAGTTACCTTTTTTTAAATATTTTTCCATGTTTTCTTATTACATTGACAAACACATATATTTTTTTCTACGAAAAATAAAAAATCATGCAGTGTAGGGTTAAACACAATTTTTCTATTACATCAAAATCAGAAAAGAAAATGTTTATTTTAGCATGAATAATAATTCTCAAAGGTCCTTTTTTCGGTTGTGTCCTTTGTACTTCATTAAAATACAAAATGTAAGGCAGGCATGATTTCATTTTCTTTTAAATCAGCGAATGCTAGCAATTAAGTATGTTTTTTTTTTTCGAAAAAATACCGCTTAAATAATGGAATTTTTGAATTATTGCTGCTTAGTGCAAAAGTCTCGCGCGGGTCTCCCCCCCCCCCCCAGCTAGTCTTATATATTATTTCTCTAGCCTGTTTTCCTGTTACCAAGCGAAAACTTCCTAATTTCTTAATCGAATTACATGATTTTCTCCTCATTTTAAGGTTTTTTTTTTGTCGGCTATTGAAGAAAAATAGACCAATTGTCTAAAAATTGTTTTTTTTCCCCTGTCAAAAAATCGTTTTTTTTTTTTTTGTTTTTATCACACATTGCTTCAATGAATAGCATTCGGGAACTATTAAGATGCAGTGGAGCGTATGGCTGGAGCGTTGCGTTAGAAATGCGAAGATCGTAGGCTCGATCCTGCTACGAGTTTTGTCATTTTTGATTGACTTTTTTTAACCGGATGATTTTGATCCAAATTTCCGTGGATATATAATTTAACACATTCTAGGATTTCAAACTACAGTTGTATTGTTGAGTTAAAACCGGAAAAGAAAATATTTCTTTTTCATGGTAATTTAGCATGAATAATATTTCTTAAAGTTGCTTTTCTTGTTGTAGTTGTTCTCTTAACGCTTCATAAAACTACAAAAGTAAGGCACCATTTGGTTTTCTTTTAAATCGGCGAAAAATAACAACTCATTTTGTGCCTGTTTAAAAAAAAAAAAATACCTTTAAAAAAATCCAATTTTTAAATTTTTGCTGTCAAGCGTAAATGTTTCGAGCGGGCCAGCTAGTATCCGCTTTATAGATTGAGCCAAAAGATTTCAGAAATACAAAACAATAAATCAATCCAAACAAAAATTCATAAAATAATGACACTTAGTTTCAAAGATATTTTTATAGCCCTTAATTCTAGTCCTTTGTAATTAAACTTGTTCAATATCTAAAAAATCATTTCGTGATGGAAAATAGTATTTTATTGACCAAAATTACCCGATAATTGCTGCACATTTATATCTTTAAAAGGTAATCTTTTATAATTACGTTTCTTCTGACTCGGCGGTTAATCCAGAATACTTATAATCGATGCGAGAAAATGAAGTAGGATGCGAAGAAGGATATGTTTTGCTGTAATTGATCAGAAATGAAACAATCGCGGAACAGGAAGAAAAATGAAATTATATTCCTGCTAAAAATTCATTCAGATGCTGGGTACTAAGCTGCCCTTACACTGCAAAAATAAATGTTGTTTTTACAGTATAATACAGATAATTTTATGGTAATAAACTGTAAAAATTGCTAATTTTACAGTTTATTGTGTGCATTTTACAGTTTTAAACTTTACCCTCTGCTGCCAGTATTATACTGTTGCTGCACTGTATAAAATGAGATAAAAGTCTTGTGATTAAAAGGAAAAGAAAAAGTAAAACTTAAAGCTCGAAATTTTGAAGGACATTTTCCGCATAAATGAGATTTTTGAATTATGACTTTTTTTTTTTAATAGCGAAGTAGTTAAAAAAATTTTTTTTCTCTGAAAATTCAATGCTGTCAATTTCTTTTTATGCACAAATGAAACTAAACCAAGAAGTGAGCTTAATTCTGAATCACTAAGTGCAGTTTAATTTGAAATAAACATTTCATTAAAAAGTATAAAATACAAAAATTGTCTCTTAGTTGGGATCTAAGAAAGTTAAGTTAGTAAAACTTGAAACTTATAGCCAAGAATTAACAATTTTGATAGGACTAAAATCACGCCTGTGGGGTAGTGTTCGTTTTTGAATCACAACTACACAAAATTATAACTAAATATACTTTTGAGAATTGTTGCAACTGCGTACCCAAAAAAATTCTCCGCCATACTACCGAGGGATAAACGCATTGAGTTTTTTCATCCTTAATCCATCTCTTTCCACTATAAACTCAGGAAAGGAACGTTTTATTCCTTTCATTATTCGACTACGTACGTGACAACACCGGCCATAAAACTGATTCAAGGTAAATATTATCAGAACTTTCTTTACAGCTGCAATCTTCTATGAATCAGTTTATGATTCCGATCCTGAACTGGCGGTCCACTTCTCGATTTGTGGGGTATTGTTGTAGAGCAACCGTAATATTTTTACTGTACTAGCTTACGAAGAGTATTTTTACAGAAATACTTTATGACACCGTAAATCAAAACGTATAAAATCATATGTAAAGTATGCTAACAATTAAAATTAATTCATAAAAGGCTTCTTAAAACTTTGATATACGTATGTATGTGCAGTTCATAAATTTGTCTACTGCATTTTAGCTCTAAAGTTACGAGTAAAGACTTTTTCGATTAAGAAAGAGCTCTTCTTCGTAACTATAGCAGTAAGTAGTTAGTCTGATGGTGTAAAACGGAGGGCTCATTTTTTCCCAGTATATGACTGAAATTTGCCATTAAAACCTATTAAAAGAGTATTTGTACAAATTAATTTGGTAACTTATTGAAAGAAGGTAGATTAGATAATTACTTAAAATGAATAATAATAATAATAATAATAATTACACTTTCTTGTAAAAAATTATTTACTGCATATTTAATACAGTTTGAGTAAGAACTTTAAGGCCCGTAAGCTTTTTTGAGAAATGTGATGCATCTTAAACTGAGGATCAAAAGATCATTTTAATGATAACACAGGTCTGCAAAAAAAAAAAAAAAAAAAAAAAAAAGAAAAGATGCATGGGATATTTTAACTGATTTTAATGTTTTTCGGTGTGCTGAACCCGAATATGAGCTTCATTTTTTTTTCTGTCACGTACAGATTTTTTACAACACGGGAGGGCTTAATTGTCAAAGTCAAAAAATAAAAGTTAAAAAGAAAATCATGTATTTATTGAAATAAAAGCTGTACCATTTTTTTACTTATTAAAACACATTTTAAAACGTGGATCACGTTTAGTGTTTATTCCTTTTCATGGTAAAACCATTTTATCTCTTCACTGATGCTCCTCCTAGTGTGCTTTCGCTGGTTGGAATTCTTATGTATGTTCAATCTTTACGTCCCATCTACCTTGCTAATGTCTCTCTATGTCTTTTACATCTTGATGAAATATTTCACCCTGCGCCTCACTAAAGCCACCAAGGCTTTCGTTAAAATAGTCTACATGCGAACATAGAAAAAAGACTTTTAAACTCATGTTTGTAGTGCTGAGCTTTGAATGCAGATAACATCCTCTTAACAATGTTTTTATAGCCGGATTCTTTGTTAATTCCTAACAACTTTTGTACCACATCCTTGAATGAGTTCCAGGCTTCTTTTTCAGTTTTATTCATTGATTCAAAAAACAATGGGTCAGATAAATTTTTGTATGTCAGGTCCTCTGAATATTCTTTCTTTCAATTCAGCTTCAGACAATATCGGAAACTTCGAACAAACATATTTGAAACAGTCTCCATCTTTTGGAAAGTACTTTATACATTGCTTCATCAGTTCTAACTTAATGTGAAGAGGTGGAAACAGAACCTTTTTACAGTCAGCCGCGATACTGCCCAACCTGGAAAGCCGCTACTAGCACCTAGTACCTATGAAGGGCTTTATTTTAAAAAGGGGTGTCAGCTTGATTGAGAAAATGCAAAATGGCAGCATTTTTGCTGATTTGGATATTTTTTTATTATTTTATTTTTCTGGATCTGATAAAGGAAAGAAATAAATTAAAGAGAAAAACACACCTACAGAAGCCAACACTTCTAATAAACAAATCCAACGAAAAGCAAAAAAAAAAAAAAAAAAATCACATTCCTTATCTCTTATCATTATTAGACTAATTTACCTCCCGACGGTGTTCCTACCTTGACGGGGCGGTGAGGCTTGCGTGCACCAGTGACCCGGAGGGCTATGGCGGCGATAGCTTGCTACTGGTAGGGCCTCCCAAGCCGGACAGGCCGAAGGATAGGTGCCAGACGAAAAAGAACACCAACATGAGCCAAGACAGACTTCTACCTTCACGGTACTCAGATCCTAGGATCAACAGAAGCTGCATCACACCTCCTCTTCATGACTCCCATCCCATGTACACTGTTAAAAATTCAGGAAGCTTTTACGGTAAATGTTACTGTGAAACGTAGCGATTACCGTACAGAAAATTTTTACAGTGAATTGTACCGATAAAAAAATTGCGATTGCAGCGCCAATTGATCACCACCTGACGTACTGTGAGATGCACATGACACCCTATTTCAGCTCTCCTGATGTGTCTTATCTGGTACTGTGGATATTAAAGCAGTGTGAAGCAAATGGGTCCCGGGTTCGATCCTTTTCGTTCGTATCTCGCGCTTTTTATTCTCGTTTTCTCTTCCGTAAAATTTTACAGTAAAAACACATTTTACGGTAAAAGTTACTGGCAACATGGATGCCAGTAACTTTTATCGTAAAATTTCAGGAAAATTTTTAACAGTGTAGACATTTTCGGCAACGACCGAGCGGATGAACTGGCCAAGAAGGGCTGTTACTCCAACAATCCTTCCTCTTCAGAACTTACCTTTTCAGAACACCAATCTATTGTAAATTCTGAGATTTTGAAGGAGTTCAAGATCTTTCCCTACCATGAGTGGTACGCTGACAAAGAGCCAGGCTCTTCATTCGCCCTAAATTGTGACAGGTCATCGAAAACTGCAATTTCTAGATTAGCAAGTGGCCACACGAAGAGTCTCTCATTCATTGAGGGCAGGAAAGTCTTCGACGTCTGCTCTAAATGCAAAACCTAGTAGGCTTCTCCAGAGTACATCCTGGACTGTCTAGGACTTTGCAAAAAAAGATATCTTTGAATCACCTCTTCTTGTCCTCGATTTCCTCCGGGTCAATGGTCTGATGAACCTTGTCTGACTTCGTCAGACATTTGGAGGATTAGTCTCAACTCAGACTAATTTTAATAACATCCTTAATATTCCAAGAACCTAGTGCACTATCAGTGGCGTATATAGGTTTTTATTTCGGAGGGGGCCCATATAATCAAGCTTAGCCCCCCCCCCACTTTTTTTTTCCGCTATTACTGTAAGACAGGTAGACATTTTCAAATTGAATTAAAATATTGTAATTTTTGGAAAAGATAGAAAATTACGATAGTTCAGATTCCCTCCAAAACTTTTTTCAAAATTGAAATTATTTATGCTACCTTTGATGACGTCGGAGGATCAAGACTCCTCTGTGAAACTTACTGAAACTTAAATTCTAAACTCGCAATTTCAGGCTATCTTTAGTGAAGTTAAAGGAATTGAGAAGACTCGGGTCATCTCCCCTGAAATATTTTGACACTGAAGCACAACTCAGGATATATTTCTTCATGATAGAGTAAAAGAAAAGAAGATGAGTTTTTTTTTGAACTGAAGTCTCATTTGAGTTATCTTTGAGAGGTAAAAGTTCATAGACCCTCCCCTGAAAGATTTCTGATAGATAGATGCGCAATTTCGCGTTCTCTTTGGAGACGTTAAGAAACAAAAAGTGGTTAGGGATCTCCCTCCTAAAATTTTCAAAATTGAAACCTTAAGCCATCGTTACTTTAGACCATGTTTGATAGTAACGTTAGCAAGGACTCTCTCCCGAAATTAATGTTTTAAAAACATTTTTGGTTATCTTTAATACCGTCAAGAGAAGAGGCAGGATTCTGGCGCTGTGCCCCGAAATTTTGCGGCATTGAAGCTTCAAGAATGCAATTTTAAGCTCTATTTTTTTTAACTGAAGGTTCAAAATTTTACTATAAGCAGAGGTGCCCATAACCCCCAAGAGCAAAAACTTATCATCCAAGAATTTCACGAAGATCCCTCTAAAAACGAGAGCCACATGTGAAAGAAAAAGAAAACAAAAACTTTTAAAAACGCCCCTTAAAAATAAATTCAATAGCGCCGCTTACGCCAGGATTCTTGATAGGAACAACTGCTTTTAGGCTTTGTCTGACGACATTTAGGATAATAAAAGGATTTGGGGACTCTTCCGGAAATTTTTGGGTATAGAGACTGTAATTCGGGAGCTTTTTCTTTTCTAAAAACACATTTTAGAGCTAAAGACTATATAGAAAAGTAATATCAACTACCGTTAACTGTTTGAATTTTAAACCTCTAAAATGCCATTTGACGCAATGTTTGACCAAGGTATTGAAGAAGAAGCGGGAAAAGAACACTCTTTCGAAAATTTTTGGATATTGAAGTCCTGAAACTGCAATTAAATTACACGTTGTAAAAGCCAAAATTTTAAGATCTCTTTGGACTCTTTGAAGGGGGTCATGAGATTTCTTTGAATTCATGCTTGGCGGATATACGGGCCTCGACATCCTACCCTAAACCCGCCACTGAGAGGCACTCAGGGACGGACTGGGATGAAAATTCAGCCCTGGCGTATTTTTCAGAAGCAGCCTCGGTGGGGGTGGGGGGGGGGGGGTCTGCCGGTGAACTAAAATCTTGAACTTCTCCAAATTATTATACCCAAACAATTTTGAAATTTATTTACTGAGACCACACTGAGGGCAGTAGCAGAATGCAATTTAATACAAGTTTAATCGCGAGTGCATTTATTACTCAGATCGAATTTTGTAGTTTTAAAAATGTATTTTAAAACAAATCTTCGAAAATGCTGGGGGGAAAATGAAATTCGAGGAGGGTACTTCACCTTCCGTTTTCCGAATCGAAATTTGAAAAGGGCATCTGTTATATATCAATTAATAGTATAGAAAAAGGGGTCCAGGCGGTCCTCCCCTGGAAATTTTTTTTAAGTTGTAGTTCGAAAAATGCAGTTTTAGACGATCTTTGGTAAAATTCAGGAGATGAGGATTCGAGGAAAATTTTCGAATTAATCTTTTTAAAAATGCAATTTAGACAATCTTTGGTAATCTAAACGAGGTTCCAAGGAGAGACTTTTTTCGAAATTGAAATCTTAAAAACAAAAATCTAATCATCTCCGATTATGATAGGGAGAATGGGATCGGAAATACTCTCTCGAAAATTCGTTTTCGAAATTTTAGCTCCAAGCAAGCAGTTTTAGAAGACCCTTGATGATATAGGAGCAAAGAGATGTGGGGGATAAAACCGAAAAATATTTTGAAATTTAAAAAGAAATGGAAAAAAACCGCAATTTGGCCCAAATCATATAAGAAAATGCCAAATTCGGGCGAAACATCAGGCAAGAAAGTACTCGAAGAAATTAAGTAGCCATTCAAAGTGTCCAAGTACAAACAGTTTCTCTACAACAAGGATACTCCGGGAAAAGTGGATATGAAGCCTTCTATGACACTATCATCCAATGGCCAATGACTGACAAGGAGTTGCAGGAAGCTGAATAAAAGTGAATAATACCAGATCTTTGTATAGAGACATACTGTAGCATGTAGTCTACTTGTATTTTTCGATTTAGGCATGGTAAAAGCTCTTTTTTATACTTAAATGTGTCTGTTACTTAGCTTTGATACCAAAACAGGTAAAAATTAATGGTTTGACTTAATTTTAATGATAATTTTTATAAAATACTTGAAGGAGACTAGACCTATACTTAAGTTGCAAAACAGTTTTTTTTAGTTTTCCGAAAGTTGAAAAAGCGCACTAAGGTGGTTTCTGAAATAAGCGATTCAATTCAATTGCAGTCTACTTTCTTATAATTTCCGATATAAGCTCTCTCAACTGAAGTAAACTCTTACATTATCGTCATATACACCAACTCATTGTATAATTAAAATTTGTGTCACTATAAACTGAGCAGCGGAAGCGGATGAGGCATTTTTTAAACCAATCAGAATGTGATTTTGACCTGATCAAGACTTAATTGTTTATCCTTTATCGCATTTCAATTTGCACACGCAAAGCATACAGTTGTTTTTATGTTTGTTGTTAAATTGCATCAGGTTTTGCATATTTTACCTCAACCTGAAACATCCAGTATTAATGCATTACTAAAAGCACATCTCAGATTTTTCTTCGAAAGAAGGGGAAATTTCACGCTTTCCTTGTTGGCTTCAAAATTTTCATTAGCTAGTTGAAGTTAAAGTAGTTGAAACACTGTTTGTCATTATTCTGCAGTTGAATTAAATTACTCCAAATCACCATTTTAAAGCACTATTATGCGCAGTAGCAGGGGATATTAAAATTATTATTTCGAAATGATAACCATACAATTCAAATAAATGAGATGACAATATTCTAAAATTACAGGCATCGAACTTTTAAAAATTTCATTTGTTTTTCTTATCCTTATTTAAAAAATAACAAGTAAAATATTATTCTGCTGCTTAAACAAAATTTGGCAGACGACAAATAAAAATGTAGTCATGGAATAATTCCATTTATTTATTTCTTTATTTCATAAAACTACTTTCAGTAATCATACGATATTTTTTACTCGGCTGCGAAATGTTTAAACTGGAGGAAAGCAACAAAGCTTCTAAACAAATCAGTTTGAGTTGGAAAAACATAAAATCTTGAAGTAAATTTCTTCGGGGGAGAAAAGGTTTCATCCAAAAGACAGTCTTAGCGGAAAAGTCAGCTTGTGAGAAGAATAATTAGGAACATTGAAATAAGCAGGCACGGGAGCCAAAATAGCATTCAAATTATGGCAAGAGGTACGTATTTTCATTGTTATGATCATTTTAATTTAATTAATAATTACTATTTTATTTATTCTATTCTGCACGAAAAATTCCCTCCTCTTATTTTGAATCTCTCACCTACCTGTTCTCTTATAAAATTATATTTTCGTAAAGCTAAGATACCAAATTTTTGCACATATTCAATTACTTAATATTTCTTCAGAAATTTAATCTTCCTGCAAGTCCAGTTAAACATAAAAAAAATGACAGAAGAATAAAAGCGTTACTACTGATAAACTTGCATATCAGACATCCAGAAAGCACAATTTGTTCTAATCCTTATAAGGGCGATTCTCTGTAAACTGGTAATTGGCTGTCCGGACTAAGTATTTTAAAAATAATATAGTGTAATAAAGTAATTATCGCTCTTAATACAAGTAAAGCATTAATACTTTGTGGCCCAATTGTATTTGGAGTGATAACAATTTAATTTTTTTTCTAGAAATTATCTAAGCGCCAAAAGCACAGTCCCCTGGCTGTCCCAATCCCATAGTCTAACTGTTAAAGATAGTATTTCAAAAAACCTATTAACACTACATAAATTTGGCAATTAATATCTAAAAATAGAATAACGAAGCTGTATTTTTCTTATGAAATAAGGTAATAATTACGTATTTCTAACACTTAATATTGTCATGTAAATTCTGTCCGGAGTTTTTTCAAACAGTCCCCTGCAACAATTTCAAAGCTGTAATACGAAAAATCTATAACTTTTGTAAATTATAGTATGACAAGTATACTGCCCTTAGTCAGGACTACTTTTTCGGCAGCAGAACAGGACATTTTTCCTTTTGTGATCAAGTCCCCCGTGTTTTTTCTCGTTTTTTAATACTCTCTGTACTGTATTTAATTGTTCTATGGACTGACCTAATAGCGGCATGGATATCAGAAAAGTGATGCAATGACCTCTTTTAAGTAGAGTGTAGACTGTTGATTATCTCTTATTTTGGGTGGGGGGGGGATTCCCTACGGGAATTTTTTTGAAAAATAAGCGTGAAATTCTGCATTTTGAGGACCTTTATAAAGTAGTTGAGACGAAAAATGTGAGGAAAAACGAAACAAACAAAAAGTTCTTAAAAATCTTGCATTTGATCAAAATAAAAATTTTCTTGTGCTTTCACAATCGTCGACATTAATTAATAAGGAATAAGAGCTAGAAAGAAGAGGGAGGAGATAACAATTATTAAATCAGAAAAAATGCTGAAATGCATAGTTAACAAAGTTATTTTAAGGGTAAACCTTGCAATAGCAATTAGGAACGCTGCCTTTGACCCTGATGACCTAACTTGATCCAATATAGGAAGAAATAGAGCACTCTTGGCAAAAAAAAAAAAAAAAAAAGAGTATAAAGGCAAGGAAAAAAATAGTCACGTACTCATAAAAATTATGAAAACTCAACTGAAGCAAAAAATAGCAAGGGAATAAATTGAAATTATATCAATAAAAAAAAGGAAAAAGAAAGAAAAAAAAAAGAAACAAAATTGAAAAAAGAAGTAGTTAAAATAAATATCTTTGCACAGTGAAAAATGTTGAAAAGATTCAAACATAAGTTAAAAAAAAAGAAGAAAAAAATGTATTGAAGACGATTATAAGTAAAAGCATAAGTATTTTTAAGTTTGTCATAGCTTCTAAGTACAAACATGTTCTTAACAATGGTACTTAAGTACTACACAAACTACGTAATTTAAAATAGTTTTAAAAAATGAATAAATGATCAAATTTTTTTTATTATGCATTATGAGAGTTTTTTAGTTATAAGCCTGTGTTTAGCATTTAATTTCTCTTTGATATGATTATGATTGACAAATGCTCGAAAAAAGGGCTTAAAAATTGAAATTTTTTATTTGGGAAGACTAAAAAATCAATTCTGTGCGAAAATCCACATTTTATATTAAAAAAAAAAACTTTTCACTGCATTAAATAAGATAAAGAGCTCGAGTTTTATCATTCTCTCCTCTGTATCTTTCTCTGTCTTAGAATGAGCCAGATTTTGTGAAAAAAGAATTTTCTAGTTCAAATTATTTTTTAATATAATAAGCAGTAAGCATAGAATGATAATATTTACGCATAAAAAAGGTTTATGTCAGGTATCCAGAAGCAAACGGATGAAAAATGCCCAAATTAAAAATTTCGAGACAAGTACACTGAAGTGACAAAAGTCATGGGATACCTCTTAATATCGTGTCGGCCCTCCTTTTGCCCGGCGAAGTGCAACAACTCGACGTGGCATGGACTCAACAAGTCGTTGGAAGTCTTCTGCAGGAATATTGAGCCATGCTGTCTCGATAGACGTCCATAATTGTGAAAGCGTTGATGGGGCAGGATTTTGGGCATGAACAGACCTCTCGATGGTGTCCCATAAATGCTCAATGGGATTCATGTCGGGCGATCTAGGTGGCCAAATCATTCGTTGGAATTGTCCAGAATTTTCTTCAAACCAATTGCGAACAGTTGTGGCCCGGTGACATGGCGCATTGTCATCCATAAAAATCCAATCGTTGTTTGGGTACATGAAGTCCATGAATGGCTGCAAGTGATCTCCAAGTAGCTGCACATAAGCATTTCCAGTCAATGTTCGGTCCAGTCGCACTAGAGGACCAAGTCCATGCCATGAAAAAACAGCCCACACCATTACGGAGCCACCACCAGCTTGAACAGTGCCTTGCTGACAGTTTGGGTCCATGGCTTCGTGGGGTCTGCGCCACACTCGAACCCTACCATCGGCTCTTACCAGCTGAAATCGTGACTCATCGGACCAGGCCACGGTTTTCCATTCATCTAGGGACCAACCGATATGCTCACGTGCCCACGAGAGTCGCTGCAAGCGATGTCGTTCTGTCAGTAAAGGCACTCTAGTCGGTCTTCTGCTGGAATAGCCCAAGAAATCAAAATTTCTCCGCACAGTTCTAGCAGACACGTCCATTGTACGTCCCACATTGATTTCTACGGTGATTTGACGCAGTGTTGCTTGTCTGTTAGAATTTACGACTCTTTGCAGACGTCGTCGGTCTCGATCTTTAAGTGCAGGCGGTCGACCACTGCGCTGTCCATGGTGGGATGTTATGCCTGAAATTTCATACTCTCGGCACACTCTTGACACAGTGGATCTGGGAATGTTGAATTCTCTAACGATTTCCGAAATGGCATGACCCATGCGTCTAGCTCCAACTAACATTCCGCGTTCAAAGTCTGTTAATTCACGTCGTGCGGTCATCATCACGTTAAAACCTCTTCACATGAATAACTTGAACAGAAATGAAAGCTCTGTAAAAGCACTGCGCATTTATACCTGTTCTATGCGATGCTACTGCCATCTGAAAATTTGCATATTGCTATCCCATGACTTTTGTCACTTCAGTGTAAAGTAAATAGTAGCAGAACCTTTTATCTGTTTTGTAGCAAGAGATGATACTAGTAGTTCTGATAAATACTGATTTATAGCATAACTCAGAAAACTTTTTCCAATAAAAGCCTACATAAGGTCTGATCTTTAACCACGTTTACTCAAAACTTGAATTTTTTCCATTTAATACCTTTGTTTCTCATTGCATTTTACAAAATAGCATGATTTAAGATTCCACACTTCTCCGAATTATTATTTTAGTAATGCAAATAGCATGGAGAAGGTCAAGATAAAATCAGGCTCATCAGGGGGGGGGGGCACGCCTCAGAGGCATTACATTTAACATTATTGGCAATCCTAAAGACCATTTTAACTAAAAAAAATCCTTTTGGACCGTAATTCTGTCTGTGTTAGTGAGTAAAAGGTGACAAAGACGGAAGTAATCTTTCTGCTGATTTTCGTCTCTGTTTTGAAAAAAATGAAATGCAAACATTGAAAATTTTGACAGTGGTCCTATATCCCCCCTTGCCCCCTCACCCCGTCAAACATGCTGGTATAATTCTTAAGTAAAACAAGTAAAAAAAAAACAACTGCAAATGATACTCTGATTGTGATTTTTGCTTTGATTTTGCAAAACTTCAGGTTCTAAATTTTAAGTGTCCATCAAGTTGGGGGGGGGGGAGGCACGTGCTCCCCTGTGCCCCCCCCCCATGCTACGCTTATGAATTTAGCGATGCACGATTCAACAAGTTAGTGAGTAATAAGCTGATTGCTAGGAGCGTTCCGCAACACAGCTGCCCTCTACCGGTAAATTTAAATTGACATTCATCTTTCTTCCATCCGCGCTTGTGACATTCACCTATTTTCCCCCCTTACCCCGAATCTTTTCATGCACATTTCAGTCGGTTCTAATGTTTTTTTCCCCTTGTTGTTCTAACAGCTGACAGAGCGCCTTCATAACCCCTAGATAGAGCTAATATCTCAAAATCGACGAAAAAGTGACTTTCATCTTTTTTCCCCCTGGCCCTTCACTTTTTTATACAATTAAGTATATATATAAAAAAAAATAGTTGAACTTGGCAAAATTGAAAATGGACAAGCGTTTTTGCCTTGATTCTCATTTCAAAGACTTATATAAAAACAAATAAATAAATTTCAATAATTTTTTGAATGATAGAATTTTTTTTGGGGTATTTCTTGCAGAAAATAATTGTTCGCATTGAATTTAAACTATAAGTTATGCTTTAAAATCGTCTTTTTAACCTCCGGACAGCAAATGTAAGCAAATTTTGAAAATGACACGTAAATATTTATTTATTTAAAAGACTAATTATTTCAGAAGCTGTTTTTTTCATATGTGTTACTTTGTTTCTTGATTGAAGATAAGATTTGTGATAAAAGCTTATTTAATTAAGCATTAAGTGTTTTGACTGCAATTACTAGCAAAAGCTTTTGTTGAATCATTTAAGATCCTTAATCTAAAATTCTGCTATTTTGAGTTTTTTAAATTTAATTGTATCCATTAATTTCTTAACAAAAAACACAGTACTGCCTAGTTGGACAGTTTTGTATTTAAAAAAAATGTGCAATAAATGGACACTTTTACTTACATAACACGTAGTCATAGGAAAAAAAAAACGAAACACTCGCTCGTATTCGAAGACTATTAACACTAGAGACGCGTGTAATATGTTATTTTTTCAGAAATAATGTGCTCTATAAATTTCTATTGGTAAATTGTTGTTAAGGGGTCGTCTTCATATAAAAATCGGCATCAACTTTAAAATTTTCTATGTAAACCCTCCTTTTTTATCGCATATTTGTGATCAGCAACATCATTTAATTTTGTATAAAAAATCGTTTTAAATTTGGTCCAGCCGTTGCTTCACAATTGAACTGAGAAAAAACCGTCCCGTAATGTTAAAAATATTTTTAATACTTGGGCATATAATACCTAAACCACGATAGGTACGGCAAAGTTTGTTTTTTTATATCAAAGTATGAACCAACCCAACAATAAAAACGGCTTTGACTTCCTCTCAGATAAAATTTTGAATTTTTTATGAATTTTGAAATTAATATTTGAAAAAATGATGATCTGGAACCATATAATATTTTGATGGACAAACAATCTAGAAGGCGTTTCAAAGGAGAATCCAAAATGGGCGCTCAAAATATCCAGTAGTTTTTGAGATATGCTAAAAGAACCATTTTTAGGGACCATATACAACTGTGCAAACTGAAACAATAGCAGGGAATTTCTATGCAAAGAAAGAGGAATATGCTTATCCACCAGTTGCAGAACATGCTCAGCGTTTTTATATAGTATTTAATTTTCAACAGTTAAACTATGTTGAAAGCGAAACGCTAATAAAACTACTGAGTATATTTTAAAACTGGTAGACAATCCAATTTTTTGTCCATTAGTCAGAAGTCTGCATTCATGCAACATGTAGCAATTCAGAAAACTTTTTACGTGGACACTTGATTTTCATGGAAAACTGTGGTGTCTCGGAAGGTTATTTGGAATAATTTGTAACGATTAGACGTTTTTTTTAAATTCTGAGCCACGGTTTTAACATTTTTGCCAATCCTAATACAGTAGTTTATATAAATACAAGAGGTTACTTGTAACCTCTCTCCAAAAGGTGTGTGCTGCAACGGTTAGTGCGTAGCTAAAAGTATGCATCCATCTTTGTTTAATCAAAAAGATAGAATGTTGCGTTTTTCCCTTGAACTCTACACAGTAGGGTTTTCTCTTCCAAATTTCAAAAAAAATATTATAACTTTAACAAAACCCGAGAATTTTTAAATAAAAACGAAAAGCAAACGTATTATTGCGAGTAGCTTTAGGTAATTTAATCGAAAAAATATGATAATTGTTTTATCATATTTTTTCGCTCGTAACTCTTTGTAAATTTCGACCTTAAAAGTAGCTTTTTAAAATGTGGTGGTGCTCCCTAAATTTTTGGTCGGTCATAACGTTTGTTCTACTGGTCCTAAAGTGATGCCGCTTGGTACCCAGCGTACTTTTGGCCCTCCGCACCTAATTATGTAACCAAATGTAGGGGTTCCCTTTGAAAATTCAGACTTTGAGTTCATTTCACTTTGTATATAGCCCCTTATCAAAATTTTACTCACATAGTTTAAAAGAAGACTTTAATCCATGTCAGAAGACACCTTTCTTTTGTTCTTGGCAAGTATAGCAGCCGAATAATTCAGAGTGTTTCGTTTTTTTTTTTTTTCTATGATTGTACATAACACTTTTGAGCGATCATAAAAAATATTCATGTTATTGAATTGTAGATTCCAAGATACAGTTAGTAAAAAGTAAAATTGTGCAGCTTTAGACTTGCACATTCTAAGAAGAAATAAATAGGGATTCCTTACTACTATTGTGAATTGCAATAAATAAAAGTTTTGTGCGAAAATAATTATTATTTCCCTGGGATAACGCTATTGAACTGCATATAAGAACACAATATACAGTTAAAGTTTTAAATGTTTGATGAGCAGTTCAGTAAAATCTATCGGCGTTTTGTTTAGTTAAAGCATATTTATTCTTTCTTTAATGCAAATAGAATAAAAATGTTGTCTGAAAGCATACAAAAAAGGACTTCGATTATTTGAACTTTCTATTCGGGTTAAGAAAGAACTTTCTATTCATGGTCAAAGTAATACATACTGTCTGATTTTCTTAGGTAAAACCTTCCGCGTATTTAGGCATGCGTCAGGTCTTCTCTGATCTTACCAAGGGGGCGATATGTAAGATAACAATGAAGGGAACAATAATAAGAAGCATTTTGAGCCGTATCAAACAACGTAGAACGATGCTAATTTCAAATATATACACATGTAGTTCAGTTGAATATGGGTCAGTTTCAAAATTTGCTTACATTTGCTGATTTTAGGTTCTAACACTACTGTTTTTTTCACCAAAAACCGTCTGTAATGGGCTTTAAACGATTTGATGACTCCAGCATCCATTGGCTGTAAAATTCCAGTAGTATTTGGTGCGTCTACGCATGAGAGTTTCTAAAGCTTTTCGCAACTGAATAATAGCGACTGAACCTGTGGTAGTTTGTTTTTCTATATTATTGTCAGTCTGTCTCAAAAAATAATACGGTTGTTTCACAAAAAAATATTCATCAAAAACCAAAAACGTGTAAAAATGTAACTTTTTTTTAAATTATTATTTTGAGTAATTTTGGGGTTAATGCGCAACCGGAAGATATTAACTGACCAAAACAAAATCAAAACACAATGTTTTAAGGCTATATTAGCAAACGTTACAAGTATTGCATTACGAAAACATCTAATTCAAAAAATTAAACACAAAATCGTAAAAATGATGTTTTTTCATATTTTGTCAAAGTTTAGGCCCTAGGCACGACCGGAAGATATTAATCGATTTCGATAATTTTTTTCCTCCTTTTTATCCCTCTTTTTGTCTTCATAATTACATTGAAAGTGTTGCACCGTAACACGGGCAAATCATTATTTGTTAAACACAATTTTTCTAAAAAAAAGTGTTATGCTTTTTATAATGATATATTATAGTTCCTTACGTTCAAATATATCAGTTTAAAAAAACGCTTTAAACTTCCTGAATAGAGCTCAAATGTATGGCTAAAATAGCACTCCCGTATACACACGAACTGAGCAAACTATACTGATTAAATTTAGTTACATGATTAATTAATCGTAATTTTTTTTTATCCGGGATTTAATATTTCTCATTAGGTCGTGACAATCGAAAAATAAGTTTGATTCTCAATAAATAATTAATAATATGTTTGAAAATTAGAAAACTTACTCCATTGTTTAATGCCCATTGTATTTAAAAGCATTGTTTCTTTTCTTTTCTTTTTTTTTTGCTTTTTACTTAAAAAAGCGAAAGTCTAGGAAATGTATCATAAAACTTTTATTTGCCGTACGCTCGCAAGGTCATTGCGCAAAACTGCAAGATTTGCTTATAAAGGATAAATGAAGATTTTGTATATATACCAGAATAATTACTTAAAAAACTCACAATCAAGCTGTTTAAATGAGTCGTAGTTTATTTTTCATTTATTACGAAAGCTGCATCAATATTGCATTTTACTATCATTTATATATAAAGCCGGCACGTTTCAGCAGATTCAGGTTTAATTGTCTATAAAGTATGGAGACCTAAAGCACAGGAAGTGCTCAAATGTTTGCAAATAACTTATACGATGTCTTTTAAATTAATATTTTTTATGTTTAGAAATTTTCCATAATTTCTATTGTGAATGTTATAATCATGGTTAATAGGTGATCCCAATGGCCCATAGAACAATTTTATGTAAAACTAATTATATTATTCTTATAACCTTCTTAATTAATAAAGAATATTATGTTTTATTTGACCCACACAGTCAATTCACGACAACTTTTATTTAGGCATTAATATTTGATTATAGTTATAAATGTATACTCCCCTGGCCTGCCTGATTACTACTTCTTATACAAACATGTCTAGCGCTAATTTTTTAATAACATATTTTGTAAACATTTTTGTAACGTTTTTGTAATTTACGAAATTAGCCAGTTGTATTCCACATATACTAACTTTCATTATGACGTGCACGTTTGGTACAACCGAGAAACCGATTTTCCGAACCGTGGGAATGGTTCGAAACTGCGCAATCTTTTTTACGTTTAGGGAACAGATCGTTGAAATGTCAAACTTAAGTTAAAGGGTTAAGAAATCAAATTATGATTATTGTTTACAATCTGTCCAATTTAACGTTGTTATCGTACTCTTTTCCCGGTTTGAAAATTGGAATTTTTTTTTATTACAATAGCCTTAAAACGCAGAAGCAGATTTTGAGCTTCCCCTCTCCCAACTTTTGTTGCAGCTAACTGTTGTTTTCTTCCCCTGTGTTACAACTTTTCAGAACTACATCAGAGGACGCAGCAGATTATATATATATATATATATATATATATATATATATATATATATATATATATATATATATATATATATATATATATATATATATATATATATATATATATATATATACACTGAAGTGACAAAAGTCATGGGATACCTCTTAATATCGTGTCGGCCCTCCTTTTGCCCGGCGAAGTGCAACAACTCGACGTGGCATGGACTCAACAAGTCGTTGGAAGTCTTCTGCAGGAATATTTGAGCCATGCTGTCTCGATAGACGTCCATAATTGTGAAAGCGTTGATGGGGCAGGATTTTGGGCACGAACAGACCTCTCGATGGTGTCCCATAAATTCTCAATGGGATTCATGTCGGGCGATCTAGGTGGCCAAATCATTCGTTGGAATTGTCCAGAATTTTCTTCAAACCAATTGCGAACAGTTGTGGCCCGGTGACATGGCGCATTGTCATCCATAAAAATCCCATCGTTGTTTGGGTACATGAAGTCCATGAATGGCTGCAAGTGATCTCCAAGTAGCTGCACATAAGCATTTCCAGTCAATGTTCGGTCCAGTCGCACTAGAGGACCAAGTCCATGCCATGAAAAAACAGCCCACACCATTACGGAGCCACCACCAGCTTGAACAGTGCCTTGCTGACAGTTTGGGTCCATGGCTTCGTGGGGTCTGCGCCACACTCGAACCCTACCATCGGCTCTTACCAGCTGAAATCGTGACTCATCGGACCAGGCCACGGTTTTCCATTCATCTAGGGACCAACCGATATGCTCACGTGCCCACGAGAGTCGCTGCAAGCGATGTCGTTCTGTCAGTAAAGGCACTCGAGTCGGTCTTCTGCTGGAATAGCCCAAGAAATCCAAATTTCTCCGCACAGTTCTAGCAGACACGTCCATTGTACGTCCCACATTGATTTCTACGGTGATTTGACGCAGTGTTGCTTGTCTGTTAGAATTTACGACTCTTTGCAGACGTCGCCGGTCTCGATCTTTAAGTGCAGGCGGTCGACCACTGCGCTGTCCATGGTGGGATGTTATGCCTGAAATTTCATACTCTCGGCACACTCTTGACACAGTGGATCTGGGAATGTTGAATTCTCTAACGATTTCCGAAATGGCATGACCCATGCGTCTAGCTCCAACTAACATTCCGCGTTCAAAGTCTGTTAATTCACGTCGTGCGGTCATCATCACGTTAAAACCTCTTCACATGAATAACTTGAACAGAAATGAAAGCTCTGTAAAAGCACTGCGCATTTATACCTGTTCTATGCGATGCTACTGCCATCTGAAAATTTGCATATTGCTATCCCATGACTTTTGTCACTTCAGTGTATATATATATATATATATATATATATATATAAAATCAAAAATACAAAAGGAAATAGTGAAATGGCGAAAAAAGGACTGGCACATCATCAGGGGGAAGACCAGATCCCTGGTTCGCAAGGCCCTTTCTATCTGATATGAGGGAAGGTCCCAATAACGCTGGTTGCGCTGATGAATGATCATCAGTTACCTTAACCGTACTAATATGACGTCTAACCTGGGGTTTGAGTTGAAGATTATTTTCACCCTAAGTATATATATTGTTTTTCACACGAAGTGTTTCTTTTTCGATCCGAACTTCAAAGTGTACTTCCATTCAATATCTGAAATTTAACTTTATGATTCCTTTCATCTTCTACCCCTTTGAAGGGAGGAAATAAATGGGTCGCCCCAAGATCATAGCAAACAGCAAAATAGCACTGTTTCTCCTTGTTCTCATCGTTTTTTTATTCTTTTCGCACAAAACTGAAAATAAATCAAAATATCAGATCATATGTCTGTGTCCCCATAACTATCTTTCCACATTATCTAGTGTGCAGCTCAGTGGCGTAAATATAGGGGGGTGTTTTGGGAACAACCCCCCCCCCGAAACGTTGGTTCAAAAAATGCAAAAAGGAGATGAAAAAATATAAAAACTCCTAGAATGAAAAGGTACGATTCTCCGGCGAATATCATAGTGTTACAGACTTCATTGCCACCCCCTCCCCTTCCCAGAGCCATTAAGGATTGTCTTTTTTAGGAAATAAATCACAAATTTAAGGAGGTAGGCCTCCAAACCCCCCATTGTGATCGAAATTCGTCTGAAATTGCGTTTTTGGAACTTAAATTTCGAAAAACTTGCTTGGAAGAATTTCTGTATCCTATTATTTTCTTTCACATTATTAAAAATGGCCGGCAATCGTGATTTACTAACTGAGGAAGAGATCGAACATCCTCTCCTCGAACATCACCAAGATAGTCTAGAATGGAGTTTTTAGAGGTACAATTTATGAAAATTCCCTCGGGCGGACCCCCGTACCCCCTTCCATTTTTCTGCTCTAATATTTCTTAAGACTACAGCACAATTCTAGTGTCAGAGGTTGTTACTCTGAAACAGCTGTCCGGTTTTTCGAATTTCAGAAGTACGCATTTTCAAGTGCGTACTATGTATATATACAAGCATACATACATACAAATTGTGAAAAAAAAGAGTTTGCCCCCCCCCCCGCCGTTTTTTTAAACCTCGTGACAACTTTGAATATAGCCCCCCCTGAAACCAACGAGTAGTTACGCCACTGGTGCAGCTGTTATTTAATTTTTTTAATCGTTTGTGTTCTTTTTCATTTTGTTGTAAATTAAAGTAATGCAGCAAGATATATCTATATACATATATTAAACAAACACTGCTTTTTTGAGCACAACCTCACATGTTGCACAGCCTCACTTCTTTACAGATTGCTCCCCCCTTTACCCTACCTTCTCACTCCAAACTTTTTTATCATCCCGCCTAACCCCATTTCAAAGCCTTAGTCTCTACTGATGTCTGGTAGTGTTTCAGTTTGTTCTGTTTGTTACTCTTTCCTATTAGCTCATGAGCTTTGTCCAATAAGAGAAAGGAAAGGCAGTGATGAGGACTGACATATAACGTGACACTTTGATTTCTTTTCAGTTTTGTGTGAAAATAATGGGAAAACATTATGAGAACAAGGGGAAACAGTGCTATTTTGCTGTTTGCTAGGATCTTGGGGCGAACCGTTTCTTTTCTTCCTCCAAAATTAAAGATTGGTGCTGGGGGAGGGGATGAAATGAATCATAAGTTTAAATTCAGATATTGAATGGAAGCACACTTTGTGAAGGTCGGATTGAAAAAAGAAGCACTTCGTCTGTGTGTGTGTGTGAAAAACAATATATACCTAGGGGGAAAATAATCCTCAAATCAATCCCCAGGTGAGACGTCATATTAGTATAGCGTTAATGGTATATTTGGGTGGGGAAGGGTTGTACTTTGCCTTGTTATAAGGAAGCCCATTTACCAACTTTAAATAAGTTTACTGTTCATTTTGTATCAAAGAAGCTTTTTTTTAGCATTTTAAACAGTTTGGGGGAAAAAATGGTTGGATCAGGAAGGAAGGGAGGGGGAGCTGACCAATGTACAAGTTAATGCTAGCTCACTTACCTAGAGTAAAAATAATAGTCAATTCAATCCCCAGGTTAGACGTCATAATAGTACAGCGTTAATGGTATATTTTTGTGGAGGAGGGGGATACTTCGTCTAGTTATAAGGAAACTCATTTACCAACTTTAAATAAGTTTACTATTCATTTTGTATCAAAGAGTTTTTTTTTTTTTTTAAACATTTTGAACAGTTTTGAATTAAAAAAGAGTGGTTGTGCGGGGGAGGAAAGGGGGAGGGGGGTGAACCTGACAAATCTATAAACTCATGCTAGCTCACTTTAAACATATTCATGTTTGTTTACTACTTTTTAGACCATCACAAGCAAGAGAACTTAGTATTTAAATAAATAGAATCTAAAAAATATCATTTTTTTCCTATACAGTTTTATTCAAAAATTCAAAAAAATATGATCCCATTGAGATCCCAATCTAAACATTTGTACAAACATAGATATAATACACAAGAACTTTTGAGAATTTTTTGAAATAAATTCATTATATGTTTTTCGAGAAAATCGATCGAATTTAAATTTGAAATTTAAATTTCATTTTTTGAAATTTTTTTTTATCAAATTAGTCATGTTGCATATCCGATTAAGCGGCAACTAACGTACTTTAAAATGCCATTTACCAAATCGTTCTATCTATATTTGGTGTAAAGTTATGGTCCCTTTTATGTCCCCTTATCCATGGAAAAACGAGGGTTTTTCCAAAGTTCAAAGTCTCATAAATAAAAAAATAATAGAGATAAATATCCAAAAATTGAGATTTTTGATTACCTCAAGAGGTACAATTGATGAGCTAAATTTGAAAGAAATACAAAAATGTAAGGTAAAAAACGTTGGATCACTTGACATGGAATGACTCGTATAGAATCATACGTAACTACAATTCAACTATAAATATAAATTTTAATGGATTCATTTCATTGACTACCACACATTCGTGTAATGGTACAAATATTCTGCTTTTAATTTTTGATGGTTTCTCTGAAAAAATGTTGGCAAAATATGGTTAAATATCATTTTACCTATCGTTTTTGCGCCAACTTCAAAATTTATGTTTAAAGTTGTTTCGACGGTGTTCAACGAAAAAAATTATTTTTTACTTTTTAGAGCAATTTTCAACTGAAGTCGGTTCTATTTTTTTTCCCAAAAATATTTTATTGTTATTCTAAAACGTATACAATAAATGAGCGATGTATGTATTCAATAATATTTATTCACTTAGAGCATGAGAAAATACTATTTCAGTTGAGTTTTATATCAAACGAATTATAATCAATAATAAAATTTATGATAAGCAACTATGTTAAAAAAAAGTATTTCCATACGTATTTCATTGCTATTCTTGGATAGAATAGCGCTCTTTTTCTATTTCTCGTTTTTATTCAATTTTCTTGCGACTCGAGAGACGCAGCTGAAGTTGAATTGCACAAAACTCAGCACACAACTTAGCATGTTCTTCCGAGCCATTCCTCTTCTGGATCATTCCCGTTTTCTTGAACCCAGTTAGAGAACCGACCAAAGTGTCCCTTAACGGGATTGTAGTCTCATCCCACATATTTATGGTCTACTCTCTGTAAAGGCGGTGGTCCCGTTATTAGACTTTCCTCCGCAGACCATGATCCATCGTTGGCCACAAAATGAAGATCTTCTTGCCGAATCCTCTGCACGGATGGGAACAAAGGAATCCCCAATCTCTCTCCAGAGATCGGAGTGTGATCCATTTGTTTTGATTGAAGCGACAAAGCGATGATCCCCGCAGGGGTTTGCAGCAGAGGAGATCGGGGCTAAGTCCGACAATATTTTAAAGGTTTTCCGCCAGCTGAGCTCAGTCGTAAAAAGAGACACACGGGGAGAATGACAAAAATCGCCCATAAAAATATTTCGCAGCCATCTATTTCCGAAAGAAAACTGTTTGCATTCGGAGCATAGCGATGTTTTGCATGAGGAATGATCCAGAAAAGGAATGGGATTCTAATAGCGACAGTTCGGCGGAATGCTGGAAATTTTCATTGGTTTTGGTATTTTTCTCACCTTTTAGAGGCTAAAAAAAATAATTAAGAATTCTTAATTCTTTTGAAGGGATTTAACTTATGCAATTTGAATTTATATGAGTGATAGGAAACAGCATAGTTTTTCTCCGTTACTTTCTTCTATTTATTCATATTAAGAAGCATATAAGTATTGATACATCACAGAATATTTACAGAAATTTTTCGTTCGTAAATTCAAGGAATTGTTTTAAAATATTTTATCACACATCATTCAAAATACTTTGAACCAAATGTTTTTTCTATCCATTTTATTTTATTTGTCATCGTATTTTTTTATGAAATGTTTATTCCATTTCAATGGAAATATGCATTGCACTTTAAATTATACGCACTCACTCACGCACGCACGCGCGCGCGCGCGCGCACACACACACACACACACACACACACACACACACACACACACAAGCTGATAAAACCTTCAAACCCCAGGGTTTGAAGTTACGACATAACAGTTAGTAATTCTAAACCAATTTAAATTGCGTAGTAATATATGAATGTAATGTGTAATGTTAGACTCAAAAAATGACTATTGTGAGTAAAATTATAGACGTTAGCTAATAATTTCATGAAATTCTGAGTGTCGAAAATGGTGACCGGATGTTCTTTCGCGGCGGTCGAAATGAAAGTAGATGCAAAATACGACTGACACACACTAATTTCAAATTTAGGTCACCCCATTAGAAACGACGCAAGATCCCCCTCTTGTAATAACAATAATATGACTTTGAATAGAAAGATTTGATTAGAATACTTAAATATTACATTTATTACGAATAATGAAAATAGAGGAACGCTATAATGACAAACGTTGAGTGAAGTGACAGTCGAAAGGGGGAGTGAATAGAAGGCGAAGGCTCTCTAGTATTTGGAACACTTATAGTTTAAAAAGTTCAGAAATTGGCTGCAAATTCACTGAATTCAACACAGTATGTATTCAATCGAAAATATCTGATTTGAATAGAATAATCAGAGGAGATTTCCCAATTGAACAAAAACTAATAAGACTGCACTCCATTGTAACAGCTAATACTCATCTAACCTAACATTACTGGCCTACATATAACCAATAGGAGTAATATCAAAAATTGGTCCATCTACGTCTGCTAGTCCTATCAGAAATCAAAGGGGAAAATCCACTGTCAGCATTAAACAGTAATTTTTATCTTAAGTTTGATTTAATTTTAAATGTGAAGAATTACAACGCAAAAAATTTAAAGCATTTCCGAAAATTACAAGCTCTTAAGAGGAATTTTGCTTCAAATTTGCAGATTTAAAATATTTCGAAAGGAAAGAGAAGACGATTCTTTAAATTGCACTTTTTGTAACTTTTAATTCATTAAACTGACATAGATGAGAAACTGTGTGATATGCTACTTCTGTAAAGTTTCTGAAACTCTTTCACCTCCACTCTACGATATTACTTTCTGAGCTATTTGTATTTCTAAAAACACATGTACACTGCAAATAATGAACTTTTGTTTTTACAGTTTAATACTGGCAGCCGAGGTTCCAATTTAAAACTGTAAAATGCCCAGTAATAAAATTAGCAATTTTAGAGTTTCTTAGTGTAAAGTTAGAAATTTTAGTTTATTGCCGTAAAATTTAGCTGTACAGTGAACTCTCAGTTATACGCCGCCTCATTAATGCGCCTTTTTCACTTATACGACGATTTTTAATGGTCCCAGCACATTCCATAGCAAAATTATGATAGTATCATTCGTTTATGCGTCGCTCTAAAGATAAATATTTCACTTATGCGCCGAATTTTCCCTAAAGTATAAAAAAAAATAATTTATTTTCTTTAAGGAATAAGCATTTTTCTTCACTTTCCTCTTTAATCTTTCGCCTTTATTGCTCACGGAGGACATTTTTTCTGGAACTAGAGTTTGGAGTGGGACAATTATCTATTATGCATAGTTTTAAAGGGAAAAGTTTGTAATTAAGTATGCTACAATTTTGTTTCCTCTTTATCATTGTAGTTACGTTACAGTAATTGCCAAACCGTACTAATATGTCCCTTTTCTGTACAAAAATTCTTATTCATTCTCTCATTAGAATTTATGTTGCGTTTTAGTCCTTTAAATAGGCTTGTTCACTTATACGTCTCTCTCACTTATGCGACTTTTTCTGTTGGTCTCTTGGGCCAGCGCATAAGTGAGAGTTTACTGTATTATACTGTAGAAACAACAGTATAATACTAGCAGCAGAAGTTCCAGTTTAAAACTGTAAAATGCACGGTAATAAACTGTAAAATTGTTGCAGTTTATTACTGCAAAAGTAGCAACTTTACAGTTTAGTACTGTAAAAGTAGCAGTTTTAGAGTTATTACTGTAAAATTAGCAATTTTTGCAGTATAATGCTATAAAATAAGTTGTATTATACTGTAAAAACAACATTAATTTTTTACAGTGTACAGAATAATACTATCATTCAGATTAAGCAAATTTTTTCACTGCTAAATATAAAACGTGAATTCAACGTGAAATATTTTATTGAGCTCTCATATTTTAAAGGCTGCAATAGTGAAACTGAAAACAATATTAATAAAAAAATAATCGTGTAGTTTCCGATTCATTGTACTGAAGTCGATGGGAAACTTATGTAAAGCCTAACACCAATACTTCCTGTTTCATGCATGAGTTTTTATCTACCTTAATCCTATATCTCTATCATCGCAGTAAGTAGACGGCTAAAAAAAGATATAATTACAAGTGAGGAACCAATTGGGGATTGAAACAGAAGTGCTGCTATGGACAACGACCAAAGCGTTTTATAATTTCCCAGCTAAACATAATGCATAAGCGGTCATTCGTTTTCTTTTGAAATCAATAAAGATGAATTAAGACGGGGTCTTGCCCTATTAAGAATGATAATTTCTTCCTTGTTGAGTTGTGATTAATGATGCATCGTTGAATTGAAATTTATGAGGTGATTTTCGTTTGGAAAACCGATTTCAGGGCCGGCTCTGGGAGTTTCATCGCCACAAATAAAAAGCGTTATGAAAAAACATTCTTTGTTTTCTGATTTTTAATTGTACAAACTTTCTGATCGTTTTAAGTCAATTTGTTCAGCGAGTTCACGATTGATAGACATTGTAGATAAATCATTTGGGCCTATTATCGACATGAGTTGCTTATTTAAAGTTATTATTTATTGCCATTAATTTAAAAAAACTGCTCTCTCCACTCGTCACATAATTTTTAATTGTCGAAGAAAACTAAAGTTGTAAAGTAATAGCTGCCATTGTTTGGTCTATATATGCTTATTAAAAACCATCCAACATCAAAAAAAAAAAAAAAAACACACGCCTCAAGAATTATTTTTTCTGTTTTTTTTCCAGAACAATTTTTGATTAATAGTTTTAAATCAATTTTCTCAGCTAACTCATGATTTATAGCATGTAAACAATTCAGTATAGATGAGGTGTTGATTTTAAGATATTCTTCATTAACACTAATTTAGAAAAACTCTCTCCACTTACCTCACTAATTTTGACGCAGAGAACAATATTTATTAATCAATCGATGTCACTCTTTGACGAATCGGGACACGTAACGGAAAAACCCGAGTCGGTAGTGAAATAAACATTGTCCGAGATATTGGAGTTGACTTTTCTGGTGGTTTCAATCGCAACACTTCCAGAGTCACCTGAATTCCCCCATTTACCTTCATTTACATCATTAGCCGATATATTCGCGAAATTTCCGCTGATCGTTACTGGTGAAACACTATATTTATAGAATTTCACTGGGCGTTATCACGAAAGTACATGACTCAGGTTTAACATTTGTTTTTGGCATTTAATCTAGACTGTGAGCACTGAGAAATATTGTTTTACATGATTGTTTTAAATGAAGGATATTTACAAATCATGAATTTACTTTTATCAAAGTCCAAAAGCGTTTCGTTTTTAAACTCGTTTCCCTTAATTATAAAAAGTTTATGAGAATAATATCCCGTAAAACACCACTAAATGCTAAGAAAGGTGTTTAAAGAAAAGTAAAAAAAACTTCAAGTTAAAAATTAAAATGAAAAGAATTTTAAGACTGAAATGTGTGTACGTTGGATGTCTACTTTGTCTACATGTTTTACGTCGGAGTTGATACTCAAGTCATTACTTTCAATCCAGCTTTCATCTTCTAAAAGGTATTTTTTGTGATAACAAAATTCTTCGTAACTTCTGCAATTCTTTATCAAATTTCAAAAGTAAGGTTTCATTTAAATGGTTTTCTCCGCCGTTTTCGGCGAAAAGTAAAGAAGCAATTCACATTCGTGCTTTTTTTTTTTTCGAAGAAACCGTCTTATTCTATTTTTTGTTAATCATCTGTGTTTCTGTTCTACATTGCTTTTTGAGAGTATTATCAGATTTGAGTAAAATATAGGATGTTAAAATGATTATTGAAAATTTATCTGACCCTTTAATTTGAAAACTATTTTTGCCTCACTTTTAAACGGTTCAAACCTTCTTTTCGTTTAATACTCCGCGAAAATTAGAATAGAATGTTTCATCAATTCTAATCTAATTGCCGGATTTGCCTCAAATTAACTTCTTGGGTGAGAGCTTTTGGCATAGAACTGATACATGTATAGTTTTTTTATTTTAAATTTAAGTTTTGATGACTATTTTTGTATTTATTAAAATGCGTAGTAATGATGTGAGCATAGGCAGGGCCCGATTAACCCGTGAAGTCAGAGGAAGCTCTGTCTCATTTTGAGGCTCCCTGCTTTTTGAGACGGAGGCGGGGGGTGGATTTCTATACTCATGAGACATTCAAAAACGAATATTGCTAAGGGTACATATCATTTCTAAGAGATGCCTAAGGAAAATTCAAATTAAAGTCTGTCCCCTTCCTTCACTAATATGTAGAAGTTACACACATAATACACATTGCCATTCTATGATTTGATGTTAAATTAGATTTATTTCACAGAATTAATAAAACATAATAAAAGTACGTTGTAAAAAAAGTTGGGTCAAATCCCACATTTAAAAATAGCTTGTGGGGGAATTAATTATTTATGAAATGTGTCTTCACTTTTAAAACTTTTCAGAAAATTTTTATTGAACCAGCTCTAATGTTTAAAATTACCTTTAGATATGCATTTAAAAGCAGAAACTAGAATTTAAATCACAAGTTTTCAATCATTTTTGGGCACCCTGGAAATTTTTAGGCGAAGCTCAAGCTTCCCTTGCCTTTTGGGTAATCAGGCCCTGAGCATAGGCAAAATGAGAACTGTCATTTTTTTATAAAACAAGGCTCTTTCCTCGAAAAATATACCAAAAATTTGAAAAATTGAAGAATGTCTGAAGTCCCGTCCATCGTTCGAAAGGGATACAAACTATTTTTGCTTTGTATATTGGATTATTGATATGGAAACTTCAAAATATTCATTATTATTTATTTCCATGATTGTTACTATCATTATTTGTTTTGTTCGGCTTCTGCATAAAGTAATATGTACAAATACACTCACATAGGTGTTAGGAAAAATACAAAGTGTTACATACGCATTTTTTACACCTAAAAGTGCAGTCTCAGTGGCTCAGAGGTAGAAATTTCGCATCCAAAGCAAGAGGTCGCGGGTTCGATGCCCGCCGGTGCCCTGGGTGTTATTTCCTCTCTTTTTGTTGCAAATCTTTCTTGTGCTGTCTTATATGTTAATAAAGAAGTCCAACCTCTCTTAAAGCAATGGCACCCACTCTTTGTGTAGTATTTGTGAAAGCTACGCACACGACAACAGCAATGCCAAAGTTTACTGTCTGATTTTTTTAGGTAAAACCTTCCACTTATTTGCGCATGCGTCAGGTCTTCTTTGGTCTTACCAAAATAGGGGTGATAGGTAAGATAACAATAAGGGGAAGAATAATAAGAAGCATTTTAAGCCATATCAAACAACGTAGAACGATGCTAATTTCAAATACATAGTTTAGTTGAATATGTCAAAAGGATATCAAATGCAAGTTTCAAATTGAAAACTTCGGAAAGTTCCCACTTACAACCCATCACCCTTTTTTTAAGTGGTATGGTTCGCGAGTGCTAGGGCGCGGTTTTCAAGGATGGACAGTATTTGTTAAAGCTACTCACACGACAACAGCAACGCCTAAAGGTTTGAAAAAAAAACTTATTTAATAAAACAGAGAAATAAAAACATTAGTCAATAAAAATGCTTTCTGAGCAAAATTCAGGTCAGAAAGAGTTGAATGCTGTTAAAAATGTTAAATAAAATGATATACACTCAATTAGGAATGCTCCTTTCCAGAGTTTCCTTATTTTATCGTAATTTTTTGGAGGAGCGCGAAGTTTGTTATTTTCAGGAGAAGGTTCGCGAAGGAAAGTTTCGGAGTCAGGCCCCGCCCCTCTTCCCCGTTGAAAGAAAGTCGCGCGGCGGGTGCCGCGCCACCAGAGGGCCGGCAGAGAGGCGCGTCTCAGCATCCGAGAGGCGGGCACTCCGGAGATCAGCGGCCGGAGGATCATCTCACGCCGACGATGAAGAGGAAACACGCGGCCAGAGGCGGCTTGCTCCTGCTCTTGCCTCTGGTCCGGGCCAGTTGGTGGTAAGTACCCATTCTTTTCTCTCGAATCGAAATTGGTATAGAGAAATCTGGTGCCTGTGAGGCAGGAAAAAGTTGTTAGCAGTCTAGTATTTATCGGACAAGAAAAATACTACATGTGTGAGGCAATATTTGATGTGTGAAGAAACATTCTCAGTGAAAAGCAAAAGCAAGGAAAAGCAAAGCATTCACGTACCTGTGAGAAGAAAAACACTATGTGATAGCAATCTGGTGCTTGTGATTCAGGAAACATGTTTTAGTTGTTAAACAATTAACACAGTCTAGTATTTATCGGACAAGAAAAATACCCATGTGTGAAGCAATATTTGATGTGTGAAGAAACATTCTCAGTGAAAAGCAAAAGCAAGAAAAAGCAAAACATTCATATACCTGTGAGAGAAGAAAAACACTATGTGATATGCAAGAAACACATTTCAGTTTTGATAAAAAAAGAGCTGTTGTTTTCAGGGCGGAAATAATCATATACTTGTAATAAGCCTGTACTAAGTATACCTGTAATAAACCTGTAATAAGACTTGTGAATAATCATAACCTCACAGTTCATATAATTGTGAGAGAAGAAAAACATTATGTGATAGACAAGACATTGAAAGAATTTGATTTTTGATAAAAGAAAACGAGCTGTTGTTTTCAAGGCGGAACTAAAAGCAAATATGAGTATGTGAGCAAGCACATAAACAAGCTGTAGCTTGTGAGGGGTGAAAAACTTTTTTTTTTTTTTAGAAACGAGAGTAAAAACTTGGTGCTTGTGAGGAAAGAAAAAGTTGATTTTTCGTAGATGCGGAAGCAAATTTCGTACTTTTGAAGTACAAAAAAAAAAAAAAAAACCACACTTGATGTATAAGGAAAGAAAATGATTCTGGTTTTGAAAAGTCAAGAAAAAAATAAGAAAAACATTTTTGGGCTTCGAAGAAAATATCTGAGACACGAGAGTCAAGAAAAATAATCAAGCTCATGCAAAATGAGTAAGTACTGGAAGTGTGAGGCAGGAATATTATTTAATTTCGTAAAAAAAAAAAAAAAAATAAATCGAAGCGATGTTCTTATGCAGAGCGAAAAACATTATTGCACTCAAAATTTGAAAAAAAAAATGTTGTAAGTGCATATGAAACAAAGTCAAATTTATGAATGTAGTTTTAAAAATCTGAATCTGATACTGCCAATCGTTTTAATTGTTGGAGTTATTGTTCCGGTATATAACTTATTCCGATTATTTTGATCAGTTTTGGAGCTGAAATTAATAAATCATCTGGTAATTCTAGATTTTGAAATTCCCGTGAAATTTTGAATCCATTGTTTGCACTACATGATGTTGAGAGGAAAAAAACCTCAAATTTTTATTCTGTATATGCAACAAAAAACTAAAAACAGAAACAGAAGAATCTAACATATTTATACTTCAGCATTAGGAATGAATTTCTAAATACTTTTTTTGAATTTTTCACTTGACTTGGTATCCCTTAGACCCTTGAGTACTCTTTTACAAAAAAAATAGATGAATTACTTCTCCTGATACATTTTACTTGATAATTTCTATAGAAGAAGAACACAAGTTTTCGTGCTTCAAAAAAAAAAAAAAAAAAAAAAAAAAGCGTCATCACTCAAAAACCAACGTGTTTCTAGCTGAAATATTAATTTTGTTTCTGTGCTTTAAGAAAATGACTCAAAACAATGTTAAAACCTTTGATGGGAGACGCTTAAAACGGGGTGTTACAGGTGAAAGCTGATTAAAAATTCGATAACACACATAAGTCAAACACGTGCTTTTTGACAAGAAATAACTTTTCTGTGTTGTTTTTCAATTATTCTGAAATATTTCTTGGCTCAGTCCAACGAACTTTATCATTCATATTATTGAAGGGGCTAATTTTTTTACACTACGATCACAAAATATTACTCTGCGAGTTATGAATAGTTTTTAAGCGTAATTATTTTTCAATTCTTGCTCTAGATTTTTCAACTCTGTCCAGCGAGTTTCATCATCATAAAACTGTTTTGTTTGTTTTTGTCTCCCTGACGGTCTTTAACTGACTTAAAAATAGAGCTATCAATTCACGTGTTCTTCACGATACCCATGCACTAGCGGTTCTTATTTTTTACGATGCGAAGGAAAATTATTTTTACGGTGTGTAGTAAGAAACCAGATCTAAATTAAATTTAGTTTGTTTCTTTGAAACATATTCTTCACTTTTTCGAAAGATAGCACATGGAATTAGAAATAACTTAGCTATTTTCGATCAGTTTTTTTGTTATTTATGTTTCGTCGCTTAAGTTGCTAAAGTCGATAAAGGAGAATTTTCCCCTGATAATATTGCTCTTGGTAATTTTAGTAACACCATTTTAATCAGTCATGAACTTCAAGACATTATTTTATGTAAAACTTACCATTAACACAGTTCTCTAGTTTTATAAAAGAACACTTTCAGGATTAGATAGCCATAATTTGGAAAGTTTTGGATACACGCGCTTTGAGATGATAAGGATTCTATACAAGAGTATGCAAAATTTTTGAAAATTTGTACTTTAATATCATTTATATTATCATTGATTGTTTTTGATCAAGGATAAACGCCGCCCGCTTTTTTTTTTTAATCCTTCTGCTTCTCTGACGGTAACAAAATTTTATATTTGAATTACATTAAAAGATCAGTGAAGTTCAAGCCTGTCAATTACTTACATCCAAGCAATTTATCATGACATTACAGCTGTTAAGGTAAGGAAGTGAAACAAAGCAATGTCACAACCGTGAACTAGCTAAGTGGGGTGTTTTACACCATAGAAGCACTGGACTTTTGCATTGAAACGATTTTTAATGTTTACATACCTGTACGTCAGTTACTGTAGTTTCAGTTGGATATTTAGCTTTGCCTCAGAGCAAAAATGAGACCACTAAGCCGACCAATACCGTAAGATATTCTACTGTTGGTATGAGGGGGCAATATAAGTAAGTAATGGAAAAATAGTAGAAACTTTACTACTTTAATTTGCTAAAATTTTGCCGAGTACATAAAAAGATAATGTTGGGTTTAGACAAATCCTACCTCGCCACTTATATCACAAAAAAAATCTGCTCCCAGTTTTAAGTTAACACTTTCAATCCTGTTACTTCATCATTTTTATAGTTTAATTAAGAAAAATATGTTTGTTTAGTTTGTATTCGTATTTTACTAGAGAGTTTTGCTTACATAAGTAAAAATGTTGAAACGCATACGTACACAGATACGGAAAAAGCAACAAGTTAACTTCAACGACTTGAAGATTCTTCAGTTTTTTCGTTCCTGAATTCCGGCTGCATTGCTTTTTAAGTATTTACTTCAAAGATAATCTTAAAATGTGCTTAATAAAGCTATTTGTGAAGTTTGTTTTTGCATGTCCCATACCTTCTTCCGCTTAAGTCCGTTCTTTTAGCTTGTAATGAAAATATAAATAATTTTGGTATTGCGGCATAAGAAATGATAAGTAATGCAAAAGTGCTATTAAAACTAAGAAATAACCCTGATAAGTTTCATATTGTAGTCATTATAATAAATTTTATTTAAACCATTCCACCACCATTATAAACTCAAAAATAGTCAAGATAAACATATTTAGCAGCATCATCATCTCTGTCAAAGCCTTATTCGGGCAGAATTATTGTAGCATTTGTTTTATATTAGTGTAACGACGGTTATGTTTTATATTGTAAATTTGGCCCGTAATATATATTTTAGATAAGGTCTTTTAATATTAGTTAAATAGTTAAACTTGCAAAAGTTAGCGAAAATCTATTAAGTTCAATGGGCTATTATATGTAATAAGACAATGAAATGAAAAACTTTTTAAATAAATATGCATTTTGTAGAACAAAAATATTTAAACATATTATATGTTATAAAAGATACATTTTGGTATGTTTATTTTTCTGAGTGTTGTGAATTTAATCACGTTTGTTTTTTATTCTTCTATGCTAATATTCATTATATCTACTTCAATTTTTGTTTTAAGTAAGAATTCTGTATAACTCATACTTATGAATATTTTGCATGAATGCAACTGAAAGTCCCTTAATATTTATAAAATTATTCGGATTCTTGTATGATAATTTGGGAAGCAATTACATGCTCTTGCAATTGATGCGTATAACATATTTTCACATTGAAAAGGGTCTGAAGTTCAAAGATTGTAAACATATATGGCAAAAGGCTTGTTGCGAATAGAAGTTTTCAGTTAAGAAAATCGTTGAGTAATATTTTTAATTTTTCTGTGATTACAAAACCAGAAGAACATTGTAGAAGGACACGTCCCGCTCTTTGTCTGACCGTAATTATATTTATCAGTGTACTCAAAGAATATTCAATTTCTTTGTTAATGTGAAAGGGAAAATATCCTTGAAATTCATTGAATATGTCACGATCAGTGCATTATATTCTATTAATAAAGTGCTTCCCACTGCTAGAAGATAGCGTATATACTTCGGTACCTTGTCTCAAGGTATAACCTTTGAGCACATGATGGGTATTCAGTTGCTTTGGTAGCAAAGTTGAATAGTTTTTCAATTAAGGGGAGTTCCCTGTAGCTTATGATTCATTCACGAAAACTTACTTTTAACTAACACAAGTCACCAGGAAATTAATCTGATTCAATATCTTGATGTAGTTGTCCATGTAGGGAAAATAAAGAAAGTTGATTTGAAATTCAGTTGAAATTTCATGAAGAATCTAATGAATATTAATGCCTTAGTTGTCTATGTACTTCAATGTAGTGATGTAACTGCTTAGATCTGCTTCTGATGCACTGTAAAAAATGAATGTTATTTTTACAGTATAATACAGCTAATTTTATAGTAATAAACTGTAAAATTTTCTAACTTTAATGTATTAAACTGTAAAACTGCTGAGTTTGCAGTAATAAACTGTCAAATTGTTAATTTTACTGTTTATTACCGTGAATTTTACGGTTTTAAACTGGAACTTCTGCTGTCGGTATTATAATGTTGTTTTAACAGTATAATACAGCTAAATTCTGTAAAATTTCTAACTTTACAGTAAGAAACTAAAATTGCTGGTTTTGCAGTTTATTACTGTGTATTTTAGTTTTAAATTGGAACCTCGGCTGCCAGTATTATATTGTAAAAACAACAGTTCATTTTTTGCAGTGTGGATACTAGAAGTTATTTTAACTATGAAGGGAAATAGCTTTGCTATTTAGAGGTAATGCTGCTAAGACTCTCATAGATACCATTGTTGAAAATTTATTTTCAGTAAAGGGAGTACATATAATTTCAGCCCATTTCAACAGTACTCAATTGTTTTCCTTAAGAAATCAAAAACTTCTATTGATATTTCAATGCTTTTTCAACGTCAGGATATCGTAATAAGTTGCTTTTTAAGAGGTACAGTTAACCCTTATGCCCTGACGGGACTCAGAAGTACCGCTTATATTAATTTAGTATTATGAATCCTAAAGAGCTGGAATCATGCTGATACTTGAAAGTACCACTCCTTGTACTTTGCTGAGAGGTCGACAGATAGTACCTGCGATCAGAAACAGTTTTCTTAGGGGCCCTAAGGCATAGGGGGCCTTAGACCCTACTGATTTACAAAAAAATTTTTACTTGTTGTTTAGGTTTTTTAATGTATTTTTAACTAAAAAAAGTATAAAAAGTCATTGCTAAATTAATTTGGGACGTAAAGGGTTAAAAGAGAAATTCATGCAAGTGCTGGCTCCAAAATTATTGTTATTAAATTAAAGACTATGTTTGTTGTTCATCAAGACATGAATATGGATAGGGGGAGGGAGAAAAGAGAGACAGAGAGGGAAAGAAAGAAAGAGAAAGAGAGAGAGACACAGAGAGAGATATTTGCACACTTCACACTCTCAGTTCGAGTCCGACCGTAAAAACAATTCGAGTTCAAATGTAGACTGAACTTCCATTTTTTACTATTATGGTAATCCTAGGGTTCGTTATAAAAGTTAAGGAGTGGTTGAGAAAGTTTTGAACAATATCCTGTTGTACAGGATGTACTTCAAGGTTATCTATGTGTGAAAACCTTTTCATCTAAAGTCAGAAATACGTATGAAGAACCGGATTTACTCTTTTCATTGGCAGTGTTTGTGAATTTTTATTTCCTCTTTTGTTTAAATCTTTTTTATACATAATTAATCTTTACGTCTAAGCAATATTTATGCAAGAAATACATTGATATTGTAAAATTTAAAGATACACGATTTTAAAACATTTTATGCTTTATGCAGGAAATTTATTTGGTGATCTCCGCATAACTGGGGTATTTAGAAAAATATTTAATTAAAAGAAAAAGCATTATTGATCAAAATTTTCACTCTCATGACGTCAATTAAAAATGTTTGATGTACCACAATGTACTGTGCAGAATACATGACGAAAAAAACTCTGTTAAAAAACTTTTCTAAATTTCAATCTTACTACATCTAAGCTCAAAAACGCGACGAACTCACGTTAAATACTATTTGCGGTTTTGTTCTAAATTTAAGCTAAATATTGAGCAGAGCTATAAACCTCCTCTTTGACTTAAAATAAAATGCTTCAAATTTTAGTGTCTTTTAGATAAATATATGTTTCCTCCCATCCCTCGTTTTCGGATAATTTTAAGTACAAAATTTATAAGTAATGATTCATTAAGCATGATTCATTTCTTCAAAATATGTTTCTATATATTACATCATATTAATTTCCTTTACTTTTTAAAATAATTGCGAATACGATTAAAAAAAGAGATTTAATTTTTGTTGCAAGCATTGCAACTACATTTTCTGGCTCATGACATATGATACTGATGAAGTGTTCATTGCTGTTGATTAAATGATTTCTACTCAATTAATTATCAGAACTGACTGATTTTATGCATTGAAAACTCGTGCGCTTGCCTGACTTAAATTCAGCAAAGAAAATTTCATACACGGGCTTTGGAGCCACAATTAACCTACCTATTCTTCAGTTCATGTAAACGGAAATGTGAGAATACAGCTAAACGTTTTGACTGGCTCCATTTAATTGCGCTGAAGACGGGACCAATGTCAAATTATTCAATGTATTTACCCGTTGCTAATAATTATTGTAACCTGTTGTAATAATTTCAATTTAAATTTATTATGTGCCGCTTTATTGATGTGCGCATTAGCTACGTAGTGATAAATATTTTGTAAAACATGTGATACAAAATGGAGAAAGCTGGTTCCTAGCAAATTACACCATTTCATTCATTTCCCTCTAGGGTCCACCCGTATCTAACATTACCCGTGGATTAATCGGTTGGATTGCTCCATGAAGAGCGCTCTGTTTTTTAATCCGGACTAGAAACCGAGCCTCCACCCCCCCCCCCCAGAGGTACTGGTTTTCAACGGGAACGCGGAGGACTTTGTGACCACGACCTATATTTAATGTACCCCAGCCATCACAGTGAACACGGTGGATCTTTGAACGGCTAGGATCGAACCCGAGATCCTCCGGTTACAAGTCTGGCAGCTTACCGATCGGGATACCAAACCCAACCAAGTACACTAGCGAGAAAGTTCAGAGAAAATTTTAAACTTGATAAATGTTTTGAAAAAAAAAAAAAAGCTTTTTACGGGATACTTTTCCTTTCGCAAGGTCAGGTATTTTTTCCATCAACTCGTTACTTGTAATCCTAAACTTATGTGATTATAATTGAAGGGGCAAGTGGATAAAGGTGATATGTGACAGTTCAAATTTCTAGAAAAAGCTTTCAACAAAATGTTGTGTTTTTCATTTTCTAATTAATAGAATCTCTCAACGTGTTAAAAGAATATGACCCCGTTTTACCCGTTGAGAAAAATCCATTAAAAAAAACACACAACATTTTTTTAAAAGCTTTTTCTAGAAATTTAAAAAAATGTCACATATCATCTTGATCCACTTGCCCTTTCAATTTTAATTTCTTTTTCCAAGCAGTGTGAGTCCCACTTGTTTCAGAGCACATTCTCGGGATAGCAATGATTATATATAACTAGTGTAAAACAGTTATTTCCCTACTAGTGCAATATAAGAGCAATAAATTTCAGTTTCTAATCTGTTATATTGCAATAGATTTCTTGAAAATTCAATAATAATTTTCACTTGTAATGTGAGTCACTCACGGAATCAGTCAACAAATGTAAAATACTTATTTCACTACCAAAGTAAAATCAATAAATTTTGGTTTTAAGTCAATTATAGTAATAATGAATGGCAGTTTTAGTAATAGCTTTCATTTTGTTAAGATAATTGTTATCATAAGTAATAACTAGAAAAAAGACAAATTTAATATTGACATAACCAGGGAAGTACTTAAGTGTCATAAACGAAATTATAAGTTCATTATTAAAATGCTAAAATATTTTGGGTTTTTGTAATACGACTTGTCTTTTTCTTTCTCTATTTCTACTAAAACTGATTATTCAGGGAATGAAATATTTTTGAAAAAAAAAAAAAAAAAAAAATAGAACCGACTTCAGTTGGAAATTGCTCTAAAAAGTAAAAAATATTTTTTTTCTTTGAACACCATCGAAACTACTTTTAAACATAAGTTTTGAAGTCGGCGCAAAAACAATAGGTAAAATGATATTTAACCATATTTTGCCAACATTTTTTCAAAGAAACCATTGAAAATTAAAAGCAGAATATTTGTACCATTACACGAATGTGTGGTAATCAATGAAATGAATCCATTAAAATTTATATTTATAGTTGAATTGTAGTTGCGTATGATTCTATACATTGTTTTTGCGCCGACTTCAAAACTTATGTTTAAAAGTAGTTTCGATGGTGTTCAAAGAAAAAAATTATTTTTTAATTTTTAGAGCAATTTCCAACTGAAGTCGGTTCTATTTTTTTTTTTTTCAAAAATATTTTATTTCATTCTTTTTAGTGTAAATGCACTTAAAATAATCAAAATATAGTTAAAAAACCATGCAGCTGTTCAAAAAACTTGCAGACCTGGACTCGATCTCATTCCATCAGGAACTTCAACCCGACGCTTTTAACCACTTGACCATCGGGTCGCTCATTGAAGCAAGGATTTACGATAGCACATATTGTTTTTAAATAACATGAAATTTTAGTTTTTCGATCATAACTTTTTTTCTAGTGAACAAATATCATCATATGAATACATGGTACCTAAGTTAACCATCTCCTATCGATTTAAAAAAAATCGTCCAAATCGGTTCAGTAGATCAGATGTTATGTGCGAACAAACAGACAAAAAAACATACGCTTTGAATTGAGAACCGCCTCCTTTTTTGAAGTCGGTTAAAAATTGAAAGTAAAAGTTAGTAATTTGAATCGTGGGAGAAGGAGTTAGAGTAAGACTTGGAAAATTGGTGCAAGTTTTTGCTTTTCATGGAAAATAATTTTCAACTAAAGTGGACTCTTTAGCTTTTTTCAAACACCACAAATAAAAATCTTATTTTTTAAAAATGTGTGTCACTTTAATGATCGTTCATACCCCCCCCCTCGCAGTGCAAAAAAACATTACACAGCAGATTTTTCCCAATAACTCAACACTCATGGTGTTTGATACATTTTATTTGTTTGTAATGATGTTTTTTGGTCACAACCAATATCAAAATCACAAAAAAAGTTACTTTAATTTTTAACATATATTTATCATCTTCAGAATTTTTAACTTTTGATTTTTCCTTGAATTGACGTAAATGCAAGGTATAAAATACAGAATTTTATAAAGGTACAAAAATTAACATAATATAATTGATTGTGTATATAATTTTTGAAAAAATAATATAGGTGCCGCAAATCAAAAACCATTTATTTAAACCCATATTTTTAATAAAACCCACCAAAGCCCCAAAATGGCGCAAACGTCCATACGAAAATTTTACAGCATCGAAGGACCCCATTGCCAATTTTAACAAAGATCCGACCAAAACTGTAATTTTGTACCATAAAAAAATATGGGGCACATTCCCATGGGAGGATGTACCTGCATAAGGACATTGCAATCATTAAAATCATTAAAAAAAAAAAAAAACATGCAGCTATTCGCAAAAATCCTTGCAGACCTGGACTCGATCTTATTCCATCAGGAACTTCAACCTGACGTGCATAACCACTTGACCATCGGGTCGCTCAGTGAAGTAAGGATTTACGATAGCAGATATTGTTTTAAATGACATGAAATGTTAGTTTTTCGATCATAACTTTTTTTCTAGTGAACAAATATCGTCATATGAGTACATGGTACCTAAGTTACACCATCTCCTATCGATTAAAAAAAAATTGTCCAAATCGGTTCAGTAGATCAGATGTTATGTGCGAACAAACAAAAAAAAAAAAAAAAGTATACGCTTTGAATTCGAAGTCGGTTAAAAAAAGTTTTATAAATAATCGTCCTATTTAACAGATAAAGATTTATTTTGAAATACTAAAGACTTAGTATAAAATCTTTTGGCTACAACCAAGCAAACTGAAAACATTACAAAGTATTTCACAATACTGCCTATAAAAATGACTACATAAATTGATGTAATAGCTTTCAATCTGTCAAAACTTGGAAGCAAAAAGGTAAAAACTGTCGATTTCAAAGTCTTGGGCTTTATGGGTGCGATAGAACACCTGGGGTACTTGAAAATAACCTTCGAGCATATAGAATCAATCTTCCAGCGCAAAATTTCAAAGAAATACTAATAAGCTTCCATATTTTTCATCGATATACCAACTTATCATGAATTAGCCAAACGTCGGAAGTAAAAGCACGTTTTTGGTATCGTGAAGTATGCATAATTTTTAGTTTAAGTGAGATAAATAAATTAAAATGAATAAATAAAAGATGAACAAAACAAAAATTTTCAACAAAAGTGAAAAGTCTATTTGGAAAAATTCGTGGGTACCTAATTGTAGCACTAAGCTCACGATATGTTCTCCATCGGGAGCAAAAGGAATTTTTCTTTTTGTTAGACGAATATCATGAGCTGAGTGCTACAATTGGGCAACGACGAATTTTGCAAAATAGAATTTCAACTTTTGCTGAAACAGTAAAATTAGCGATTTTACAATTCATTACAGTAAAATTAGCAATTTTAAAGTTTATTACTGTGTATTTTAGTTTTAAACTGAAATCTCGGCTGCCAGTATTATACTGTAAAAATATTTTTTTTTTTTTTTTTTTGAAGTATATCAACGAATTGCGTTAGCGCCGAAAAATTAAAAACCATACTTATGTTTTTAGACTAGAAATTTTATACGTGCGGAAATTAGTACTGTACTAAATGTGTAAGGTTCTTTGAGCAAGAGTAACAATCTTTAAAAACCCCTTTTCATGTTTTTTTTTTGAAAAAAAGAGGGAATGCTTTAGTCAGGAGCATATTTTTTTTCTGTTACACATAAATTTTTAGAGCCACTTAATGGATAATGACGTACTTTATTTTACATTCCACATTGAATTTTAAGTTCCAAGTACATTTTTACTATTATTAAAAATGTTTTTATAAGGTTTTTATTAGGGATGCACCGATAAGCAAATTGGCCGATTACCGATTACCGATTAATCGGCTGTTGATAATCGGCCGATTTATCGGCTGAGCCGATTAATGATAAGGATGATTGTCTTTTTACTACCAATTTTACCATCACTGTTTTTTTCTCTCTTAAAAAAATCCAAGTTTAGAAATAATAAGTAATTTATCTCTGAGGGAATTTTTTTTTCGTTTTCATAGTTTTCACAAAATAATTTCAATGTTTTATCAAATTTCTTAGAACCAACTTTCATATTATTATCAATAATATAATTAACACATTGTTAGCTACGTTAATTGGACATAAAATTTCAAAAAAGGGGGGAATCTGTGGTAAGCACTCCAATTTAGGAGTACTTTTAATTCATATTTTATAATACTTAGTAGCAATTAAATTCAATACTTATATTCTTTGAAAATTAGAGGTTATCTAAAAGCACTGTTCTAAGGAGAAAACTATCGCCACATGAAAAATATTGCAACATTGTCTATGTATATTTATTTAAAGTAGGAGAATTAATTAAAAAAAAACTTTATATCAACTGTGAGAATTACTATTGCTGTTAATAAAATTCTTCATCATCCCAAGTAGCATCAACTCATCGGATTTTGCTCGGCTGATCAACAAACTCCTCGTAAACTGATCCTGTAACGCACGATGACATCGTTCCGATCAGTATCCGAGCACGGTTTTCGATGAGCTACTTTTCATCGGAAAGCGATATCCTTCCGATCAACTTTCCCGATGAAAATAAGATGAGCTATATTCCATCGGAAAACGATATCCTTCCGATCAAGTTTCCCGATGAAATTCCTCGGCACGGGACTGTTCTGCTCGTAAATTGCTCTAAATCTCATCGTATTCTCATCGTATTTTGCTGCTCGGATTCTGCTCGGCCGATGAGACACATTGGATCATCGGCCGATGAGAATTTCATCGGGTTTCGATGAATGGCCGATCATCGGCCGATGAGATGATGCTGCTAGGGATTGTTTCTTAGTGAAGGTATACTTTAAAGAATAATATTTGAAAAATATTTTTCGGCCGATTAATCGGCCCGATTTTACCGATTATTAATAATCGGCAAAGTGGCCGATTATGGCGGATTAATCGATGCATTCATAGTTTTTATATTAAAACCTTGAATAAAACTAATTTTTTGTAACTTCTAATTTTGAATGAAGGGATGTGATTGAAGTTATGAATTTTTAAGTAAGTAAATATTACCCCCCCCCCCCCAAGATTTTTCACAACGAGATTACACCTCTACGTGAACACCTTTAATAGTTAGGAAACGATAGAGACTTTTTTCAACTTCACACTAGGAGCTAGCTCAGCCAGGATTTGCTGCATGTGAATCATAACAGTCCTAAAATTTACATAAACTCTTACATTAGAATTGAATTAGTCTTAAAACTAAACATTCTAGGGAGGGGGGGGAGGAGTACCATAACCCTCTCGTGGCGACATTGAGAGCCCCCCCCCCCCTTCCTTTTTTTTCTTGTTCATTAAGTTTTAGTTTAAGTCATTTTAAGTTTTCAATTTTAGCGTCACCTACACCACTTACGTTGATATTGTACGAATGGAGAAGAAAACTAGATGAAATAGGATCAAATTAAAAAAAAAAGGTTATCCGCAAATGTGAAACAGATTTTTAAAAATAAATGTTATTTATCAGTGAAAGACTTTATAAGTACTTTACATAATATTTCTTAGTCCTACTTTATAGTAGTACTTAGTACTACTTATTTATTTTTGTAATAACTATTACATTTCAGTGTCCTGTTGTGCAAATACTTTGAACAGTTTTTACTGGAGCCATAGGCTCCACCTAATTTACCAGTCTTTTTAAATTTCTATAATTTCATGCACTCTGGATTAGTTTGTATCATTCCAAGGCTATGGGAGTTGTGTTTACCTTCGGATACATTGTTTTTTAAATCCTTAAACCTCACCTTCTTCCATTGAAAAAAAAAAAAAAACTATGTGTTTTTTTAAAACTCTAAAGAGTTATTAAATTAAAATAACATGTTGATGATTAGTAGGTTCTGCCTTTATACAGAAGTTTGGTAAGACCTCATTTGAAGTATGCTGTTCAGTCTTGGTTTCCTTATCTTAAGAAAGATATTAATTTATTGGAAAGGGCTCAAATAAGAGCTACAAGGTTAATTAATGGGCTTTCAAATTTAAAGTATGATTCCAGGCTTAGTGTGCTTAATATGTGTATGTATAGTCTTGAGCAAAGAAGAATTGGAGGGGACATGATTCAGTTATTTAATTCTATCAAAATGAAAGAAGTTACCGGGTTAAAGTTTTGTTCAGAAAACACTACAAGAGGGCATTGTTTTAAGCTATTCAAATCTCACGCTAACCAGGAAAATAGGAAAAATTACGATCTCAATAGGATAGTGGGCCTTTGGAATAGCTTACCGGAAGAGGTTGTAATGAGCAAGGGAATGGATAGCTTTTAGAAGGCCATTGATCTTTACTGGGGACTATAAATTGACCAGGACCAACCTAGCTGGACCCAAAGTCTGTCGTTTTTCGTCCCAATTGTATTTGTATTTGTATTACCAGAAAGAAATTGCTTAAAGAATATCTATATTATTCCTCTTTGCATTTTCGATACTAATTACATTGCAAGATAAAATCGAGTTGAAAAAAAATTATATTTCAATACAGCCTAGAATGATACTTGTCCGAAATGGAGCAAAATTGAAGTATCCTTTTACAGGCTTTAAAATTTTTTTCGAAGTTCTTTTTTAAACAGATTAAGACAAAATAAAATTATAGCATAAAAAATATTGAAACAAATATTACAAAAGCGAAATATTTCACCTTTGCTTGTTCTAAACAAAGTTGTTCTATAGTTAACCCTTTAAGCGGTCAATTATTTTACCAGAAATGCTTCCAAAAAAGGCATATTTTTTTATTGCATATAGTTAAGTACCATACTTAACAGAATAAGAATATTAAGAATTTTTTAATTTTTTTTTCGTTTTTAATGCTTTTACAACATTTTTTTTTTCAACACAAAACCCTAAAATATTTGCTTTTTTCAAGTACATTCTGCATGCAGTAATGGATGGTTTATAAATTATGCAAAAATTTCTCTCACACTTACTGTGAATTTTGAGGTTCACAATTTTCCGAACAGTTCGGGCAAACCAAAAAAGGAAATCTGAAAATATCGATGCCCGTACGCCGTACGGGCAAACCAGATGAGGCCAATTTCGCGTAGCACGTACACCGAACGGACAAACTGATTAAAGGGTTAAGCAAAGAATTAGAAAAAGAGAAATACACATACATTGACACACAGGTAACTTGCAAAAGTTGTTTCATGATCTTTGCTTAATTAAAGATGATTTTACACACTCTTAGCGCAAACAATCTAAAAGCTTAATTTTGGTCATGAAAATGAATAGAAGTAAGTATTTGAGTTTACATTGAGGAAAATAAGATGACATACTTTCTAAAACGATTATGACAACGAAGTTAATGATACAATTTAATGCTGCCAGTTTTGAAAAATAGTTTATTCAAATACCTGTGTTCAATATATTCAGAATAGAACTAAACTATCACTACATAAATTTATTTACAAGAAATGTAACATTATCTTAGACGATACAAAACATACATGAACACTAAATAGTATTAGCATTAGACAGGAATACTTAAATATCATTTACGTAATTTATTAGCATTTGAATGGCTTGACCGCTGCGGTCCAATTCTTACCCTTTCAAATCACTCATATTTACAATTCATCAAATGGAAACTCATCATCATAATAATATACCTATTACAGGTTGTATAATTACTGATGCAGACTATTATGAAGCAAGCACGGAATCGGAGCTTGATGCAGGCATAATGTAACCTCGTTCAACAGAATTAAATACAACTAGAACTGATCTGTATTAGACATAAGAGCTGAAAGTACGAAATTTTTTATCTTGCGCATAATTTTTCCTTCTTTGATAAAGTTGAGCTCATTTTATTAAAATAAAAAAAATCATTAATGCAGTGAAACTTCGGTGACTCGACAAGCGTATAACTTGACTACCTCAGCAAGTGGACATTTATTTTTCCGGTGGTTGCTCCAATGTTAATTTCATTAGAGGAAAATCTCTAACTTGATACAAATCAACAGAAACTTCTATAAGTCGACACCCACTTGTTATTTTAGTTCAATTGTTGCTACCGATGCTCTTTCACGTTACTGAGAATACTACTCAGGATTACTGAGAATTCTGCGGCCTCTGGGTCAGTTAATTAATTCTTTTCCAGAAAGAGATCTTGTAGAGTTTTCACTCAGAGGAGTCAGCCGCCATACTCTGTGCTGTTGGTACAGTCCAAGGATTAATAAGGAGTTGGAGAAATGTACTTATATACGAGTATATATAGAACAATTCGCAAGAGAAACAAGGCATCACGACTCATATTTTTCAAATAAGTGTGCGCAGGGCTTTTTAAAGAACACTTTAGATAGACCTGATTGGCAAATTTCTGTTATCTCTTTTCAAGAATTATGGAGTGTCCAAAGTTCATGGTTGTTTAAGGAAGACAACCACTATAAATAGAATATCTCACGATAATTTTTAACCCATTTATGCCCATTGTCCTGAAAACGGGACGCTTGTTAGTTACTGCATACAAAACCTGTAATGGGTATGAGCCAATATTTAGAAAAGTGCCAATTTGAAGTTGGAGTTTTCTGAAAAAAAAATTTTTTTGCAGAAAAAAACTAATATTGGATTTTAAGTCTAAATTGAGTCTAAATGCAAGAAAATAAAAGGGGGGAGGTCAAGGAAGTTATTTACCCCCTCCTTAGATTACTCACTTTTAAGCCGTTACAGATCTGATGAATGTTACAGATCTGATGTTAATATGAGCTACATATTTGAGTTTATGCTTTCAGTCTTCGTTAACATCTCTAAATATGATATCATTTCCTTGCATTTTTAACATAGAATTAAGATAATTATATTAAAATATATATATTAGGCTAAAAAATCAAATTTCATCATAAAAAAGCATTTCTTGGAAATAAAAATGAGCGATAAGGTTTTTAGATAAAATAAATTATGAGATTACCAAATCCAAGCTAATAAAACATTTGTTTTGTTTTGAAACAACACACAACTTCAACTTTTTCAACACACAATTCTGCTGCTTGCTTTTCTTTAATTAGTTGCAGGAAATTTAATTTCTTGATCAGAAATTCAAATTTAGCATGCTAGTTATTATCTAGTTATTTAGCGAAGTTATGAGAAATTGAAGCACCAAAAAAATAAATAAATAAAAATAAATAACAATTACTATAAATAAAAATAAATAATAATAACTTAATGTCTGCAGTGTCAATTTTTCTTATTTTACTAACTTCTATTGTTAGGTCATACAAACCACAAATGAAGCAATTGTACTAAAACTCATTGCTTTTCATTTTTTAAGAACAAAAATATTCAATATATATGGCTGAAACCTGTGATTTTTGCTTTTTATAATTCTGAAACGTGTGAGTTAGTTTTGTAACATATTCGCTGTTTTTCAATGTTACCGCTCTGACTGTTACCGATCTGACAAACTGACAAAGTTTTTTTTTTATTTCCGAGTCGATCGCACTAAACCAAAATCAAACACGTGGTTTTTTCACTTGTAATAAAGGACTATACTTATATATAAAATAATTTTTAAAATAATAAAAACTGCGCATTTTAGAGCGTGTTACCGATCTGATGACTCAAATGACACACATTTTATAAAATCACTTTAAAAAATCTTACCTACAATTTTAGATGCAGAAATGCAAATTTTTAATTACGATTCGATAAAACATCCCACCAGGTACTCAGTATCACGTGGTATAGGTGCAGGAAATGATTTTGGGAGCCTAAACATAGATCGGAAGTTATTGTTACCACTCTGACGGCGGAACTTGGGACACGCTTATTTCGCATCGGCTAGAAAATCAGAAATCGATAAAAACAAAAATGAAGTAAAATATTAACAAAGGGGTAAAAATAGAATCGTTTTTTGTGCAAGTGCGTTTTTTTGGGAAGTTAGAAAGTGCGCATGACCTGTTTGCATGCTAAGCTTTGCTACTGGGGACACGTTACCGATCTGATTTTTGATGTATAAAAACAATATTTTCTGAAGAAAAAAATTTTTTTTTCTGATGTTATTAGATGAAATGAAAGCAGAACTTTATCTTCTTTCTGGGGAAAATTATTTTTTTAACTAGTTATTGAAATACTAGTGAAAATTCACTTGGGACTCAAATTGGCACTTTTCTAAATATTAGCTCGTATATCACTTCACTAAAGCTGTTTTTCACAAGTTAAATAGTCCTTCTTCTTGAGAAAATCAGTTAGAGTCACTATTTGGACGTCAGAGTTTATTTATTGACAGCTATTTTCAGACAAATCAGTCAAGCAACGATCCAGCATGGGTAGCCACAGAAAGTAAGCTTTTTTGCGACCTTTTTTTCATAAAATCAAACTATTTTAAAATGATTTGCTTAAAATTGATCACAGATGTCTTCTGTAATGTTACTTTGCACAAGTAAAGTCAAGTAAGGTCGTATTTTGCTCACATATCTACAAAAAATCCCATAAACAGGACATATAAATAAATTAATAAATATGGCAACGGCGATCTATTTTACGCCTAAAATGTATGTAAACCATTACAAGTAAGAGTAAGCAGATAAAAATTGAAAAAAAATTGTAAAAAAAAAACTTGGGCATAAATGGGTTAACTACCATCTTGTTGTTAAAAAAGCTACAAAGAAACTGGGAGAAAGATTGAGAGCAACCAGATTCTTTTGTTTACTGAACGCTCTAACACCTTTGGAACTTAAGCTTATTTTCTAGCCAAAACTGCACCAAATAAAACTTAGTTTTAAACTTACTCCGTGTCGAAGTTGCGCCAAGATTCTTTCATCGTCAAAATCGTCGTTTTGCATTTTCAGACTTTTGAAGGTATGCTCTTTATGGGACGTTATGGTAGTCCAAGGTTAATGAGGGAAAACAAAAGTTGTCGCGAGACTTGCCGACACAAACTATGCTGATACTAAATACATCAAGTTTATAATGTGTTGATTGTATATTTAAACAACAAATTGAATTAAGCTTCAATCAATACAGTTAAATTTATCAATTAAACATCATCAACTTCAATAGTATAAACTTATGTTAAATAACAAAAGTATAGCTTCGGTCTTCTAAATAATAATTGAAAAAGAATAATTCTCCCGAGTCGGTTTAGCCACCAACATTTCGCTTGACAGCTGAATGTACTAGCCGATTGCCTAATGGAGCTTTCGCTCTAATTGAATTTACTTTGTAGAGCTAACTTTGAAGGTAGCAGGTGAAACGCTTCTTTATTGCTTGTTCACATTGTTCCTTTCTTTTTTTTTTTTTAATAGCAGCTATCTTGTGTTCGGATAATCAACTAAAAATTGGTTTTATTAGTAGCAATGTTAATTAAGTTGTCAAAACCAAAAACGGATTAGATTTTTATTACTTCAATTAAATATTAAAATGCATAGTGTAGTTTAAGATTCTGTCATTTTCTATGAAAATGTATGCTGAATTTAAAAAAAAAATGTCTACTTGACTGAAAAGTAAAAGTCATTTTAAACTTTCCGCTCCTAAATAAAAATATGTGATAACAAAACACTTGGGTGAAAGGATAACTGAAAATCTCTTAACTCTAATACCTATTCACATTTAGGTAAAAAGACGTTTTTAACCAAGTGACATAAATTGAAAATTTTAATAAAAGATGTATGTGAAATATTTTTGTACAGGTTTAAAGTACACGTTGATTACAATATATATACAAAATTTCAAGTAAATACGAAAACTAGAAGTATTTAAAAATTCAAAAAATACAAAAATTAAAAAATATGCATTCACTGAACAGTGTAAGATTATAATGTTGATGTTGATCATGTTGAAGTGATAAATTTTACTCTATTAACTGAAATTTATTTCGATTTCTTATTTCAATATACCTGCATCATTATAATCTCATGTTATTCAATAAAAACATAACTTCTGTCGGCCAGTTCCACGGCTGTAATTTTTCTTTAAAAAAAGCATATCAATTTCTTGAGTGAGTTTGAACCACCAACTTATCAGTTATCAGCTGAACGTGGGAGCCGATTGCACCACGCAGGCTTGGCTCTGGATGAATTATAAAATGAGTTAACTTTGAAAGTAGCAGATACACCACTTTTTTATATCATTTTAAACCTCAGACGCAACAATTAAGGGGGTTATAAGATTGACATGCCTGTGTACCTGTCTGTGGCACTCTAGCGTCTAAACGGATAAACCGATTGAAAAAAAAAAGTTTTATGAAAGGAGAGTTGATCGAGACGTTTCTTAGCTAGGTTGAAGTTTCGGATGACATTAATTAACAAGTATATTAATTAAAAGCTTTTAAAATGTTCTTCGCGATTTTTGAAGTGAAAACATACTTGAAAATTTAAAACAATAGTACCGAAAGAAAAAGCAATTTTTTCTGCGTCTACTGCGTGAATGTGTTAAGAACCTCCATGTTATATATAACTCGAACCATAACTTTTTTTAGCAGATGCGTCTGAACTTTTATTTACGCGATTACAAAACCGATGTCATTGTTGGCCGACAATTGAAGAAAACTCAATCATTTTAAATTATTTTTTTGTTACTAGTTTCTATTTGTTAACAATTAAAATACTTTTAATTGATTTTAGTATAAAGGTTTCAAAAGGATTTTAAATTTCCCTCTTTATTTTGCCTTTGCGACTAGCAAATTTTACTAGTAAGGATTATCTTTAATTTTTCGGGTTTCCCATGTTCTCTCGAAAACTATCAAATATATTTAAATTTTAAACGCTTTCTCACCAATGAAGTTTGTTTTAATATGAATTTCGGCGACCAGGGACGGTTTTTTTAAAAATTTTTTTTATTTTTTATTTTTTAAAGTTTTGATTCAATTTAAGAACTTGCTACAGTTCACTCCTTTTTCTAACGGTGATAGGAATTATAGCTTCAGGTTCTCAAAATTCGCCGTTTTAACATTTGCGTTTAATATGTTTATAGCGCTGAATCGAATAAAAAAAGTTTCAACTCGATATAATTTATCATGCCGGAGATAAATTAGATTTAGTTAATCACCTTTTTTAACTCCATTTATTTCTTGAGTTTATAAATACTTCAAGGTGTCCTATCATTTCGAAAATGTGTATATATATTGTATTAAAAGGATACAAAAATAATAATCAATGAAACCAACATATACAGCCTGTATAAAAATATTTCACGAATATGCTTTAATTGAAAATTTTAATTTTTGAAATTTGGTTAAAAAAACATTTTACATGAATGTGAAACAGTGTTTAGGTTAGGGAATTTCCGCGTTAACCCCTTCCCTAATATTGACAGGTGTTTTGTTATAAATTTAAATTTCTTCTGCATTTATTTGTCGTAAGTCATATCAATATGCTGCTATTTTTTTAATGGATATTTGTTTTGTTTAGGTATGTTGTATGATTGTCATTGGAAACACATGCCGCAGTTTTTGACTTTATGTTATATAAAATAAAACATTGGGTTTTATTTTTAAAAATTCATTTTATCTACAAAATACTGACTTTTGTGATTGTTAAAAAATAGATTTTGCATTGAAAAATAATTTTTGACCACCGAAAATAAATGAGTACAAAACACTTGCATTTCGGTTATCTTCCCTATACCGTTGGGGAGGATGCAAATCGTAGTAGGGGGAAGACCGAAATTTGCTCTGATTTGTTCCGAAAGCATATTTTCGGCTTTGGAAGGTGCTCCAAGAATTTAAAGCTTCTAAAATCAGTTAATTGTGCTCCCAGATTGTGAAAAAAACTCCCAAATTTAAGAAATTTTTGTGGTATATCTGGAAACTAAAGCTTTCATTATGTTGCCTGGCTACTTATAGGAGAGAATGGTCATTTGAAATTGATGCTTTTTCTTTTAAAATATTTTTCGGGAAGAATGCTCGTATGTATACAATAATGTAATTAAAAAATGCTTTATGAGGCTTTGTGTAGCCTTTAATTTTTTTTAAAGCTTTTCTTTCTTTCTTTTTTGGAAAGGTACTTCGTGCTCTTTGCTGTAAAGAAAAAGGGAGCAACTTCGAGCTGCACCTTAATTATTGTTCCGAATATTTAAAAATTAATTATTACTTTGTATAATATTTATCCCTAACCATGCCAATACCAACAGCTGGCTTTCTCATCCAAAGATTGTAGTTTCAATTTCGTCTGGGATTGGTCTAGAATTGCCGTAACGGATCTGGAGGGAAGAGAACTCTGCCAAAAGCTGTGATTACCTTTCTACTGGTAGCTAAAACTTCTAATTATTGAATAGTCCGTAAACATGGTATAATACCACCTCGTAAAGTTAAAATAAAAGCTAAGAAAAAGCAAGTTATCATCACGAAGGCAGAACTAAAGCAGAAATAAAGCAAATACCAGCAGCTCATTACGGCATCCAAAGGTTGCATTTCACCGTTGCTCTTTCTCAAGCAAGGATGAAACTGCAATTTTTAAATACAATAGTAAGAGATTGGTCTTATAAAAGGATGAAATTGCAGTTTCTGGATGCCAGCCATGACGAGCTGTTGGTTTTTGCTTAATAGCTGTCTTAGCTCTGGCTGAGGGGCTGTAACTTGTTGCTTCAAAACTTATTTCTTTCAACATCATTTCGCTTGTTAAATAAAGTTTGCTACATCAGAGTTTCCTGAATGATGGTCAGGGGGTGCGCGATCTCATGCCAGGGGGTCCTCGGTGCTATCCTGTTAAAACGCAAAAAATAGTTGAAATTGATGGACGAGTAATAGTATTTTTACTCAAAACGATAGTACATTTCAACGGAATAAAAAAATTCTTGTTTACGTACACGCAGGGTGCTGCAAATCTCCCCTATTTTAACACATATTTGACCCCCGAGTTTTATTCTTCAAATATATTTTTTACTTCCATAGCTCAAAATAATAATGTTAAGTAATAAAAGCTAGACCAAGAGCGGTAAAAATATACAGAACAATCAATAAATAAATTTAAAGAAACATGAAAAAAAAAAAAAAAAAAAAAACGGAAAAACATGTAAAGAAACTTTAAATGTATCAAGTCAAGTTTTTCTTTTTCATTTCAATGTCCGGGAGGGGGGGGGGCGCAAAGTCAGTAATTTTCAGAAGGGGGTCCGAGGAGGTCTGAACATTGGGAACCACAATGCTACATTATATGCATACAATTTGTTGAAATAAATATTACTTAAAATGCTCAAAAAATAAATTAAACTGAGGGGGGGGGGGTTGTTCATACGTGTCCCCTCTTTTTACCCTATATGTATAATAGATTTTTTAAAAATTTTTGTTTCCTGGTTTTGAAATGTGCGAGAAATGCGTGTATTGAATTCTTAGGCTTAGAAGGTATTTTGGTACAGAATTTTCCGAAGTTAAAATTGCTCTTAATCCATGCTTGTTTACGATTGTAATAACAATGCTGAATACAATCTCTCTAAATATTTGCCTCGAAGTCCTTCTTCAAATCATTCGGTCCCTCGCCTGCTGGTTTTGGAGGCATCTACTTTCTTTCTTTATTTTTTGCTTCTTTTGTTTTGTTTGTGGCATTTTTTTTATTGATAGTTGCACTTTCTCTTCACTTTTCTAATATTAACATCATCTTTACCAAATTTCCACTTAATCTTTATTGGTTGTGATTGTTCTGCATAAGGGTCATTTCACAGCGTTTAGCTGTGAAATGACCATTCATTGACATTGTGACATTTCACAGCTAAACGCTGTGAAATGTTCCGTGCATAAAGCTAAATCTTGCAGGTAAAAGTAAATAAGATTTAGAAATAATAGAAAACTTCGTGATCTGTATTTCTTCAATGAAAAAAATGTAAATATTTTCATATTTATTGTTACGTACGGAAATTTTACAGCCATATACTGTGAAATAACCTATAAAGTTGTAAGTAGAAAATTACAAATGAACTTGATTGAGATTTCATCTCATAAGTATTTTCTTCTTTTTGGTTTTCTTTTTAAAATTCGTTATAATCAATTAGTCAAACAGCTCTTTTTTTCTAGTTTATTATGTCTTTCTTCTTGTAGTTTTTCAGACCACTGCAAAATTGCTCTGTTAAATTAAAAACTCTTGATTAAAAAATATTCATTATCTAAAACTAATACCAGAAGTATTTGGGGCGTATAGTTAAAACTAAAAGAAGATAAATATATTTTACAGTAAAAGGTAGTTATGTGGCAACACTAAATTTCATTCGTATAATTAAGTTATGCACATAATTTGCAAGTTATTTTTTACTATAGCTTGAAAATAAACGTTTTGAATTACAGACGTCATTAATTGACTCCCTAGAATTGCGCTAATCCATTTCTATTCTCAAAGTTTTCATAAATTACTTTAGCTTTACTATTTTCTGCTAGAAAATATATCTTTAAAGGGAAGAAACGGAAGAAGATATACTGATTTTTAACTGTGACCACAAAAGTTAAGTTGTGTTTGTATACTAAGCATATGATCATGAATCAGATAAGCTCAATATAAGAAACTTGCTGCAAGATATGTCAGAAAATTGAAGGAGTAAGTGGATAAAGGTGATATGTGACAATGTTTGAAACCTACTTTTTACCATGGATGAAGGTGATAAGTCCATCAGTATCATGTCCCTTTAGTCACAGAAATGGTTGGTAACTAAGAATATGACCCCATTTTATCCGTTGAGAAAAATCCATTAAAGAAAATAACCCAACATTTTTTTTTTTTGAAAGCTTTTTCTAGAAATAAAAAAAAAAATGCCACGTCTGATCACTTTTATCCACATGTCCCTTCAATTATATTAAAAAAATAAAATGAAGGGTCTCTTTTGGATTTCAATGTTTCTGTTACGTTTTTGTTGTGTACTACTCATAATAAATCATTCATTATCTCTTTCACAACGCAAGTACCGTGGTATGTAAAGTTATATTCTTTTTAAAAAAATGTTAACTATTTGTAAGGGTTTGAGAAGAATACTTTCCACCAAATTTATCACTTTTAAATGTCTACATAGTTGAAAGTTTCACCACTATCGGATTAATAAGTACAAAAAACAAGGGAAGAATATTTAATACTAAATTCATTTAACTTAATAACTAAAATGAATTTATCTTAAACCACTTTTACGCAGAAAATTATCATAAGGGTCATTTTCAAAATTTGCTTGCATTTGGTGTCCGGATGTTAAAAATTGTCCATTTGCTGTCCACATCGCTTGTCCATTTGCAATTTTTGCAAGTTCAACTATTTTTTTATGTACTTAATTGTATAAAAAAGTATATACTACAAATTATTTTTATATATTGACTTTAGTGTATGATATTCATAATAAATATTGACAATAGTAATTTTTTTTTCATTAAGAAATGTATGAATATATTTTGTCCGGCAGTTCTTGTCAAGTCCGTTACCCTAAAATTATTATAGCTAAAAAAGGTATTTATTGCAGTCAAAAGATGGTAACACGTATTCTGTTAACTTAACAAACTAGTGACGTAACTATTTCGTACCATTTTTCTTTTCCTGAGTCGAGAAGTATTGCTGTGGCGTTTCGCACAAAATTTCTTCCATGTGCGTATTTTTATTCTTTGTCAAGTCTGTTACCAAGGGTTTTAGTATTAATTTTTACTTTTTCTCAACTTTTACCCCAAAATATTGTTTATTATAACAACTCTAAGAAAATGTATATTGTTGTTCAATTTTTAAATTCGACAACCTAGCCATAATTTGACATTGTGGTTGAAATGTCAAGTCCGTTAATGGTCAAATCCGTTACCAAATCTCAAGTCCGTTACCATACAGTTTTTGATCAATATTTTAATAATCACAAACATCGTTTTAAGCTTCAGGGACGCAAATAATTTCAAATTAAGTTGGTTCTAGGCGCTATGATATAGTTTAAAAGTGAGATTTCATATTAATTTTGTATGGTAACGGACGACAATTTTCTTTGCAACTTAAAGTTTTACAACAGCATTTGAATACTTAATTATACATCAAAATGTACAACCAATTACTTTTTCAAACACCTAAAATATGTGACAAAACACCTGTTAGTGATTCTGAAAGAAAATAGCAAGTTAAAAAAAATACTTACAAATTTTGAAATGTAAGCATATGGTGAAAATGACCCATAACCTTGCCAGAAAGCAGTTCTTATAAATGGTTAAATGTACTGTAATCATAAATATTATAATTATCTTCCCTTATTTTCCTTTCATGGGTGCTTTGACAGTCTGAAAGTAAAAAATTTGAGCGCAGCTGTATGAAATTCTCAGGTTAGAAACAAATTTTCTAAGTACCTTAATTATTATGCAGATTTTTGGAAAGAATTATCGATAAAATTTGTTCGTTGGCTTTAATGTAGCACAAAATTCGGCACGGTAAGTAAATGTGATCGTTTAAAAAATAGCAAATTTATGCAATGTTACGAATAAATTAAAATCAGGAATTCATTTTTTTTTTTTTTTCTTCCTATTTTTTACGTGCTGGGGTGGGTTTAAAGTACTTCCGTTCCAAAATTAGCGAAGATCTGACCCAAACTGAATTTTTAGCAGGAATACACGAGGAAAAGCACACCACACACACACAAATGACATACGTCCATTTTTGTGAGCAACATTAGCATTCAAAGAAATCTCCTAAAATCTGTTTAGTCTGCACTACAGCATTCCTTATATTTACGACTCTCTTATCAAAAGAGTTCCAAGATTTACACTGAGATACCCGAAAGTTAACTTTCAGGCAATAGTAATTGTGCAATTATGTTCAAAATGTTTAGTGGTGGTTATAAATAGCAGACCGTTTCTTAGCATTTGCAAGGAAAGTTTCCGAATTTAATAACGTCTTTGGACTTCAAAGAAACTTCATAGAGTGCTATATTTTACGGACTTTAACGTAGTATAAAATTCAAACAGAACGTAAATTTGCACGGGATGAAAAGAGCAATTGTATCACTCAAAATTTAAATTTAGATCTATTTTGATTTTTTAAAGTTTAAAAAACTGAATTCCGGGTTATCAGATTACCTTCGTGCCAAATTAGGCGAAGACTTGATGGAACGCTTGAATTTACATAAAGAACATACATCCACACGCACACACACACATATCCACATACATTCACCTACATTTTTTTCCCCCATTCTGGTATATAGGGGTCTAAAATGTTATTTTTCTCATTTTGGAGGGATGTAAACTAAAGAGGATTGAAAAATAAATAAATAAAAATAATGAACAAATAATAAAATTAAAAAAAAAAACAGATAATTACAGATGGATTTTTCGATTAGTGAGATTTTGTTGGGGGCTAGTGTCTGCGATATTTTATTGCATGTGTTTTTCCCATAAGAGAGTTATCACCTTTTAAAATGTGAGTAAATATTTTGCATTAGACCTTAAACTTTGGCCCATTGTCATTATTTTAATTATCAAGTTACCACTATATAACTTAACATGTGAGTTTATTAGCTTATGTACGTTTTTTAACAAAATGTAAAATGAGTAGTAATGAACAAAAACTACTTTGATGGCCTCTATAAAACCATTATTCAAGAGTAGAAATGAAAGAAAAAAGGTTTAAACTCCTTCCATATCTAGCTTTTAGGGATATGATTATCAAAAATTTAAAAATGCTTCACAGCTGCAATTTTCTTATATATCTCATGAAATTAGGGGAGGACAGCCAGTAAAGCGGATAGGCATTCGCATGCCGCCTTATATTGCGCAAGCGCCGCGCCGATGCATACGTATGTCGTGTTTACCAGAAAATGCTCCGTAGTGTTTTCATTTAGCGAAGTTTTTAACTATGTTTTGGAAAAATATTAACTTTAATTTTTTTGGCGTATTTTCCCAGTCTATTCATGCATTTTTCTTCAACAATACTACCCGGTGCTTCATATCTTAATTTATTATTCGTTCAGAAGGAAAACACTTCCTACGTTGGAAGTGATTGCGACGACAATGGACTTGTTGGTACCTTACATTAAAATTTTATCACGGGCACAGCATTGGCAGGTATCGCTAAAAATCTATACATAAACCTATATGTAGTAAGCAAATTACTTCCCCTTTCATTTTCATATAAAATGTATTTTGTGTATTACTCACAAAGCCGATATTATGCTGTTTAACAATGGAAGGGCTTGGAAGATAAAAGGGTTATGTGACAAAACCGAAATTGCGAGTAATTTAACTTCAAAGTTTTGTTGTTGCAGTTGTTGCAGCTTTTTCATTTTCTGGTTTTTCGTTAGTGTACGTATGAAATTGGTCTAATGACATCTACTTTTTGATGGACCAAGTTTTATTTGCTTACTTGTATCCATTGCTTACCATTGTCCAGAGTGTTAATTTTTTAAAAAGTAACCTAGCCCCTTCAATCTCCAAGTCCTTCAATTGATGTCTTATTAACCTGGGGTACGCGCCATCATAATTACTAACTCGTGGCTTTTACGATTTAAGCTTTCGGACCAAGTGAAAAGCCAATGCATTTAATCTTATTTGCTTAAAGGGAAATAAAACTTAAGGTAAGAGCAGTGTCGCAGATAGAGGGGATGACATGAGTCATGGAAGTCTCGGATTTGATACTGCATTATTCTTCAGCAATGCTACCCGGTGTTTTATATCTTAAGTTATTATTCTTACAAAAAGAAAACACTTCCTAAGTAGGAAGTGACTGCGACGACAATGGGCTTGTTGGTAACTCACATTAAAATTTTACCACGGGCCAAGCAATGGCGGGTACCACTAAACATACATATGTTACATAAACCTATATGTAGTGAGCAAAATAATTTCGCTTTCATTTTCATATAAAATGTATTTTGTGTATAACTCTCACAGCCGATATTATACTGTTTAACAATTGATGCCTAATTAACCTGTGGTACGCCCCATCATAATTACTAACTCGTGGCATTTACGACTTAAGCTTTCGGAGCAAATGCATTTAATCTTATTTGCTTAAAGAGAAATAAAACTCAAGGTAAGAGCAGTGTCGCAGATAGAGGGGATGACATGAGTCATGGAAGTCTCGGATTTGGTAATGGGAGTCGAAAGGGTCGTAAACAATCCCCACTGCCAGAAAGCGATTACAGCAATTGATCTGCAGCAACAATTGACCGAGGGGCCCGAGACGAGTGCTACAATTTGTTCCATCCGAGGGACGATCGAGGAGGACTCGAGTGGTCATTTAGAGGGTTATTTGGAGCTCCCCGATCCAGAGAGAGCCCTCGGGACCAGAGGGACGTGACTGAGTGCTGTTATTGGAGCTCCCAACTCGGGGCCTACTTTACCATAATTAACTCCTTCCCGGAATTTGATTTTTCCCGGTTCATTTCGACGGAATCATTCAATATCGGGAAAAACAAGAGAGCGCAGAGCAGTTTCGAATGTTGCCTGGTAAAGGAGTAAATATTCTCGCATCGTTGACCTTCGGGAGAATGTGACTCCAGTTTCAGTGCATTGTGGTCGATGATGACTATTCGCTTTCCCGATTCTCTCTAGCGTTGTATCCAATTTTCTGATGAAAACGGACATATTATTGAAATTTGGAAGATAAAATAAATACATAAATAAAACAAAAATAAAATGAAATAAAATAAAAAAATAAATAAATAAATAAAATAAATAAATAACAAAATAAATAAATAATAAAATAAATAAATAAATATAAATAAAAAAGAATAAATAAAAATAAAAAGAATAAATAGAAATAAAAATAAATAAATATATGAATAATAATAATAAAACTTGCACGAAATTCGGTTATTTCGGGATGTTCTGTATGAAAAACTCTATTGTTTATTCTTATATCCAATTTTCTGATGAAAACGAACATATTATTTAAATTTGGAAAATCAGAAAATAAATAAAATTAAAATAAAATAAAATGAAATAAAATAAATAAATAGAAATAAAGGAAAAAAAATCTAAATAAATAATAATACTAAAACTTGCACGAAATTCGGTTATTTCGGGATGTTCTGTATGAAAAACTCTATTGTTTTCCGGAATTATTATTATTATTAATCGAAAGAGAAATGGGACAGTACAATTGCTCTATATCCAATGAACTTCATCAGTGTTATTATATTGTAGGGAACTTTTATTTTCTGAGCTCTGCATCATAGCTGTAGCTATACCCTAAAGGTTTTATTAATTTTGTTGTCAAAAATTAGAGATGGAATTCAAGAACGTTACATGTTCAATCAAAAGTCTTTTACTAGGAATTATCCGTTTGGGTAAAAAAGTGAATATGTTTCTTGGAGTTTTAAAACTATTATGTACAGCTGAATCTTTTCAAATCAATCTCAAAGGGGACTATAGGCGAAAAACACAATAAAAATGACTGTGCAATGTTTGAAAAATGCATTGAATGCAGCAAAATAAAAAAATCCCAATATTTGTTAGTGCACATTTCTAAACTATTCTCTTCTTCCGTGTTTACAAATATCAGTCATACAAATTTCGGTAATTCGAAATAGTAAAAGAGCTGGGAAAGAAAAGAAGAGAGAAAAAAGACCTTTGTAGAAAAAATGTTTATTAAAGGATAAATTAAGCTGAATTAACAAAAGAAAAACAAGCTGTATAATCTACTCTAACAATCTTTTCTCCATTTCTTCTTAGTATTATACGATTATTATTATTATTTTTTTTGATTAGAATATGGCACAAAGAGTGCCTATCAGATATTGGGTGGTCTGTCAGCTACTAATTCGTTGTAATTAGTTATTCTTTATTGCAGCAGCATTTTGAAACTCAAATAACATATACCAAAAGATCATTATTTGTTCCGTATTCCTAATTTGACTATACCAAAAGATTATTAATTGTTCCGTATTCCTAATTTGACTTGATTTAAGATTCCTTTTGATTTCAGAAGAATATTTTATTGAATCGGTATTACTTTTCATATAGGTTGCATTAATGTCAGTCAGTTACCAGTCAGTGTGGCAGCCTTATAGTCTTCAGAATTTATAGTTATGTAAGTATTTTTATACGTAAATAGAATAAATTCCGTGAAATAAAAACAGTCGTATAAAACTGAAAAGAAATACAGCAACTGTGCTTTGGAAATCTTTTGAGCGTTTCTACTGAACATAAAATTCGCTTTCTTTTCTAAATATTTGACCTTGACGCTTATAAAGTTCTTTTACGAAAGGATTTTAAACTGTTCCAACTAATCCTGTTTTTTCCCACGCATTTTCAAGACATAGATACGAAATAAATGTGGTGGTTTACCACGAATAGGTCATTCGGGAAATGAGTGTAGTTTTGGAAATTGGTGTATTGTTTGGAAAGATGTTTGGAGTGGGGGTATGGGAGGGGAATGGGGTGGGTATAATTGTTTGGTTTGTTAGGTTGGGTGGGTGGGAAGTGGTTGTTATTGGGGAGTTGTTTATAGTATTAGTTGGTTTGAGATTTTGTTATGAAAGGGGGATTGTATGTATTAGGGTGTTTGTTGTGGTATGTAATGGGGTGTAGTTTTTATTAATTTGTGTGTTGTGTTGAGTGAATGATTGTTTATTGTATGTATGTGGTGGTGTTTGGGTAGGGGGATTGATTTTGGGGGAATGGTTTTGATAGTTGGGAGGGGAGCATTATATTGGGGTTTGGGTTAGGGGGGGTGAGGTTATAGTTTGGGGGGGGGGGGGTAATGGATGGATGATGTTGGTATGTGTTGGTTGGTGTTATAAATAAAGTTATTGTTGGTATAGAGTGTGTTGTTTTTTGTGGGTAGTAGGAGATATTTGTGGTTGTGTGTTGGTGGGTTTAGTATGTGGGGTTGAGTAGATTTGGTGGGGGTTGGTGTGTATTTAGTTGGGTGGGGTGTGGTTGTTAAAAGAAAATAGTGGATTAGTGTTGTTTTTGTGGATGGATGGGATTGTGGTTGAATGTGGGATTTAATAGTAAGGGGAGAATTGTTTTTTTTTTATATTATTGTGGTTTTGTGTTGTGTTAAAATGGTTTATTTTGACATATGTTTGTGGGTATTTGTAGAATTAAGTTGTTTGATTTTTGTATTTTATGGTAATTGTGTTATGTTGTATTATTATTTGGTTTTGGTATATGAATTGTTTATTGTAGTGGTGTTTGTATTGGGGTTATTTGGTGATATTGTTGAGGTGGAGACAGGGATAATTTTTGTTTTATAAATATTGTTGTGTATTTGGTGATATTATATTTTGTTTAATATTGTGAAGAAGATGTGATTGGTATTATTAGGTGTGTATAGTATTTGGGTTTGGAAGGTTTTTTTAGATTTGTATTTGAATTGGTTTTGTATTGGTATGGGAGTGGTAGTGTTTGTGTTTTTGATAGGTTTTGGTTGTTATTTGTATGATAGTGGGGGGGGGTTGTGATGTGAAGGGTAGGGGGATGGTTTTTGATTGGTAGTGTTTTGTGTTATTGAGGTGGTTGGGTGAGATGAAAGTGGTTTGGGTGTGTATTGTAGGGTGGGTGGTTGTTGGGAATTTGTTCTGTTTTTGTTTTTTTAAAGTGTATAAAAGTGAGGGTGGTGGGGGAATTTTATATTATTTTTTTTTGTTTTTGTTTTTTATGGTTTTATTTGGTTTTTTTTGAAAATTGGACATGAGTAATGGGTAGGTTATTAGGGATGTTTGGAGGTGGGTTGTGTATGGTCTTGTTATATTAGGGGTGATGGGGTGTTTTAAATGTAATATTTTTGAGTTTTAAGGTATGTGAGTGAGGATATTTATATATGTCTAATAGTTTTCCGGAGAAAGTTGACAGATGTAGATATTTATCAGCCGTAATCGCGGCGACTCTAGAATTTTCACCGCCTCATTTTCATCTTTTTTGCCCATTAACTTACTTTTTGTTGGGAAGGCGATTTAATAACGTAAATGATGTGGAGAACGCGGGTGAAGTCAGCTTTTCGTCTCTAAGACGGTTGAACGATTCAAAGTGTTTTATTCCTGTCGCAAATATAGGAGAAGGGAGAAAATTTAATACAGAATTAGCTTTGATAAATAGTATATTTATATTCTACCCTTGTTGTGTATTTGTTTCGTATCTCAAATTCCAACAAGAAAAACAAATGCCTCTTTAAGTTTACCCGACATATACAAATTGACTTGTCTATATAATCCCCCATACAAAATCGTTTGAACTAGCCGATGTCAGAGTTTAGTTGCATTAAAGATTTTTCTACAATGTGTAATATATATATATATATATATATATTTGATTCGTTAAAAATGGGACCTAGGTTTTTTTGCTTTGACGCATATAAGCTCATACTTGGCGCCATCATGACGATGAGATGTTGATTCTTGTTTCTAACACTGAGCACAATGAAGCTTTGATTGCGGATACGCAAGTAATTGCTATTTATTTAATATAAGTCTGTGAAAGATTAAACTATTAAAAAGTCGGTTTACATGGTGAAAATAGTAATAAAGAAATATTTGTTTTGTTACTTTTGTTTATTTTTCATTAATATCTTTTGGAATACCAACAAAAACTGCATTAGCTACAGTACTATTTATTACCATACTAAAATGTTTTTTTGTGGTTCAATAAGAATACAATAAAAATCTTTCAACTTTGAGTAAGACTAAGCTTTAATTTTCTATTCTATTTTTCTTTTGATCAAGAGTTTCCTACAAGGAACGGTAAGCTGGAAGGGCTCCCCAAAGTGTAAAAGATTGAGTACACCTGCACTGGTAGAACTTGCGATGACTTGCACAAAATATATTTCTTATTCATCTATTGCAAAAATTTTTATCCTTAGCACTTATGTGCCCAGTAATAAAATGTGCATAAAGCACTCATTGAATTGCCTAATATTTTCTCCTTTTTTTCTAAAAGGCTCAATGCCTTCTAAATATGTATCAGTGGAGCGATTCCCCGTAGTTATTGTAGTTTACATTGTAAAATAACAAATTGGAAAGGGAGGAAATCCTATAGAAGTGGTGACAAAGATCCCTAAAACCAAAATGCATAATTTGCGGAAGAAAGAGAGCATTTCCGGAATGACTTAGGTGCAAGAAATTGTTTTGTGTCCCGATTACAGTAACATATGGAGCTAAACTAGAATGTCGTAAGACATCTTGTATACATTTTTCAAAATGATGAATTGACAAATTTGATAGAGTTTAAAAAAACTGCATTCGATTCGCATTTCTTATTTTCCTCCCTACTAAACTTCTATCTTCGTGCTTTGTATACAATTGACACTTAGGGTCTGAAGTAAATCTACATATCATGTGAACAATGTTGTTAATTTGTGCTTTATTGATACTACCTTATCTAACTTTATGCATAATTTGTGCTTACATTATGAAACAAAGTATCATATCATGTAAACAATTTTTCATCGTATTATCAATCAATTTGGAAAAACTTTACTGAAAAAAGGAGAGTCTTGAAATAATGTTTACATTGGTTTGCAACATAACATATCGCAATGCTTTGGACCAAATATTTCTCAAGTTTAGACGTTCAGAATTCGGATCCGATAAATCATCTATAATTAATGAACAACCTCATAAATCTGAGCTCAGTTTTCAAATATATCGTTTTATCTTGCGCTAAGATCTGAATAGATTTGTGAACTTTTCCGTTTTTTATGAGCATCATGACAGTTTGATAGTAAAGGTCATTGACGTGATTTGATACGTTATTGTATGCTTCTTTGTTTCAATAATCACTAAGAGTAATTTCTTGTCATTTTTGAGTAAATTAACAGCAACATTTAAGGGTAAAAATACTTTGAGCTGAAATAACTCTGAAGCAGTTTATCACGCAAACAAAGTTCTTGATTTGCAAATTCCACCCTAGTATTTATACTCTACCCCAAAATTACAATATAATATTGTAGTTGACGCTCAATAAAAGGGGAATTGGAACTTTTCGAGCATGGGAAGAAAGTTTTCAAGATTTGTACTAAGTGTGGGAGTGCCCAGACGTGACCTGGGCATATTTTAATTTGTATAGATTTTAATTTGGAATAGGTGTTTTCTAAACTACTTCTGTTTTTAGATTTCCTAATGGTTTTTAGATTCATTGAGCTGGTTTGATCTTTGTCTTTCCAGCTAGGGATCAGAAACAACAAACAACAGTTGACGCTCGATTTTTCAAAATGTATTGGGACCACAAAAATTTCCTGAAACTGAATAGAATCATTACAATAAGAGACATTTTGGGACTGGCAAGGTATTCGTAAACTAGACGTTCGTAAAATTGAGCGTAAACTACTTAAACTGCTATCGTATATTTTTTCTAGAAAATTTTCAATACAAAAATTAGAATAAACCAAAATAGATAATCACCACTAATGTTAAATACTACTTGCAACTATGAGCTAAGATCTCTCCAACAGGTTTTATCTGTAGATGGAGGTTAGAAGGAATTTTTTCAACGCGTTTGCTTTTTATAACTCTTAAATCATGTTTTTCATCCATTTCATTTCAACAATGAATTTTTTTTACTAAAATTCATGTCGTAAGTTTAATAAAATAACTAGCAAATATAAACAAGGTTGAAAGAGTTAAAAAATCAACTCCTCCTATTGTAAGCAACTAAAACATTCATTCCCTGTTCGAAGTTTCACGAAAAGTTTTCTGTTCATCACCCAAGCAAATTTTCTCGTGAACATGACTCGCACCATAGTATGCTTGCACGCTTGCTAAATGTTAGAAGTTCAGGAAAAAATGCGTGCAAAAGAGCATTAATAGCTATTGCAAGCAACTCAGAGAATTTGTTTTTTACTTGAGCATTTATTTCAGTACAATTGAAAGTTATCTTCTGTTCCGTAGTTCTTGCAATAGAGAGACAGCTACTTCGTTAGAATCACAGTGAAAAACTTTGTTATAAACTGTTAAGTTAAAATGTTTAAGAGAGAGAGAGAGAGAGAGAGAGAGAGAGAAATCTAACATTTTGCTAGTATACTTTAGCTACATGCATTATCGGCAATATTTTGTGAAGAGTTATTATTGTTTTACGAATGATTTCTTGTAACTTTTTGATTGCATTTTTTAGGTTACCCTTGGGTCATTTTCACCATATGCTTACATTTCAGAATTTTTACGTAATTTTTTTAACTTGCTATTTTCTGTTAGAATCACTAACAGATGTTTTGTCACATATTTTAGGTGTGTGAAAAAGTTATTGGTTGTACACTTTGATGCATAATTAAGTATTCAAATGCTGTTGTAAAACTTCAAGTTGCGAGGAAAAATGTCGTCCGTTACTATACAAAATCAATATGAAATCTCACTTTTAAACTATACCATAGCGCCTAGAACCAACTTTATTTGAAATTTTTGCGTCTCTGAAGCTTAAAAAGATGTTTGTGATTATTAAAATATTGATCAAAAACTGTATGGTAACGGACTTGACATTTGGTAACGGATTTGACCAGTAACGGACTTGACATTTCAACCAAAATGTCAAATTATGGCTAGGTTGTCGAATTTAAAAATTGAACAACAATATGCATTTTCTTAGAGTTGTATAATAAACAATATTTCGGGTAAAAGTTGAGAAAAAGTAAAAATTAATACTAAAATCTTTGGTAACAGACTTGACAAAGAATAAAAATACGCACCTGGAAGAAATCTTGTGCGAAACGCCACAGCAATACTTCTCGACTCAGGAAAACAAAATGGTACGAAATAGTTACGTCACTAGTTTGTTAAGTTAACTGAATACGTGTTACCATCTTTTGACTGCAATAAATACCTTTTTTAGCTGAAATAATCTTAGGGTAACGGACTTGACAAGAACTGCCGGACAAAATATATTCATACATTTCTTAATGAAAAAAAAAATACTATTGTCAATATTTATTATGAATATCATATACTAACAGTCAATCTATAAAAATAATTCGTCGTATATACTTTTTTATACAATTAAGTCCATAAAAGAAGTAGTTGAACTTGCGAAAATTGGAAATGGACAAGCGTTTTTGCCTTGATTTTTATTTTTAAAGACTTATATAAAAATAAATAAATAAGTTTCAATAATTTTTTGAGTGATAGAATTTTTTGGGGGGTATTTCTTGCAGAAAATAATTGTTCGCATTGAATTTAAAGTATAAGTTATGCTTCAAAATCGTCTTTTTAACCTCCGGACAGCAAATGTAAGCAAATTTTGAAAATGACCCCTATATTTTGATGCAAATTTTCGAATATATTTTTTAATTTTCGAGCAAAATGATCGTCTGTCTATCTCATCAGCTTAGTTTTAGCTATCACTCTCGAATCTCCTTCGGCCAGTTGAATTCTCAATCGAAGTCTTTTTCTCCCAAATGGATGCCTTCATACGCCGTTTCGGGTGTCTGCCGAAGTTTCTATTGTCGCCTGGTAAAAAGGGTCGGAAGGGGCAAGTGGATAAAAGTGATGTGTGACATTTGAATTTCACCAATTTACACGAATTCAAATTAGTGTGTGTTCAATTGTGTTGACTCACAAACACAATTGAAGGGACAAATGAGTAAAGGTGATATGTGACAATTTTTTAAATTTCTAGAAAAAGCTTTTAAACAAAAAATTATTACCCTATCACCTTCATCCATGGTAAAAAGTGTGTTTTTTCCAAAATTGTCACACATCACCTACAGTGCGTCGCAAAAGTTTAAGCACTATGCAAATTTTTGAATAAAAAGAAATCTTTTCAGCAGAATGCTTTCATATTTATACTGTAAGTGGCTACTATGATCCTAATTAAGTGTTTGAAGTTTTGAAAAATATAACCGCAACGAAAATCAGAAAATACAAAAGATATTTTTTTGGCTGTCGCAAAAGTTTATGCACAGATCAGATTTTATGCAAATATCTCTTGAAAAGTGATGCGTGAAGAGCCAGTGCGGCTCTTTTGAACGCGTTATATAGTGTAGCAATGGCTTAAAGTGTTATCAAGATGCTGAAGTCACTACAGTTCTCGTCTGAAGAAGTTATGAAACTGTGGAAGCTAAAAGCAGAAGGTAACTCTGTTATGCAAATTTCAGTTATTTTAAATCGATCTAAACGTGGTATTTATAATGTTCTGAAACGTGGAAATCAATTTAAACCTGCCTTTCGCTCAGGAAGACCGAGAAAAACTACCTCTCGTGAGGATAGAAGAATTCAAAAACTGGCCTTAACTGAAAATTTGTCACTTAATCAAATAAAAACTAGACTTGTAACAAAATTATCACGTGATACCATAAGCAGACGAATAAAAGAATCAGGATTTATCAAAAAACAAAAGTTAGCTTGCAAACCTTTTCTGAAAAAGTGTCACAAACAAGCAAGACTGCATCAGTGAGCAAAGCATCATATGCATTATAGTGACGAATGGATTACTGTTGTGTTCTCTGATGAAAAAAATGGTATTTAGACGGTCCAGATGGGTTCTCATACGACGGGCGTGACTTGAGGAAAGATCCGAAGTGCGTATTCAGTAGGCAACATAGTGGTGGCTCAGTCATTGTATGGGGCGCTTTTTGCTTCAACGGACGAACTTCTCTTAGCTTTCTAAAGGCTAGACAAAATTCAGAAAGGTATCAAGATACCCTGAGAAAGCATTTTTTACCATTTGGTGAAGTCCTAGGTGATCCTGATTGGATTTTTCAGCACAAGACACAATTCCCGTAGTACGAAAGAATGGCTTGCTTCTCAAAATATTAGTGTAATGAATTGGCCAGCTCTCAGCCCAGATCTAAATCCCATAGAAAACATCTGGGGAATTCTCGCACGTGACGTATACCAGAATGGGAAGCATTATTGCTCTGTTAAGAGCTTAAATCTGCAATCGAGGAAGCCTCGTACAGACTAACTCCCAAAACCTTCCATAATCTCGTGCTATTGATGAAAAATAGCATATTCGAACTCATCAGATGCAACGGTAACGCCATAGACTACTGAAAGACTTTTATGCTTTCTAAAATATATATATTCCGTTTTTGTGCTTAAACTTTTGCGACAGCAAAATTATGATTTTATCATGTACTCGTATTTTAATTTCTATGAATTGTTTCCAAATTTGAAATATGGATTTGTAAGCTGTTTGTTTAATTACAGTAAAAATTTCAAAGCTTTTTGGTGTATACTTTTCGTCTTATCAAAAGATTTCGGTTGTGCTTAAACTTTTGAGACGCACTGTATATCCACTTGCCCCTTCACATCAAAAAGGAAAAGCTTACGAAATTTATGTGTCGAATTAAAAATCATTATGAAAAGTTCACATACTAAAAATGTGCCATTATTGTTGCATGTGTCACCAATTAAAAGAACCCAGACAATGATGAAAATCGTTTTCAATGATAAAACTTTTTTTTTTTCCTCAGTGAGAATTTCGTTACGGGCAACGTCGAAATAGTGGCTTCTTTTGTCTTAAAACTTACCTCATTTCTTAAGAAAGCTTAATTTAACATTGTGTGTGTGACATTATCGAGGCTGATTCAATACACATTTTTTTTTCAGTTTGAGTTTTTTTTTTTATCAACGATTTTGTGTTACATTCACAATAAGTACGTCAACAGATATGGTACCAATTTTGCGTTATTTTTTTCAGGTAGGAGTGCAAAAAATTCAGTTTTAAATGTCGGGCAAAATTGGATGCGTATTAGCGAAAAAAAGTTGTCCGCTAGTCTATTAGAGCTTTTAACTTCCTGTGGAATATTTTAAATAGTTAAATTAAGAGATTTGATTAGATAAGGTCCTAGATATTCGGTTAGATTGTACTGTTTTTTTTTGTTTATGCCATTTTTCGTAACTAAATGTTATTTTACTCGTATCTAGATCTTTTTGTGTATTGCGAGAATAGAAATGTAGCATTTACAAGAGAAGTTTCTTTAAGATAAAAATAAAAATAAAAGGACATTTTATATGAGCTTCTTTGAAAATGAGGACATACTTCGGCCATATTGCACCACGCAATAAAAAAATTCTAAATAATAGTTTGCTTGAAACAAAAACTGCGCTCTAAAACACGACTTCTTGCATACACATTAAAACATAGAACCCTGATTTTTTAGCTATCATCATCTTCTTGATAATGTCATTTTTCATTGACCCCTAACTTTACGTTTATAAAATAATTTTGGAAAAAAATAGAACCCACTTCAGTTGGAAATTGCTCTAAAAAGTAAAAAATAATTTTTTTCTTTGAACACCATCGAAACTACTTTTAAAAATAAGTTTTGAAGTCGGCGCAAAAACAATGTATAGAATCATATGCAAATATAATTCAACTATATACATTTTAATGGATCCAGGTTCTTTAAAAGTATTCGCATACATTTCATTCATTACCACACATTCGTGTAATGGTACAACTATTCTGCTTTTAATTTTCAATGGTTTCTCTGAAAAATGTTGGCAAAATATGATTAAATATCATTTGACCTATCGTTTTTGCGCCGACTTCAAAACTTATGTTTAAAAGTAGTTTCGATGGTGTTCAAAGAAAAAAATTATTTTTTACTTTTTAGAGCAATTTCCAACTGAAGTCGGTTCTATTTTTTTCCAAAATTATTTTATTTTATTCTTTTTAGTGCAAGTGTACTTATGAAATAAGGTAATGTTTCCATTACGGAACTTCACCTAATTTTCTTAAGTAAATGCTCTATAAAATAAACTGAAAAAAAAGGAAGAAACTATCAACGCGTCTAAAATTATAAACGATTGACACTAAAAAATAATCTTTGTTATTCTCTGGTATTTATTTGTGTACTAGCTTAATCAAAGCCATTTAAATATCAACGGTTTGTCAACTAATTTATATTTCAAAGCAATTCTAGTTTCTCGTTGTTCATAAGATTTTAACACATACTACGTACGTTACCGCTAATGAGTTTCATGTTAGATTTAGTTAAGCCTTGGTTCAAATTTTTCATCATGATTACTATTAATATTGCTGTTGTGAGGAAAAAAATTTTGCAACAATGGATTGAAAATTTAATCATTTAATGGGGAAATGATATGAAATTTACTGTTTTCCATAATAACTTTTTTTCTAGTGAACAAATATAGTCATATGAGTACATGGTACCTAAGTTACACCATCTCCTATCGATTTAAAAAAAGAAATCGTCCAAATCGGTTCAGTAGATCAGATGTTATATGCAAACAAACAAAAAAAAAAGTATACGCTTTGAATTGATAACCTCCTCCTTTGTTGAAGTCTGTTAAAAACAGCTTAATTTTGCTTTTGGTTTTTTATCTATTGAACTTGTATCTTTACACATAACAAATAGTTTCGTTTCCGATAACACGTGTTAAGATTCTATCAGATGATGCGTAATTAAATTTCCTCTAACCTGCACTCCCCCCCCCCCCACACTAGCAGAAGAAGTTGTGGCCAAAACGGTAGACGCCTTTTAAATATTTTTTTTTTAATTTACTCTAGTAGAAAATACGTTTCTCAAAATGCAAACTTGCATACTTCATTTTGAGGAAGATTTGACATGAAGTTCAACACAAAAGAATGAAATTCAAAGAGTTGTGTAGTAAAATCCAGATAATTCTTTTTTATTAAAAAAACATTTTTTTAGATCGTGGATCCTTTTTTCGTCATTAGGCAGCATGATAAGCATTTAAATGAGAGGTAAATCATGGAATTTGACAAAGGAATAAGGAAGTTCTCGCGTTGTGAAAGAAAAACATGCTAGCGAACTAATGTATAAGATATGAAATAAATAAACACTACACCAAATATTTATAGGCTTTAATTAATATTTATAATGCATCAAGAACTCTGTCATTTTGTTATAATATTTTTATTTTCTTTTATTTATTTATTTATTTTTTGACTTATAAAAAAATACAGTAATATGAATATCAAGCAATATGAATTCAAGTAATTTTCAAAAATTGCTTGAATTCGCGTATGATTTGATCGTCAGAGATATTTTTTCCCGACTGGAATAGATACATGTGATATTACCAGATAGATGGTGTTAAAACGTACAGAGTATTTCGCTCCATGGAACACGATAAAATGCCTCTGTTAAAAATTTATGCTTAAAAATGTATACGGGTCATTTTCAAAATTTGCTTACATTTGCTGTCCGGAGGTTAAAAAGACGATTTTGAAGCATAACTTATATTTTAAATTCAATGCGAGTAATTATTTTCTGCAAGAAATACCCCCAAAAAAATTCTATCACTCAACAAATTATTGAAATTTATTTATTTATTTTTATATAAGTCTTTAAAAATGAGAATCAAGGCAAAAACGCTTGTCCATTTCCAATTTTCGCAAGTTCAACTATTTTTTTCCTATACTTAATGGTCAAAAAAAGTAAATGCGACATATAATTTTTATATATTGACTATTAGTATATGGTATTCATGATAAATATTGACAATAGTAATTTTATTTCAAATAGAAATGTATGAATATATTTTGTCCGGAAGTTCTTGTCAAGTCCGTTAACTTAAGATTATTTTAGCTAAAAAAGGTATTTATTGAAGTCAAAAGATGGTAACACGTATTCAGTTAACTTAACAAATTAGTGAAGTAACTATTTCGTACCATTTTGTTTTCCTGAGTCGAGAAGTATTGCTGTGGTGTTTCGCACAAGATTTCTTTCAGGTGCGTATTTTTATTCTTTGTCAAGTCTGTTACCAAAGATTTCAGTATTAATTTTTAATTTTTCTGAACTTTTACCCCGAAATATTGTTTATTATACAACTCTAAGAAAATGCATATCGTTGTTCAATTTTCAAATTCGACAACCTAGCCATAATTTGACATTTTGGTTGAAATGTCAAGTCCGTTACTGGTCAAATCCGTTACCAAATGTCAAATCTGTTACCATACAGTTTTTGATCCTTATTTTAATAATCACAAACATCGTTTTAAGCTTCAGGGACCCCAATAATTTCAAATGAAATTGGTTCTAGGCGCTATGATATAGTTTAAAAATGAGATTTCATATTGATTTTGTATGGTAATGGACGACAATTTGTCTTGCAATTTAAAGTTTTACGACAGCATTTTAATACTTAATTATGCATCAAAGTGTACAACCAATTACTTTTTCACACACCTAAAATATGTGACAACACATCTGTTAGTGATTCTAAAAGAAAATGGCAAGTTAAAAAAATTACTTAAAAATTCTGAAATGTAAGCATATGGTGAAAATGACCCATACTTATGTGTTTTGTATTTAAATAAGCATTAAATTTTCTTTATAATGATGCGTACATATTAGCATTTTGTGAAATGCAGCATATTCTGCAAGCACACGAAGTTAATATAGTTACAAAAATGTTCATGATCCTGACTCACCACGGAAAAATTATTTGTCAACTGTGTTTGTATTTATCTAACGTAAAATACATTAGAATTTCAGCAAAAGATAAATAAATAAAAATAAAAAGTATCCATATAGGACATTAGCGAGCTAAACTCACGAGCTAAATCTAGCAACTCAATGTTTGATTTTAAATTATTAACTAATAGAGCATAAGCGAGCAATCCTTTATCTTACTTTTTAAAAACAAACTCGTTCTTTCAATATAACGCTTAGCTTGTATTAAAAAAAGTTTGTTTTTCTTTCTGATGCTCGATTTTCCAGTGTCAATAGTTCAACTGGAAGAAGAGTGATATTATCAGGATTATGCTCTGGTCTTTATTATCATCACCAATACAGCTCACTTTATTTCTATTAGTGTTTGTGCGATACGATACGGATTATTAGTCTAGAAGTTGCAACAGATCTACTGCGGCTGGCTGCTGAGCTAAGACTACGAAATGTCTTGCTAAAATAAACTTGAAAAAACTGATTCTTTTAAAGATAACGCGGTAAGTAACCCGGAAGCTCTATGATTGCACGCTGAGATTTAACAGTTCCTCTGTAGGTTGGTGCATGTCTATCTCCCTTGGAATCCACATTGCTGTTTAAAACATTAGCAGAAACGTAGGAGTTGGTAGTAATTTATATCTTCATCGATGTTATAAACGTCAAAGTAGTAGGTAGTGAAAATAAACAGGATCGTGAAACGTATTTTGTAAATAGGTATTTATTGCGGCTTACGATGCAAAAAGCAGCAACAGTTCGGAGTAGGTCGTAATTTGCATATCATTAACGTCAGTTAACACCGAAAGTTTCTGTAGTAAAAATTTACCTTTTTTTGTCCATAGCGGTTGTTTGCCTTATTTTGTATGCTGAATAAAATTGAAAAGCATGTTTTTCAATTAGTCCGGTCGGAGTAAAAAAAACCTTTGAAAAATATAAGGGTCGTAGCTAGAAAATAAACAAGATCGTGAAACGTATTTTTAAATAGGTATTTATTGTGGCTTACGATGCGAAAACCAGCAACAGTTCGGAGTAGGTCGTAATTTGCATATCATTAACGTCAGTTAACACCGAAAAATTCTGTAGTAAAAATTTACCTTTTTTTGTCCATAGCTGTTGTTTGCCTTACTTTGTATGTTGAATAAAATAGAAAAAGCATGTTTATCAACTAGCCCGGTTAGGGAAAAAAACCTTTGAAAACTATAAGGGTCGTAGCTTCAGAGAAAGCGCTATTTATAAACTTGAGGATCTGTAGAGAACTAGTGGTTTTTGGGATTCGTTTCGACGAAGTTTATGCAAACTTAAAAAATATTTTATTAGGCCTGTTTAAAATCTATTGCGAAATAACAAATTTTAGAAAGTTTCACCGGTTTGTGATTATCTGCATCTAGAACCTTGCTGTAAATCAGGCGCCACTGCATATTGAGCATTTAGAAACTCCATTCTCACTAATTTCTTGTTTTTTTAATGGTACGAAGATTTATGTCATCCTTCTGCAACTATTCTTTCAGTATATTTTTTAAAATAATGAATGCGGTTTACGCTTAAAATTTGTCATGTGAGGATAAATTACCTAGCTTCATTAATTATATATTTGTTCTTCGCTCTTTTGGAGAAAAACCAATGTGTTTCAAGTAATGCAAATTTTAGAGCTTTGTCTATTTTTTTTTTGAATAGAGGAAAATGTCATGGATATCCAGTTAATTCCAGTGATCGGTAAAAGGGAACTGCGTGAACAAGAAAAAAAATCGAAATGGAAAAATTGAAGATAACTGCATAAGAAATACCACATTTTAAGGGCGATCCTCGTGAAACAAAACAATGATCAGCCTTTCATATGTATATTTTGAATCAGCGTTACGTATATCCGTATTGTATCCGTATTACTCGGTTAGTTTTCTAGCATCTCGAAACACGAAAATACGAAAACAATTACATGCACGGGTTTCGCAGTAAGTCTTTTCAACATAACTGTAAAGTTCTATGACTTTGAGTAATCTTAGAAATGGAATGCAAAATAAATTGCATCTTCATAAAAGTAATGCATCTTTAAAGCAGAAAAGCAGAATTTCTAAATGTTTAGAAACCTTCCCCTTCTGTCAGTCATAATGTTGCATGAAATTATACTGTGAAGGAAGAACACTTTCCGCAACTTCAAAAATAGCTTCCAAACAGTCACTTTAGAGCTATTGAATGATAAGATTAGCTATGCATAGCTTTTTTTTTCTTTCTAAACTCTAGAGTGAAAAACTTTTTTTTATAACCTTGTAAAGAGTTTTTTTGTTAAATTTTTTTTCAGTCAAATATGCTAAAAAAATTGAGGAGGAGTAAAGTTAACCGGCATACCTTAAAATTATTTTAAACAACTTTAAGTTTCACAAGCCCGTTCAAATGCCCATATTTTCCATTTCGCGTTCTTTTTTTTTTAGCTTTATTATTTCATTCATTTTACTATGCTAACGAGAGGTGTCTTTCCCAATAAGAGTGGCGGTGCACCCCAATATTCTACAAAGCCCCAAAAGGCGAGAAACCCCAGCAAAAAAAATCACTCGAATATGAATAAAATAATTATTTTTTTGCATTCAGTTCTACCTTGATGATTGTAAATTAGACTTGTTCTGAATCTAAATGTAGAATCTAAATGGTCCTCAGCTGACATTAAGTTTTCATCGCTGAAACCATTTCTTTAGACCGACGTAAAAATGACGTCATTTTCCAAGCTGAGACTTGACAATAGAATCCTGAATAATCTTTTTCGATTCACACGGTCAAAATTATATGAAACTTGACAAACATTCTTCATAGCACACTTCTTCTTTGGGCCAGTATCAAATGTGGAAGTAATATACCAAGTGGGCCCGGACATCATTATATCGAAACAATAGCATATCGGATTTAAGGAGTATCCTCTGTTATCCAATTATGGTTTACCGATTGAAATATTGTGTCAATGGATTTTGGTCCTCTTTTCACTTTTTCGGTGCATGTTTTAAATGTAAGAGTCATTGGCAAATTTACGAGATAAAATAATAAGCAAAGTGTTTTGCATAGTGGAAAAGACAGGAGGAAGCAAACATTACAAATGCAGAAAACATTAAACATCAACTTTTGAGAAGTGTCCTGTGTTATTCAGTCCTGATTGACAGATTGAAGTATTTTGTCAACTGTTTACAGTTTCTAACTTTTAAACTTTTGTATCGATTTAGACATGTATATTAGTTTGAAAGTCTCACAGATCCATTAATTTGTAACAAGAAACTAAAACTAAGGGAAAAAAAAATCATAAATAATCTTTTTTTTAAACGTATGTAAGAAGTTTTGATTCAAAATCTGTAGTACGACAACATAAGAACTACATCAATTAAGAAACTGATTTTTTGCACAACTTCCTTTTTATTACCGAAATTCAACTTATGGGACGTTTAAAGATTAGTAACGAATCTTTTGCATTCACCCGATCGTTTTTCGGGAAAAATTTTTATTTTTATTTTTTTATAAGTTACACCTTCTAGTTTCCATAAGTTTTGGGTGAAATTATGCTTGGTAGAGTTTTACAGGGTTTAACATAATCAGTGGCATCTTTTTTTGAGGAAAAAATTCTGTCCTAGAATTCAAAAACACCACAGACAATATTTAGCTAAATACAATTTAGTACTTTTGTTAAATTCTGAGTTTTTCAAAACTGATACAACTGGAATACCTTGAAACATATTTTTTTTTCTAAATGAATTTAATGAATGCTTACAAGCAGAGCTATACTCAAACTGTTACCGAAATAAGCTAATTTTACCAAGATGGTGTGAAATGTACAGTTGCAATGCATTTTATATGACTATTTGACAGTTTTAATTATTTTTTTACAGAAAGCAAGAGGCAAAAAATAGAAAAAAAAAGAAAAAGAGAAATATATATATTAATGTATGGTCTTGTAAATAGGGAAACGTATTACGTGGATAATTTAGTTGCACTGAGTTGATTTGTAATTTAAAAATCACGAAATTTCATACTACTGATATTATATTTAGTTTGCTGCAGAATTTTTATTTAAAACAAATTCTATTTTTTGGTCAGTAGTAGTTCAGAAAGGTTATTAAATTCAAAGTTCAATTAGAGAAACTAGCTTTAGAATTGTAATGCTTGTATTTGGATAGAATGTTTAATTTTGAACTGAATCAGATGCTTTTCTTCATTTTTGTTAAAATGTATTTTTTCAATGAAACTAAATAAGTATTCAGCTAATCAAGTTTTTCAATTCGCTAATGGTGCAAATCAGAATCAAACGAAATTATTTGAAAATAATTAAGGAAATAATTCCCATTTTGAGCGATGTGGAAATGGAAATTCAAGGATTGTGAAATTGTGTTTTGTAAAATTGAATCCCAATTGTGAAATTCAAAGACGAGGAGAAGAAATTATTTTTAAAATGCATGAATCTAGATAAAATGTATGAAACGCGCTTTTCGTCATTGTAGCTAAAATATATTCTTAAAAGGTGACTAAATGAGCATCTAATTAAATTTTTCAATTCACTAACGGTACACAAGTCAAGCCTCAAAAGAAATTATTTGACTATAGTTCAGGAAAGAATTCCCATTTTGAGAGACATTAATGACATTAAAGCGTCTAAATTTGAATTGCCTCCCGGGCTTTATTAATCATATCTGTGAAGATGCAGTGAGCCATTTAGAGTCCAAAATCGGAGCCCAACGTGCTTTTCAGTGGTTGGAGATGATGACATTTCCCACGTTGCCCACTAGGTTTCATTTTTTCATTTCTAATTTATAGCTGCGAGGGCGAGTTTTATGACTTTTCTTGACTGTTTGCACTCCCGCTCTTTGGCGAGGATTGTGGCTACTAACCTCTTGATGCAGCAAAGGAGGATACAGTTTGGCACTCCAGGAATGTTGTCTCTCTACAGCGGTGCTCCAGAGTTGAAGTGCAAACGCATGAGTGTTTCCCTTTCGACAGGGGTGTAATTCTTTTTGAAATATGGCTACTGGGTTTATAACTCTGGATTCAGAAAAATACTGCGGTCGGGGCCTGGCAAGAGTATTAATGGGCTCTTAAAATGCATTTGCCAGGCAATATCACATGCATGGTCTAAAGGATTGTTATGACTAGGATGCCATGAAGGCATTTTATAGGTCTTTTAAATTGAACTGTCATTGTAAATTATAAGAACAGTTATTCAAGTTGAGAGACACTGTTATGTTTTCAACAGTTGAAATAAAAATGTTTGTGTGATTTCTTTTAGATATTTCAAATGAGATGGAATACCTTTCATCGCTGAGGACAGGAATTTTTACGTTCTGTGTGAAATCATAGCTTGGCATATTTTTGCTCACGTGGAATTTTAAACTGGAATTTTGCAGCTTTGAAATTTCTCATAATACTCATGTGTGCATCATTAAAGGAGAAATGTTCTTGAATCAAAGCGAAACTTAAAAAAAAGGAGAAAAAAAGCAAAGTATAACTCAATCTGTTTCTGAACATTTCAAGGAAATATAGGAACTCGTTGTCAGATGAGTATAAAATCAAATTGATTTTATTACTCGAAAAATAGTTTTATTCATTGAAAACAGAAAGGAAGTACGTGTAATCGGTAATTTACTGGAAAAGAATGAGCTGGAATTTTAAAGCCACGTTCTTGACGCATTGAAAAAAGCTTAAATTTTATTTCGAGTAGTTACTACAATTGTTATAATTAAATGTACTGAAGTTTTATATTAATTGCAGCAAAAAATTAAAACTAAAGAAACACAGTTTTATATTTTTTGTTATCAGTTACAACCACTCGGGGAGCTAGAATATTTCATGCTTAATGAAGCTAAGTAAAGAATGAAACTTAATAAAGGCACAAACACTTATATATTTATGCCTTTATATACCACATATCTATCTATCTATCTATCTATCTATATATAAATATAACTCTAAAAATAAGAGGGGAACATGAAATCAAATAAAAATATATTTGCTATACGTTTGAATCATTTGTAATTGCTACAAAATATCAGTGGCTCTAACTCGTTATTCAATGCTCATAGTCGGAGAAAAAAAGATTTCCCTTTTTTTCTCTTAATCAAAAAAAAAAAGTCACGGTAATATGATAACCCTTTCAACACTGCGTTCGAAATGGAGAATGTGGAGATAAAAAGGAGCACTTAAGAACTTTAGAAGCGTGCTATTGAGGAACATCTCCCAAAAGATGCGAGCTTGTTACGCATCGCCGGGTTTTGATTGTTATCTTGCACCAAAATAAACAGGAACTGATTTCGTAGTAACACAGTGGATAAAGTAAAATGTATCACTTTAAAACAGTATTCGATATTTCTTACTTACCTTACATAATATTTAACACACTTTAAAAAATATCTGAAACGATTATGACATATTAAACTTAGCAATAAATCTCCAATTTTGTATTTAGGAGATAAAGGGTTGTTATTTTTTTTTAAATCGTGTTAAAAACACTGTACTGCCATGCTAAGCGCAAAAGTGGCATCTGCAGTTGAGCTTAAACTAAGATAAAACTCTTTAAGGTTTTGTACCACCATGTATTGGATTCAGAGGAAACTTTTTCAGAATTTTTTAAAAAATATTTCCATATTTCTCAAAAGACCATACAATTTTGTATTTAGGTAAAATATGCCACAAAGCCACCTGGTGGCGATAACCTAATTTTGTTAAAAAGTGCAGATACGGCTTTTGTGCTTAGCACGGCAGTATTACTCAACTTTTTATACTGTACCTAGAGGTATAAAGCACTAAGACCTGACTTCTAATAGCTCAATAAGCCCTTTGCACAAATAAGGCAATTTTACTCATGCATTTTTATTTTATTCCCATAATTAAAAATTTTGGCTTTTAAACTGCATATATTTGAATATAAGAAACCATTATGTTTCATAATATGAAGTATCAACTTTGTAAAATTGTTCCTTGTATTTAAAAAATAATGAATTGTACGTGCTGCGGATATGAACGTTCGGTCATAATGGGTCTTTACATTTGAATATACGCAGTAGGGTGGTCCTTACTTATATGGGATTTTTTTCTTTTTTGTTTTGGAATTATGCTAGCGGCGCCTCCTAGTTTTGTAACACTATGATAAAAGTATTGCATGAAAAATTTGAATTTATTCGGACAATAGTAACACGTGCCCCGAGAACGTTGAATTGAACGCATCTGAGGATTTTTTCACGAATCTTCGAGTCTTACTTTTTGTGCTATATATCTTTTATCTCATGATTTAAAAAAATGCTTTTACATTCAGATAAAGCTAAAATTTACTTTGTTAATTACTCTATATAAACGCAATTATAATCGGATAGTCTTGCACAATCTGCAAATGAGTTGGTTTTTCAATTCAACTAGGCAAACTGGTGATTAAATTCACCCGTTCAGAGGAGTTAAATTATTTTACTCCTCTTTTAGTTGTACCATTTACAACTCTTTTTTTCGCTTTTACAATATTTTTTGCTTTTACTCAAACTAACCCTACGGAAATTTTGTAAAAAAAATAAATAAATAAAGAAAGAAACCGCTTTGTGTTGTTTAATTTTGGCTGTATAGTATTATACAACGTTTTAAAATGTTTCATATGCATATATATCCCTTTTAAAATGAGCTTAAAGAAGAGTATTCATTTTTTGTCACAATTGTCACATATTTATGTACTATTATAGCCATAACTGTTTTATCATTATAGTCAATTGTATATTTTTCTAAAAATTCCCCTTTTTTCAGGCTATTAGGAATGCCAGCTGCTTATCAGACTAGCCTGGAATTGAAACCAACAACTTATCAGAACTATTGCAGAAAATTAAATTATTTAGTAGACAGACAACGCGAATTGTGTGGATTGAGCCCCAATGTTTTGCAGACAGTAGGCAAGGGTGCAAAGATGGGCATTGATGAATGCCAACATCAGTTTCGTATGAACAGGTGGAATTGCACAACGTTCAGCAATTCGAGTAATGTATTCGGAGGAGTTATTGATGTCCGTGAGTAATGATTTTTTATTTTTTTATGAACTAATTCTCATACATGTGGTGTTAATAGTAGATTTTTTTTTCAGTCTATTGGTAGTGATCCATTCAGGATGTTCGTGGTTGATTTTGGCATTAAAAATCATTCTCAATCCGAATGGATACTTCTAGCAAGACCAAAAAACAATTCTACTATGTATTTTTTTTCTTTATTTAGCACTTTCCTGTTCTTGATGTACATTAAATGTTTTGTTTTTTTCAATGCCAATTGATCTAAGTTGTAAAAAGGGTAAATTTAGTTTCTTAACCCTTTGAGAAAGATAACTCTGAAGTAGAGTATTGAAAGTTTGTTAAAATAATAATAATAATAATTACAATAATAATAGTAATAATAATAATAATAACAATAATAATAATTACAAAAAACTATAATTTTATTATTGATGTTATCATTATTTTATTTTTTAATCAAATTATTCTGGTGATTCAATCATATGAAAAAATAGAATTAAAAATTTAATTGTATATTTAACAATTTATAAAATAAACTTTTATTTAGAAAAAATATATTTCCCCTAATGCTACTTAAAATGTGAAGCAGTAATTTGTGGTTATTGATTTCACGTCAAAACCATGTTCTGATTTTAGTTCTTGTTTTTATGACATCGACAAAATAAGACATCATTGTGCAGTGCATTAAATTTCCTTTTGGTTTCCTTCCGAAGAAAAATCAAGATTCTACTTATTAAAATTATGAAATAGCACTGGAATAGGTATATGATGAAATTTTTTGGCATTTGAGTTTTTAATGACAAAAAAAAAATAAATAAAGGCGTGGTTACTGCACTGCAAAAAATGAACTATTGTTTTTACAGTATAATTCTGGCAGACGAGGTTCCAATTTAAAAGTGTACAATGCACGTTAATAAACTGTAAAATTGGCAATTTTACAGTTTATTACTGTTTAATTGGCAATTTTCACAGTTTATTACCATAAAATTAGCTCTATTATACTGCAAAATCAACATTCATTTTTTAGTGTGGTTACTGATATTGACGTTAAGGGTTTTTGTCGTCTTCAATATTAGCTGTAGTCAATCCATAACTGTAAGCCGATTTACCTCTGATCGGATAATATCTCTGTTATTTAAAAATTCTATTTAGAAGAAACATTTGTGTACACTTTTAGCATAATACTCACTGTTGACATTAGTGTGTGTGACACATCTCAAAAAAAAAAAAAAAAAAACACTGAAGAAATTCAAGGTTTTATGTAGTACTACTTTAAAGTGATTTACTCTCAAATGCTCAATAGTACAATGTGCTGAAATCATTTATGATTTTGTAGTTACTGGTTGGTATTTGTAGAGGAAAGTTAAAGATTGAAAATTTTTCTTCTAAATTGAGCAATTTTAATGATGTGCGACTATTGAATATATTGACTATATCGTCTATATTTCGTGATTCACCATCAGCTACACATAGTCTTTTTGTAGAAGTTTTGTAACAAGAACGAGAATTGAATTTAGATTTTAAGTCAGTATTTCGTTCGTTTTTTCAAATTTTTGAGGTGTACAACTTATTGTCTCCAGTGATTCGTATATGTACTCAGTATTGAAGAGTAGAAATTACTCTTTTAAAGCCATTAACAAGCTGCGTTTCCCGGCATTACACGATCTACCGCAAAAGTAAAAGTTGTGTCAAGTGACGCATATTGTGCAACAATGAGGCAGTAATAAAAGAGGGTAAATAGGAATTTAAAATGTTCCGATAACGTCCAAAAAAGTAATTTTTTAACTCAAAGTTTAAATTTGGACCTTTTTTGCATTTTTTAAACAACTTCGAGATTATTCTGTTATTGTTATTAATAGGTGTCAACATTCCGTTTTATAGATTTTCTGTCGAAATCTCCCACCCCCCTCTCCCCACACTCCTGTATGAAAATTCTTGAGCATCAAATGACCTATGCCAAATGTGGAAAAAATCCGACTCTTACTTCGGATTTGCAGAGGACCCCTCCCTTCCCATCCGTTCGTTTATATATATATATATATATATATATATATATATATATATATATATATATATATATATATATATATATATATATATATATGGGTGAATATCAGGAAAAGTGCTAATTTAAGTCACAAATGAATTTCTCAAGCACTTCCAAATAAAAACCAAAAATTTTTCTTTTCCCATACAGTAAACTGCGTCGCACATACAATCCATGACAAAATTTTCAGGTTTTACTTTAATTTGTGACAATAGAACTCTTTTTATTGCCTCAATGTCATGTCGGCAGCGCGTCACACATTCGAATCGCAAAGTTCAAAAAAATCCTGTGGATTATAAAACATCGCATCAGAAACAAATACAAAAGGAAATAACGTGTTTTATGTTCATCTATGACGATTAACTCTTGAGTTTTAGATAAAATGAATTTAGATCGATAAAAAAAAGCAATTTCTGCTTGTCACAAGTTTTCATAACATGACGAGTGAGCCAACTTCCGGAATGATAAAATCTACACAAAACATTTTTTGGCGGCAAAAAATTACGCTGGGAGAAGCTCTAATATGTAATGTTTCAGTTTCGATAGAAAATTTTCACTTCGGCTGCATTAAATTACAGGTAAGATTTTTTCAATCTTGACTTTTCTGTTTCTACCAAATGAAGTGTCATGTCGGCAGCGGAATTTAAGACACAAAATAAAGTAATTTTTCAATTTATTTTTGCATAATGGAAAAGAAACCTATTGTCATGAACATAATAAGGTGTTTTTATTTTCGAATCTTTAATTAGGAATGTTCAGCTATCATATTGCGTGAAATTTGTCATGTCGGCAGCGGTCATGTCGGCAGCGCCGAATTAGAAGGTATTTGTTACGAAACTGATGCGTGCGTTACTGATGTTTTTTCGCAATTTTTTCTTCGTGTAATGAGTTTGTTGAGTTTTAAAGTACAAAGGTAGATTCAAGTTCATTGTTTTTCCTGCTAAATTTTCCCATTTTAGCGGTTTAGTCATTGTTTTTTAAATGCTTCAAAAACATTAATTTTTCCGCAAAATTTGAGTTTTCAAACAAAATTATTGCCTTTTTTCACCCTCTTTTCTTTTACATCAATATTCCGACCTTCGTTTCTAACTACTGCACCCAAAAATATAATTTTGTTTTAAAATGGAAAACTTAGGAACAGTTTAGTGAAATCTCTCTCCCCCGCCAAACTCTGACTGTCTTGATCTAATTTCGTTTTTAAAAATTGTGGTAAGAATTTTATTTTATTTTTATTTTTCAGTATTGACCTATTTATCTGTTTGAAAAAAACTTTGTCGCACTTATTTAGACTTTAACTAACTTTTAATTAGTCTCTAATTTTATTTATAAAACTAAAAAGCGTTCAGACTCTGAAAATATTATTATATTCTAAGTAATAATTATTTTATTTGAAACATAAAAGGTAGTGAAAGTGTTTATTTTTGTGCACTAAGTGTAAAATCTGTAATATTTGTCAGTTCGGTAGCATTCTCATCATGTCGGTAACGCTCAAAGACAACTCCCCCTAAAAGAGGGGTAAATGTTTACTTTGACCATGCCCCGAATTTTTAAAAAATATTGTTACTAATGTGTATTTGAAATACCCAATTATTTTAATTTTCTGAGTATCTTTAAAAATTGAAAATTTCCATGGTCAAATTGGCACTTTTCCTGATATTCACCCATATATATATATATATATATAGATGAAGGTTTTAATCTTTCGAAATTTAACCCCTCATGTGTATTTTTCTTTTTTTCTTTTTTTTTTTTTTTGTATTAAAGTGTGATCCGAGAACAACGGTAAAATTTTTCTATAAGTAGACGAAAAAAAAAAACATATGTTGCCACCTAAGAACTTGAAGTTTGCGGCTGATTATGGTGTGATTTATTTTTCTTCCAATAAATCCTTTGCACAATAGAAATGACTGAACAAAAATAACACAAACGGACCTTCTAGTATAGTGCTACTGAGGTAAGTTGACCTCTGACTATGACAATGACAATGTTTACCGTTTTTTTTTTTTTTTTTGTTATAGGAAATAGTAATTTGTGTTTTAAAACTTTTGCAAAACGACAACGAAAGCAAGCCAACTCAAGCGCCAATTACCCTTCCCAATTACACGAAAAAGCGGTAAGCATTGTTAATGTCAGAGGTCAACTTACCAGAGAAGCACTATACCGCAGAATGGAGGGGTTTTTTTTAGACATTTGAAGAAACGTGTTTTAGATTCCATACTAACAATACGGAAATGCTGGAAAATGACGTTTCTTTCGTACTTTATTTTCAGAAGAAACTAAATGTATATCTCTAAATCCGCATGTCCGTTTAACTGAAATTTCTAACACTGCATTAATTTAATCACTTAAGTACAAGATCTAAAAATAATTGCTAAGACGAAAAAGGTAGAATATTAAGTTTCATTCAACCTCAAGGTTCTTTTGATCACTGCTAATGCTGTTAAGTGTCTGTGAACTCGAGTGACCTTTTCACCAAGTATCAATACGTTGCCTCCAAGATCGAGGTCTTAAGTTCTGGAACCATTTCCAGGACCACCTTCAGTTACTCCAACAACGTGTGTTTGGGACTCCACCGTAAGCAATTAAAACTATGGATTAGCACTTTTCAAATTTCGTAATTTTCATGACTCGTCCGATAAAAGCATTGATCGTATCTGTAGAGACTGAATTCGAGTGAACTGTTCACTAAATATCAATATTATTATCTCAAGAGATCAAGGCTTTAAGCTCAAGCAATTCTGTCAGAATTTTACCATGCCTGTCATACAAAAGAATTCACTTCTGCGCTGAATTTACTCTTTAAATTTGCATGCCCGTCACAGTGAAGTTTAACTGAAATTTCTAACACTGCATTAATTTAACCACTTAAGTAAAAAATCTATAAATAATTGCTAACACGAAAAAAGAAGGAAATTAAGTTTCAATCAACCTCAAGGTTCTTTTGATCACTGTTAATGCTGTTAAGTGTCCGTGAACTCGAGTGACCTTTTCAGCAAGTATCAATACTTTGCCTCCAAGATCGAGGTCTGGAACTATTTCCGAGACCACCTTCAGTTACTCCAACAACGTGTGTTCGGGACTCCACCGTAAGCAATTAAAACTATCGATTAGCACTTTTCAAATTTCGTAATTTTTATGACTCGTCCGATAAAAGCATTGACTTAATTTTATACGAGAAGTAAAAGTTTTACTGCACCCAACTGCACCGGTTTATGTTCGGCGAGTGAAGGTTTTTATCGCGTCGCATAAAGTCGTAAAAGATGGAGGAAATTGGCTATAAAGGCTGAGCGGATCGCTCCACAAACAAAACGTTGTGACAATGGCAGATTATTTACAACCTTCGGACGAAGCCGGTAAAAGCTCTTGCCCATAAAATCCATCGAACGATATCAAATAGGTGTGCCGATAGCGGAAAATGGCTCCCCTTGCTTCAATTTTGACCTTAATTGAGGTGATCTCCTTCCTGACTTCGTTGTTGCAAGATCTCACCTATCCCTGCCTCACGCCCGATGTCAGAAAGAAACAACACATTCTCTGAGAAAGGGTCATGCTTCTTCTTTTGTTCTGACACCCTGAGTAAATTAGTAAAAACGCCTCATTGTGGCAAAACCTTTATTTAGGATTTTTTTTCTTTTTCAGAGAAAGCGTTCATTTTAGTTTTAGTATTTCTAATCACTAAAAAAGTAAAATTTTTTTCAACGGTTTAGAATTTCTGGAAACATCCTCCCGTCCTCAGCTTCCGTTTTATATAAACTATTTTTGTTTAGACACTTAAAGAAATCTAGCAAAATCTTTCTTCCGAGGGAAAAAAATCAAATTTCTAGCCATTGTTTGATAAGGTACATTTATGTACGTCTTTAAATGTGAATGTTCCTCTAAAAACAAGATAAAATGGTGGATGTTCTCAGTGTTAAAAAAAAGGAAGGTGATGAAAAATGGAATGGGGGCGCAAAATCTTACATGAGAAGTATTGCTTGTTCATTATGGCTGGAGTGCGTACAAAGGCGAAAGAGGGGTCGTGGTAGGACATTGAAATTTTTGGTAGGGCTGTTTTTAGGGGCTCTTTTCATTGAGGGGGGAGGAGGTTGCTCTCAAGGGGGATTCCATAATATTTAGGGAAAGGGCTGAGCCCTTCCTATTGGAATAGGGAGATTTTCCGATTAAGAAATATGACATTTCTCTCACTCCTTTTAACAATGTCATATCTCAAAAAATGCGATTTTTTTGGAGAGAGCTATTTTAAAGTGAAACTATATGCATAGCCATTGATTGAACTTTTTTTTATGCATACGATTTTTTTCAAGAAAATCTAATGTTTTTTTCTCTGTCACAAAAAAAAGACGTAAAAATGTGTACGGTTTAAAAAGATACGTTTTATAATTGACGTTCTTGCATTAAATTTCAAAGATAATGATATCTAAAATGACATATAATCAGCGATATCTAATTTCAAAGATAACTAAAAATATGTCGTTATTGTACACTGCAAAAAATAAACTGTTGTTTTTACTGGGTAAGTGTGGTAGATAAGGTTCCAATTTAAAACTGTGAAATGTACAGTAATAAACTGTAAAATTGCTAATTTTGCAGTAATTAACTGTAAAATCGCTAGTTTTACAGTTTATTACCGTGCATTTTACAGTTTTAAACTGGAATCTAAGCTGCCAGTATTATACTATAAAAACAAGTTTATTTTTTGCAGTGTAACCAATCGTTTTCCTTACAATGCAGGCAATACCGACGTAAAAGCAAATAGTGTGTGCTCTGGATTAAAAATTAAGAATGAGAAATGCACTCCTTTGTATGCAATACTGTTTTTAGAACAAATAATATCATCTTTTCCTAAACGGCACTCGTTAGGGAATATACTATACTGCAAAAAATGAGCTGTTGTTTATACGGTATAATTCTGGCAACCGAGGTTCCAATTTAAAACTGTAGAATTCACGGTAATAAACTGTAAAACTAGCAATTTTAGTTTCTTACTGTAAAGTTACCAATTTTACAGTTTATTGCCGTAAAATTAACCTGTATTATACTGTAAAATAACAGTATAATAATGGTGGCAGAGGTTTCAGTTTAAAACTGTAAAATACGCTTTAATAAACTGTAAAAGTAGGAATTTTACAGTTTATTACAGTAAAATCAGCAATTTCGCAGTTTATTACTGTAAAATTAGCAATTGTTACAGTTTATGACTATAAAATTAGCTGTATTATACTGTAAAAACAACATTCATTTTTTACAGTGTACTAATTCATGGGCAGTTCAAAAATAGCCATAACTCAAAATCATTAATTTATGAGGTATGAAGTTCTTGAAAGGAGTGAGCGATATATATAGATGACGAGATCGTACGTAGGTGCGTGCGCAGATGTACGTATGCGAGTTCTTTTTATTTTAATTAATTTGATTTATTTATTTATTTTTATTTCTTATAGTTAAAGACGAAGTAATTAAGCATTTCTTCTTCAAGATGAAGTAGGATCAGAGAATATATAAAACTGCATTTATTGTCTAAAAATTATCTTGAGGTACTCCCAAAATTGGTTACATTATTCCCATGAGAAAAAATATTATTGATGCTCTCAATTTTAAGTTTTCGTTTCCCATAAATTATTCTTACATGATAAAATAGTGAAACATGCAATGGTTACAAATCCCTTCTTATATTTCTTCCCCTTAAGTTTAGAAGCAAATGATTTCTAGAGGGAAAAAATGCAGAACATTCCTTTTAAAAAACGTCACGTAACTTATCTTTAAAATATGAACACTCTAAGGTTCAGACTTTGATCGTAAATAATGCTTAGAAGTTGCATCGGAAAAAATGACAGTTTTTTTTCTTTCTGCTTCATTGTTAAAGGTACTAAAGATTGTTCCTGCCAAACTTTCCAATTAGCATCCAGCTGAGCCTAGAATGCAAAATGTAATTCTTACGTGATCTACACAGATTCTTTTTAGCCCTTAACCCTTTAAAACCGATAATGTTACGGTAATGTCTTCGAAACCTGATCAGGTATGATAAGAAGTGGAACAAGGTCAAAGATCAGTTGCTTTTTTATCATTCATTTCTTAATTGCTCGAGAACGTAAAAGGTTGATTTACAAGGCAAGGCACAGAAGAGACATGTCTTAACAGAGCAGAGTACAACAATATATCTTCATTAAGCGATGCTCGAACTCCAAGAAAAAAATTAAGTTGACTTCGGATTCTAAATCTTTTAGTGATATTGTGAAGTATTTCAGTTTTATCAAACAAAAAGTTATCTTTCGCTAAATTCTTTGACAGTGGTTTTTCTTTTTTAACACCAAAACCAGCTAAAATATGTTGCAAGTTAAAAAAGAAAAAATAAGGCACAATAATTGTTTCACAATCATAAACGGCGAAGATACAGTCGTATTATTTACCAAAAATAATCCATGCAGCTCAAAATGCAGCTCAAAATTTTGAAATCCAAAACAGCGATGCATCGGCATATAAATGTTTTCCGAAGCCGATGGGGCGATGTTTTCTCCAATTTATCATCAGCCGCCCATGCAAATGGATAACTTTTTCAACCATCGGCTCAGATGCATCAGTCGAGCCTTACTTGATGTCTTGAAAATGAATTGAAAAAGGTGTAGATACACGTAAGGAATGCTATGACAGAAGAGGAAATCCTGGCTGCGCCAGTGTAGTGGGGAATGTTAAAGGTATAAAAGGACACTGTACCATTGTATCCTTATCAACATGTCCCGCTGTACCACCAAAGCAGTATTTTTAAATCAAAAGTCAAAAGTTTCACAAAATTTATTAATGAAAAAAAAATAGATGTTTGCAATTAAGAAAGAATCATCTTTAAATTAGAGCATTAATATTGATTATTGAATAAAAATTTATACCTTAAGTTTAAAAAAGTAAAACTTTCATAAATTCTACCATAGTGACAGCAAAAATTAAAAAGGATACAGCTTCTCTACAAATTGAAATGCGGCACAGTATGTCTCCACAGAATTGTCAAAGATATCAACTAAAATATATATTTTTTAAAAATATATTTTAACACTTGAATTGTAAGAAAAAAATCCATTTTCTTCACTGTGATCCGTGTCTCATTGTGCCCCCGATTTCCCCTATATCTACGCTTGTCCGATAGCCTACAATCTGAAAGGAAAGACATGGAAGCTTACGTGTTAAGGCGTTTAGAATCTGGCGGGTTTTTCTTTTAATATAAAGTTTGACCTGTTCTTACTATACTTTAAGAAAAAGTCGGTATTTTCACGAAAAAAAAGTAAAACCGAAAAAACAAATTCCTAAAAATCAGGTTGAAACTGCGCGGTCAAACTGATCGGTTAATATGGGGGGAGGGGGGGGGGTTCAGGGGCGCTAAGAAAATTTTATCCCTTCCTCCCTCCTCCATGAGGTCAGAACGTACACAAGAAAAATTTTAAATTTTGAGATTTTTGGATTCACTTTTACGAATCGAAGACGACGCTTAGGGCATACTAGAAACTCTCAGAATCACTTCTGTGTGTTATCTAGTCTTCACTCATCTACAGTTTAGTTTCAAAAATTACCAGAAAATTGGGGTAATTTCGTTGAATTTTAATTTTACCATGTTTTCTTTTACTCCAAACACTCTTTATCTGAGCTTATGTCTCATTTAAAGAAAAATAAATGTGATTATTCTTGAGAAGATATTTTTCCTCGCATTCCATTTTTCTGTATTTTTGACGTTTTCAGCAAGAGTAGGGAATTTTTCGAAATTTTAAGATCGTTGTGCATTGTTAGATACGATCGGATTTCAACAACTTTTTTTGTTTTTTAAGCCCTCAGCGATTGTAACTTTTCAGTCCTACAGATTAAGCGAAAACATTCAAGCAAAAGTTTTAAAAATGACAAAGAAATGATTGGATTCTGAAGTTGTACGAATGCGCACTGGGCACGTAGGGTGGTCACAAAAATCAATTTTCGAATTTCTTTTGCGGCACCCCTCTAAAATGTGCCAATGGGCTAGAAAATGAGATTTGCAAAGTTTTAGCTTAATCGGATAATATTAACACGTGCCGCAAAGAGGGTAAAGTTAAGAAAAACTGCGATTTTTAGCCAAAAATTGTAGTTTTTACTCTGTAAAACCAAAACTACTGATCCTAGAAGCTTTACTTTGGTCTCATTTTGTAGGAAATTTTATTTTCGTTAAGTCTAATCTTATTTAAAGTTTCGAAAAAAATGATTAAATATTTTTCAGAATTTTCACAAGTCAGGCTGCAACGCAAATCCTCGAAATTGCAAGTAACATGAGGAAATTTTTTTTTCAACTTATCTTTTGAGGCACCCCCCTAAAATGTGCTAATAGACTAGAAAATGTGATTTGAAAAGTTTTAGCTTAATCGGATTGTATTAACACGTGCCTCTAAATGGGTAAAAGTTACGAAAAACAGCGATTTTTAGCCAAAAATCGTAGTTTTTCCTCTGTAAAACCAACACTATTCATCTTAGAAACTTTATTTTGGTCTCATTTTGTAGGAAATTTCATTCTCATTAAGTGCTATCCCATTCATTTTTGCTATCATGTCCAAAGTATTTATTTGGCATTTTTCAGGTTAAATCGTAGAGTATATCAGAAATAAGACATTTTCATGCAAAAACCTAAAAAGCATTACAATATTCAATTACATTTATTTGCTTATTGTTGGATTTACTTTGTCAATTAAAAAAGGGGTATTTTCGCGGTACTTTAGAAATAAATGAAACAAATTTCTGTGTTAAAATAGAGGAATTAAGGGGCTAAGACGGAAAGCAAAGAGTTAAAATGACAACAAAAGCTAATGCACCTTTATACTTATACTGTTAAATTATATAACATCATTTTACTACTCTTTAGCACTTAATGAGAATAAAATTTCCTACAAAATGAGACCAAAATAAAGCTTCTAAGATGAATAGTTTTGGTTTTACAGAGGAAAAACTACGATTTTTGGCTAAAAATCGCTGTTTTTCGTAACTTTACCCACTTTGAGGCACGTGTTAATATTATCCGATTAAGCTAAAACTTTTCAAATCTCATTTTCTAGTCTGTTGGCACATTTTAGGGGGGTGCCTCAAAAGATAAGTTGAAAAAAAAATTTCCTCGTGTTACCTGCAATTTCGAGGATTTGCGTTGCAGCCTGACTTGTGAAAATTCTGAAAAATATTTAATCATTTTTTTCGAAACTTTAAATAAGATTAGACTTAAAGAAAATGAAATTTCCTACAAAATGAGACCAAAAGAAAGCTTTAGGATTAGTAGTTTTGGTTTTACAGAGTAAAAACTACAATTTTTGGCTAAAAATCGCTGTTTTTTTTAACTTTACCCTCTTTGCGGCACGTGTTAATATTATCCGATTAAGCTAAAACTTTACAAATCTCATTTTCTAGCCTATTGGTACATTTTAGGGGGGTGCCGCAAAAGATTAGTTGAAAAAAAAATTTCCCCATGTTACTTGTGACCACCCTACGTGGGCAGGCTCGTTGCGCGATTTGGACGATAAAATTGTCTTTTAAGTCTTCATCATTCATAATTTTCAGCGCTATGTTGACTCGAAAATTACAGTTTTGTTTACTTTTTCTGTTGCTTCACCCTAATGTGTTTTTGTGTATTTAGTATATTTAAAATGGTGCTTGGCCTTATTTAGTGAAACAAAGGATGAATTTTTTCTTTGCTCCGTTAAGGTAAAATAGTAGTACAAACCATAAGTTCTTGATTTTGAAATATTAATATTTTATTGCAGCTTTCACTTTTTAAAAATAGTAATAGCAATAAAGAAAAGACAAATTTATATCCATTCAAAAGAATAGTCGTGAAAATATTCAATTTCTAATTAAGTCTTAGTTTACAAATTGTTTTGTAAAAAGTTCTTAGTAAAATGTCGCTTTCGTCAATTGTTTCTACCAGAATCCACGATTTTTATCTAACTGAGATTGAAAATTTGCTTAATAGATGTCAAAAGGCTGTTAATAAGGAGGTAATTATATCGTTGATTAAAAATAAAAACTTTATAAAAATGTATTTTTGGGGGAAAAAAACTTTGTTTAATAGTGCCCCTAGTATTTCTTTACCTGATAAAATATTTCTCTCTTGCCTTGTTACTCTTTAAAAAGTTTATATTGCAGTTTCGTAAATATCCATGATGTGTTTTGCACTGCTTGAATACTGAATTTGGACTTCGTGCCGGATCAAGGTGAACCACATAGTACTTCAGAACAAAATGAGATTTTGTACCTAACTTATTGAAGATATTTAAGTCTAAATTCAACCATATATTGACAAAAAGCCATTACTAAGTAAATACTATATGACCACGGATACTGTGGAGTGGAATTGACCAACTTCCAGATAAGACGAGTCTATTTGCAACAGGGGGGAAAACGAAAACAATTGGTTCTCGTGTTTGTTCATTTTAATTGGATTATGTCTCATTTAGAAGCTGGCCCACATCTGCAAAAGTTGGCATCACTAAAAACTGATAGATGCGTCCATTTCCGGCTATAAACCGGATGTTAGCCTTTCCATCTCATCCGTTGGTCGAACAGTAGTGTAACAATTCTCAAATTCGTTGCTGAAATCATTAAGCAAATCAGAAGTAAAATGAAAATAGTTACTTTGGGAGTTTATAAATCTTAAAATTATAAGTCCACTTAATTGAGTGATTCCATACCAACTAATCAAACAGGGGTCGCACGACCGACTCGGATTTTCTTTAAATTTGGCACACAGGTTGATTATATAGAGGCATGAAAAAGTCCAAATTTTTGGGTTCTGCTCCACCTTTTTTCTGAGATACATTCCCTCAAAGTTTGTTCGCCCTGTCAAAATACTAAACAAGTAATGTTATTTAATCATTTTCTATAAAAAATTGTACTCATGCAATATAAAAGTGTTTGGCATTTATGGAAACTAGTTTCTCCAGGCATTCAGAAAAAAATACTAGAACGTTCATAATGAAAATTGCTAAGGTGCAGGGCTCTTTGAAGTTGTCACCACAAAAACTTGATTTTGCCGATTTTGCAAAAATTGAGGAATTTATTCCAAAAAAAGGAAGACATAACCATAGATTTACTCACTTTCTGGTAGTGTACAGACAGGGCCCGATTAACCTCTGAAGTTAGGGGAAGCTCATTCTCCTGTAGGGGACCCCCACTTTTCGTTTAAAGAAAATTTTCGGAAAAATCAGCACGTTGAAACAAAACTCACTAATGCTACAAAGATTATTCCTAAGGCCCAGCAAAATTCAGATTAAAGTTTAGCCTATATGCTACCATTATAATTCTGAGCAAATGCAGGTGATTTGTCATTGAATAAGACTTATCACTTTGTAAAATTAGCATAAAAATCCAGAGAGCACAGTTCTGCCAAACTATATTGAACAAATTATCTTTAAAATCGAATTAAAATGCGTGAACTGGAATTTTTAAGCAGTTTTCCTGTCATTTTTGGGCCCTTTGAAATTTCTGAGGGGAAGCTCAAGCTTCCCGAGCCTTTTGGGTAATCCGGCCCTGTGTACAGATGTTTACTATAAATGATTACGCAATGAATTACTTGGGTTTCACAATCCTTCTTGGAAATATTTAAACTTAAAGATAAGCCATAAGGCAAAAACATGCGATTTTGTTCATCTTGGCAGCCATTTTTCTCATAAAGGGGGAGCAGTAGACACTTTAATTTTTTTTCAAAACAAGCTACTGATATGTTAGAAAAATTCACGGGAAAAAGTTTACTTTTGGTTATTTCTTGCATTAAGAAATATCCTTCTGACAGTATATGCATGTTTTTCGCGACGATCATATGCTTTTGTTCCCCCTCTCATGGACTTAAAATTAATTAAACCAAAAAATAATGATATATTTATTAATAGCTGTATTATCTACCCAATATGTCATGAAATTTAATTTATTAAATCATTGAACAATAAATTAGATATTTGATGAAAACAAGAAATAGAATTTCTCCGATGCCTGAGCATTATGCATTCATAATTATAAAGTACTAAAGAATTTCTTGAAAAATCAATTAAAATAAAGGAGCTCTGAATATTTATCTCATAAGCAATACCCAATCTTGTGATTGGGATATTCCTGATTGGCTCTAAACAGGAGGATACCCTTGTTCTTTGTTGCAGTATTATTTTGCAGAAAATAGAATGTATGCTTCATGGTATCTGTGAACTAGTATTTTAGTGAGTAAACTAATTCTTGTCAGTTCTTATCATTGCACAGCACATGCAGGTTTTATAAAAATCAGTAGGGGAATAATTTAGTTGTACTAATTTTAATTCTTTAAGCATTGCTTTATATTAAATTTTTATTTAATAATTTTGTAAATATTTAACTGTTAATAAGGTAAAATGGAATTCGATGCTGTAATTAATAGCTCTTTATCACCATGCTCAGTTAGTTGCCCATCAAATGAAATTTGTCATAAAATATCCTACATCAAACGAAAAGGCCTCATTTATTTTCCTGATACTCATGTGATATTCAAGAAATTCTGCAATTAAAAACAAGGAATATCCCAATCACAAGATTGGGTATTGCTTATGAGATAAATATTTAGAGCTCCTTTATTTTAATTTTTTTCTCAAGAAATTATTTAGTACTTTATAATTATGAATGCATAATGCTCAGGCATCGGAGAAATATTATTTCTTGTTTTCATCAAATATCTAATTTATTGTTCAATGATTTAATAAATTAAATTTCATGGCATATTGGGTAGATAATACAGCTATTAACAAATAAATATATCGTTATTTTTTGGTTTAATTAATTTTAAGTTCATGAGAGGGGGAACAAAAGCATATGGTCATAGCGAAAAACATGCATGCACTGTCAGCAGGATATCTCTTAATGAAAGAAATAACCAAAAGTAAACTCTTTTTCCGTGAATAGCTAACATATCAGTAGCTTATTTTGAAAAAAAATTAAAGTTTCTACTGCTCCCCCTTTATGGGAAAAATGCCTGCCAAGATGTCCAAAATCACATGTTTTTGCCTTATGGCTTATCTTCAAGCTTAAATATTTCCAAGAAGGAGTGAGAAACCCAAGTTATGCATTGTGTAACCATTTATAGTAAACATCTGTAGACTACCAGAAAGTGAGTAAACCTTTGGTTATGTCTTCCTTTTCTTGGAATAAATTCCTCAATTTAGCAAAATCGGCAAAATCAAGTTTTTGTGGTGACAAATTCAAAGAGTCTTGTACCTTAGCAATTTTCATAATGAACGTTCTATTTTTTTTTCTGAATGCCTAAAGTAACTAGTTTCTATAGATATACAACATTTTTATATTGCATGAGTACATTTTTTTAATTAAAAATGATTAAATAACGTCACTTTTTTAGTATTTTGATGGGGCTGACAAACTTTGAGGGCACTTATCTCAGAAAATAAGTGGAGAAGGAACCTAAAAGTTTGGACTTTTCCATGCCTCTATGTAATCAACCTGTGTGCCAAATTTAAAGAAAATCCGAAAAGGTCGTGCGACCAACTTTTCTTTTTCCAGGTGAGTTGGTATGGAATCACTCAAATGCAAACTTTGTTGTCATTACATAATCATATGATGCCTCAATCTAAAACAGAAATAAATCTTTTGATGTTTGCTTTGCAAGGGAAACACAAGACAAGTTATCTCAAGGTACAAATCTGTCACAAGTTACGCAACTTTTTTTTACTCTCTGAAAATAAATGGGTATGAAAAATTTGACTATTTGTTAGCGAATAAAATCGTGTTTATGTTCACCTCAGCGTGTTTTATTTACCGCAGTGATTATGAGTGAAATTAAAATCGATTTGTTTTCCGATGTTGTTGATGTTATGCTAATAAGCCGTAATATACGCAATTAGTTTATAATTTGGTTCTGGTAAAATGACACTTAAACTGGGACGGACTCATTTATTTCTCTGTTAAAACAGGAGAAATTCTTAGTTCAGTAAAATGCTAGTAACCATTATCGGCAAAACAAACTGTATTTTTCATACCTATTTTAACGAACTAATTAGGGATGCACCGATAAGCAAATGGGCCGATTACCGATGACCGATTAATCGATTGTTGATAATCGGCTGAGCCGAATAATGATAAGAATGATTAATTTTTATACTACCAATTTTACCATCACTGTTTTTACGTGTTTTTACGCGAAAACACTCGTTTTAGCAATTTACAATATTGAATTAAAGTATAATAATCAATATTCTTCCTTTAAAACAGTTATCTAAAGAAAAAAATTGAAACTTACCAACGATGAAAGATTGACCATTTGTTTTGCCAAAAGTTAAATATTCCATTTCCAACTTCAAAGTGCTGCCTAAACTAAAAATACTACATTCTTGACACAAAATTAGTATAAATAATAAACTTCTAACATTTTTAAACCGAAAAATATGTAAAACAGACGCATTGCTGTAATTTGATTTTTCCAACGCTTTTCCACACTTGCATGGAATTGCCCAACTGTAAGGATTATTATTACTGTTAATAAAATTATTCACCCTAATTTCTTATTGAAGGTATACTTTGAAGAATAATATTTAAAAAACATTTTTTGACCGATCAATTCGACCGATTTTGCCGATTATAGTCGATTAATCGGCATTGCCGATTAATCGGTGCATCCCTAGAACTAATAGAATCTGTTGGAAGTCAGCTTAATAGAACTCGACTATAGACTGCTTAAAAGGTTCTACAGTAACGGTGAAGACATGGAACTCTTTGATTGTCTTCGCTATGTTGCCTAGTCTTCATTTAATAATAGGGTCATTCCATATAAAATCAACAAATTTTCAGAAATTTTCGTGCCGCGCCATTTTTAATTTTGATGATACTTGGTAGGTGATATGAACCGAGATTCTGTACATCCAAACTTTTTTATTTTTTTCTCGAAAAAATTTTATTCTCGGGATATAGCCATTTTTTTGCTCCGCTGATGAGTAAAATTCGGCATTTTTGATCTTTTTTCTAAGAGCTCTGGTAAATTTATTTAAAATGGTAGAAAGATCAAACATGACTTATTTTAAAGCTAAAAGAATGAACTTTGATTTGTGCATAATAAAAACGGTTTGAGTTAAACCTAAATATAAATTTTCCCGGGTCAATTCGCGGTTCAAAAAGTGTCGTTTTCATCATTTCAAGCATGAAAAAGTATATGAAAGACTGACAGTGGGGTTCTATTTTTTTTTCTCTTATACCTAGTTATAGATACTACAAGCACAGAAAAAAATAAGATGATACCAGTAGTCTTTCATTATGAAAAAATTGTTTAAACTTGAGAAAAAATGAAAGTTGGCCCTTTTTCACTCCCCAAAAACGGCCTGTGGAACAGGTAGTAAAAATTTACAAATGCATGGAGTAAAAAGGTGTTACATTGTCTTTTAAAATGAAATAAAAACTGTTTTGTTATTCCAATGCATTAAAGAGATATAAGCTTTCAAACTATGAGAAAAAATGAAAAATATAATTTTTCACTCCCCAAAAACGGCCTGTGGAACAGGTAGTAAGAATTTGCAAATGCATGGAGCAAGAAGATATTACCTTGAAGTTTAAAAGGAAACAAAAACCGTCTTGTTATTCTTAAGCATTAAAGAGCTATAACCCTCTGAAAATTGAAAATTTATGCAAGAATTTGTTTTGGCATAAGTTAAAGCAGTTATGAACACAAAGTATTTTTATGCCAGAACTGCAAGAGGGCCATTCCATGAAAAGTGAAACCAATTGGTCAAAAATTCATATTGAAGTTATGTTGCTATGTTATACATCATTTTAAAGCTTAAGATGTATATTTTAAGAATCCTGCATTGGTTTTTTGGTGAGAGTTAGAATAATACTTGTTTTCTTAGTTGGAAGTGCGATATTCACGAACTTGTAAAAAATCAGAAAAAAGAACACATTTTCAAATGCATATTTCTCATCGAAAAATAAAAACAAAAATAACTACTTGTAGCACAATTTTAACTACTAAGACGGTACTATAATAATATGTATTCGTTAATTTCTTTTAAATTGATCTAAATGGTGTAATTGAAGATTGAAAAAAAGAAGTTTGATGTTACGTCTGTAACAAAAAAGAAGCAAAAGTTGTCATTACGTCCTAAAAAATCAAAATTAAAAAAAACCCTTAATGGTCCTTTTGGCAAATTCTTAGAGTAATTGCCCACCATAGTTAAAAATATTGCAAGTGATTTAGTTTTTAAATTAATGCTGTTACAGACGTAACATTTCGGACATAACAAATGGCTCTATGTTACGTCCGTAGCAAAAGTAAATTTCCAATTAAATAGGTAAAAAGCACAGGATGAGCAATACATGTATATAGCATAATATGGTACGAGTACTAAAGTTTCTGGTATTCTTATTTTGAAATTTTTAATTATGTCGGCATGTAATTGAAATTTATTTCTTAAGATTAATAAAATACACATATGGTATAACTGATTGTAATTTATACCTCAACTGGCATTTTTTTGCTACGTCACATGGAAAGGGAGCTGTGGATGGAGTTCGGGGTATGGTCAAGTACCAAGTTTGGCAGAGAGTAAGATCTAGAACAGCATTTGTCAATGACGCGCTTTCCTTTTTTCAGTGTGGAATCTCCATTGCAGAAAAAGTTAAAATTATTTATATGCCCCAGGAAAATGTTTTAAAGATGACGCCAAAATTGGAAGAACGGTGGGCTAACATCGCGAATTTGCCAAAAGCCCGCGAAATGCATTGTTTTCGAACAGAATACGAAAATGCCGTTCGAATTTCGAGAACGTCGGACGAAAAAGGACAAATTTTTTCATTCAAAAAAAAAAAAAAAATAATTATCAAAATTGACCAACTGTCACCAAGAAGGTTAAATTTTAGTTTGGTACTAGTATTCTGCTATATCATCCAACATTTTCAAATTTTTAAGTTCTCCTAAGACCAATCACTGATTCCAGGGAGGAATTTACTTTTCCCGATTTTTTTATGTAGCAGCCCCATTATGCATTAATTTTAAGAATACAAATAAATAAATTTGTGTGAAGGCCCTTCTAAACTTTTCTTGTGTCAATCTTTCTTGGAAATAATTGTCTTAAGATGCATTAATTTATTGTTACATATTGACATATCGGCATATGCTCTCAACTCCCCCATACTTACCCAGATTTTCTAAAACTGTTACAGTATAACTTAAAATATTCAAATAATGTGTTAATTAATGCTACTGTATTGTTTTAGCACAAAAATCTTTGTTTATTCCTGCTTTAAAATACTGTTTTCTACTTTCAAATCAGAGATGTTACGTCTGTAACACCACTTTGTTTCGTCCGTAACAAGTTTATGAATTTTTTTTTTACAAATTCGGCAGTCAAAATCCACACATTCTTTATGGTTTTAGAAAGCTTGAAGTCTCTAGAACACGTATTTAAAAAAAAAGTTCAAAATTTCCGTATAATTCAGAGGAATATTGTAAGTTGTATGACATAGTCGAGTTTTTGCTGTTTTGTGAATTACGTCTGTAACAGGCAGTTTTTAATTTCTGTATTTTTTTTGTAATTAAGCAATCTGCACGCAAATTTAATGTAGCATAAACATCATCAAGTTACACTACAGGAAAAAAATTGAAGACTTTCATCAGCCCAAACCAGAATTATTTGTGTTCAAAGTCTGCGATTGTTACGTTTGTAATGATGGAATTGCCCAAGAGTAAAAATGTGTATCATTAAATATAGAATTCGAAGTATATCGTAAAATGTCTGATTTATTTGTGTTGTAGAAACATTTGAAAAAGTTGTAATTAAAAGGTTTTTTAGTGTCTCTGTTATCAGAGTTTTCTTTTGATTTGTAATGGATGTACATCTAAATATTATGAAGATAAACTCTAATAAATAATAAATTAGCAAAAATCCCTTTTAGTTGTAGCTGTTTCGAAAAAATGTAGAAATTTCGGATTTTCGTAAAAAAAAATTGTAACTTCATTCAAATGTAAATGTAAAGCTAGAAACTTCTTAGCGACATGCAATTAAATTTTAAACCAATTTTAATTGATGTGAGGATATTCAGATCACAGGTTTTAAGTACAACTTTTTCCGATGCGTCAACATTACAAATAAATTACAACCATTTTACGATATATTTTGAATTATATATTTAATGATACATATTTTTAGATTTCTTGCATGAAAAGACTTTATTTATGTTCATAATTGCTTTAACTTATACCAAAAAAATCTTCCATGATATTTCAATTTTCAGAGGGCCTTGTCTCTTTGATGCCTGGGAATAACAAGATAGTTTTTATTTCGTTTTAAAGGGCAATGTAACACCTTCTTCCTCCATGCATTTACAAATTTTTACTAAGTGTTCCACAGACTATTTTTGGAGAGTAAAAAGGGCTATTTTTAATTTTTCCCCCAAGTTTAAGGTATTTTTTCATAATAATCATCTTACTTACCAGGAAAGTACTCGACTTAAGTAATAATGAAAAAAATTAAAAATGGTACCATTCGAAAGAGCATACTGAGACATGTCTTTGACCCAAAGATCAAGTGCCCTCGTCCTCTCGTTTTTGAGATAAGGGGTCTTAAAGTCGGCCGAAAATGAGCCAAATTTGAAGACTTGGCAAGAAATTGAAGCAAGCTTCAGATTCTCCCTTCCGCTGCTTGCTTGCCATCGCATCGTTTCCATGTTTAGTCATTTGCAAAAAAAGTAAGATGTTTTACGTTAACCCTTTACTTGTATGAGCTAAAATAAAGAATGCTGGTCAAGACTATGATGTGGAAAGCAGAGAGCTTTATCCAGAGGAGCGAAAACTTTACAAAGAAGTTAAAGTTTTATCTTTTTACGATCGATAACAATACATTTTAGAATTTTAGTTATTTGAAGTTTTTTTACTGAACTAAGTTGTATGTATTAATTATTATAAGTTAAAATATATTGCACGTGTTTCTAAATGAATAATTCGGGATAATTAAATAAGTATGAAAAGCAGCTAATATGAGCTCATGTACAAAAAATGAAAAATAATCTTTGGGGTAGAAATTAAATTGTCATGGATTATGATATCAGTTCTTATTGAAAAAAAATCGATACAAGAACTTTCACTATCTGCCAACTCTTAGTAAAAACATTTTTTTTTTTTTTAAATTGAAATCGAGAAAAAATAAATAATTTTTAAAAGAAAACGAATTAGTAAATATCAATAGCTGCAAAATTATATCCAAGTCGGAAATTACATCAATGGTAGAGGGAAATAATTATTTCCATTCTTAAAATATAATATTGGGGTCGGCATTCATTGTAAAAACCCCTGCCGTTCAAACAAATTGGTCACTGTAGCGAAAAGTCTCTAACGTAAATGTAAAACATATTGCATGTTAAATTCGTACTGTTTAAAAACACTAGAATAACTTTTACTAGTTCTGCTATATGTTCAACGGTAGGAAAAGATTAACAAAATTGAAATCAATACAAGTTTTAGCTTACTTTTCTGTAAAAGTAGAAAATAGGGGGGAAAAAATCATGAAAGAAGGCCTGATGCACTGAAAAAAAACGCTCAAAACAATTGAGTCAAAAAAGCACAACTTAATAAAAATAATTAAATACACAGAAAAATTTAAAATAGGAAAGTTGGGTTTTGAGCTTCGGAAACTGTGTACCTGTCAGTCTGTCTATTGGTCAGTTTTTCTGCCCCCCCCCCCCGCAATAACTTTTGACTCCCATATTCGACTTTTTGATTTGAATAATATTTCATTCAATTTCGAATTTCCAATTTTTCCCCCTGTCCTCACTTATAACTTTTGAAGGAGCAAGTTCGATTCGAGCGAACATTTTTTTTTTCGAAATATCTCAGAGAAAACACCTCATTCCTCTTTGATTTTTTTTATTTGAACACATTTTCATTAAATTTTGAGCATTTTTTTTTTTGAAAGACCATTCTTACATACCCAGTGATGCAATTGACAAAAATGTTTAGGGGAACTCACTTTGAGTTATAGGGGACCCACCAAAAGAAAAGTGGCTTGAAAAAATTTATATTTGGAATTTTTACAATTAAAAACCGTAACTATAGCCCCCCCCCCCCCATACTACAGAATTGTACGAACACTTAAAAAAAATATAATTTAAAAAAAAAACACGAAGTTCAGTTGTCACCTCCTGTTGACAAGGGCCCTTTAACAAGGGGGAATCCCCTTAAACAAGGGACCTGCTTTAATCGCAAATAGTAAAATAAAATTTAATTTTGATGTGTTGTTCAAGATTGTTTTCCCTCTTTAAAAAGCTCTCTGCTTTCCATGTCATAGGTTTGATAGTAGCTTTTTGCTTTAACTCGCACAGGTAAAGTAAAAGATTATTGTAAAGCCGTCTTTCAAAAGCTTTGCAGATGACCAAAAATGGGAATTAAGTTTCCCGTTGGACGCAAATTGTGTGACGTGAATTGATGCAACCGTGAATTGATGCAGTTAGTTTTCACTTCTCTACGTATTAGTGTTTTTTTTTTTTTTTTTAATATTTTGGTTGAAAAGGTGAAAATCTTCCGTACAGTTTTCTATGAATCAGCAAACTTTTAACGTGAAAAAGGAATTTCTTAGCATTAAACCCGAAATAAAACAACAAAAATCTTTTTTTTTTTATTTAACGGTAATCGATATGGAAGAAACACAATATCTTTAATTCTGTATGTTTCATGATCTTGATATTTTTTGCTCTAGAACGGCTTCCTCTATAACATTCTAAATGTATCCTTAAACATAAAAACATCCAAAGTACATGTGCATGGTCGTTTCGGAATAGCATCTTAACATGAATAACATTAAGAGTGTTTCATTAATTCTTTTGAAAGCAATCAAATAACTAAATCAAATTACCAGATAAATGAATTTGAATGAGAGTAACAGCAGAATATTAACTAGACTAATTAGAGGTCATCATCTGGTAATTTATCTCCCTGGAGGAAATGAGTTCGATAAACTAAACTGTACTTAATTAAAGACTAGACTATTCTACCAGGATGTGTTGTCCAACATAATTTAGCAAGGAGCATGGGTGGTGTGCATGAGTGTGGTCTCTTTATGGAATAAATGACATTAATAGTTACTTTTAAATAAAATGTAATAAGAAATGGAATGCGTCAAATAATCTTCTAGAGACGTACTGTCCGATTTTCTGAGGTAAAACCTTCCGTGTATTTACGCATGCGTCAGGTCTTCTCTAATTTTACCAAAATAGGGGTGTTAAGACAACAATACGGGGAAGAATAATAAGAAGCATTTTGAGCCGCATCAAACAACGTAGAACGATGCTAATTTCAAATACATAGTTTAGTTGAATATGTTAAAAGGATAGTAATTGCAAGTTTTCAATTGAAAACTTCGGAAAGTTCCCACTCACAACTCATCACCCCTTTTTTAAGTGGAATGGTTCGCGAGGGCTAGGCGCGGTTTTCACGGATAGACGGTAGGAGTGTGATTGTTGACGTTTTTGGTTTTGTTGATTTCACAATAGATTCTGAATCGGGCAAACTGAATCAGTGTGTGTTTAGAAAAAAATCTTTTTAACGAGGTTATGTTTTGTAAATAAACCTGAATTTATGTTACAATTGAAACGTGATGAATAGCGGTTTCAACTAGACGCCAAAGGTATTTCCCCCTTAGTGGTCTATTGCCATAATTAGTTTCAAACATAACTTATTGACTACTTGCTGAAGTTTTAAAAAAGCTTGAGCAGTTTGTTTCAAAAACTAGTCAGATGATGAAATTTCTAAACTTAAGAAAATATTTATGCATCATCACATCAAATTATTCAATTGCGATTACAATACTTTTCACTGAAAGAATTATATCTAAATTTGTATGCATTTCAGTATAAAGTACTGTCTAATTTTTTTTCGTGCGACCTCCACCGCATCTGCGCAAGCGCCAAGTCTCTTCTGACTTTCTCGAAACAGGGGGGAAATGCAACGAGGAATTAGCAAGCGAACAAAAGCTGAAGGCATCGGGAAGTGCGCATCCTAGACTTATCTCCCCTTTTTCAGATGGAAGCGTTCGTGACTGTCAGGCGCACAATACGCAAACAGACAGTATTGTAATCTTTAGAAAAGAATTGAACAACGGTAAAAAATACTTTTTTTAACTTTTAAAAAGCTTGTCTCTTAACTGGTTTTTTGAAATAAACTGTTCAGTTAAGGTTCCATTACTGATTTAAAAAATAAAACCACGAGTTAATTTTCATTGTGCGTTTTGCTTTGATTTAATTGGTCTTTTAATTTGTTTGAAGCAAAATGAGAAAATTTTTTAATAACTTATTATCTTAAGCATTTATTGCATTATTTTCAATCATTAAAATCGAATTATTACAAATATTTTGTCAGATGAGCTGCTTAAGTTATAGTTAGAGCCTAAAATTAGTTCATAGTTTCAAATATGAAATTACTTTATATTGGAAATATTATATAATTTTATGTATATTGTAATAATTTCACATTCGAAATTTATATCGGCCTCATAATTTATTGTCAGCCTATATTGGGCAATAATAATGATGGTATGTCTAACAAATTTTGTGGAGCTCATGAAAATTTAATTGACATTTTCTGATTTTCAAAGCTGTTTTCATTAAAAGTTGAGCGATTCAAAACTATCATTGTAATGCCAAAAGTGAAGTGATGTTAATATAACAATACCGTATTGATATTGCTTTGGCCCCTTTCTGAGTTTATTTCTAAAACTGACTTTTACTGTTATCAAAATATTATAAATAAGTTAATTCTGTGTTGTTTTTAAAATATGTATTTTATTTTAGCGAAGTTTTATTTTATGGCAGAAAATTATGAGTGTTGAAAGGGTAATTTAGACAAAGATAATGACTCAAATTTCTTAAAGCTGCATTTTATACTTTATGTTTAAAGTTGTACTTCAAAAAAAATGGTGGTATAATTTTTAATTATTTATACATGACAGTATTCAAGTCGAACGCATTGAACGAATATTGTTCAAGGTCAAAGCTTTTTCCTTTATAGAGTCCCATCTTCATGCAATAAAGGATCCTTGTTATTTCAAAACGTTGGCATGCAATTTTCATTGCACATTTTCACAATTTTTATTTCGTATCTGTCTCGAGTGTTTCGAGTATTATGCTGGTTTTCTTGTGAGCAAGATTTCGTGTACTTCAAGTAAATACTCTTTTTGTGCTAGTGCGTAGAAAAAATTATTATTATTATGTTTTAGTGTGTTTTCTTATGTATTACAGTTAACAGTGATATCTTTGACAGAGTGGCTTATTGCCTAGTCGTTTTACTTCAATGCCCGATGAGGCTCAGATTCAAATCCAGCGCTTCTTAGTGAATTTCAAGATGCAGAAGATTGGAAACTTACATGTCATATGATTATGTGAAATGTAAAGAGTCTCTTAAGCATACGGTCTTGAATACTTTAGGCAAAATTAAATTCTTTGCACAGTTTCGCACCGAAGAGAGCTCAGGTGTCTCCAATTGCCGGGGAAACCGAACGTCAAAAATTTGTGGTGATCGCTATCTGCTGGTAGAGGGACCACCTGAAAAATAGGATGTTACTTTCTGGAGGATGCACCAGGTCTGCGATTGACGAAAAATCAATACGCAGCACACTTATAACACAAAAAATAAAACTGGCATCTTTCGACAACACTAAATGACTTGCCACCGGGCATACAATTATTTTATTATTAAAATTGTTTTGACCTAATCATTTATTGACCGACAAATGAAGATAATAGCACATAAAGAGATAATTGATTAATTACGAGTGACATAAGTATCTTATTTAGAGTAAATTAATGTCAAGTATTATCAAACTGAAGTCTGCCAAAAGCTTCCATTTTGAAGAAATGAAGAACAAAAACGTGCTTTTCCGAACTGTCATTTTTATATCTCGCTGCTTTTAGACATTTTTTGCACGAGTCTTTTATTTCTTTTAAATTCCTGAAAAACTCCATTCCAGGTCTCGTTCTTTGTGTCTTTGATAAGCGTCTGATGGAAGTATTTCCAAGTCCAGTTCTCCCCCCCCCCTCTTCTATTACATTATCTTTCTACCAAAAATTGGGTCGCTTGCAGAATCCTGCCCATAAAAGTCTAGAAGCAAATGTCATGTTTTTCCAACATTTCCCCTTAGATACATTCACTTCAGATTTTCTTCAAGAAAATTATCTCAAAGAGGTATTTCTAGTCTGTTTTTTTCTGTTCCTCGACCATCAAATTAATATTTCAACATTTCCTGGTGTTAAAATAACATAATTGGGATTTTTTACGGTAGTCGGAAGTAGTTAGTAACAAGTTTGTCAGTAAGTTACTGTTTCGTAAAACTGCAAACTTGTCACACTATATGTATTTTTTACCATCTGAATATTGCTGTAGCACATTTTTTCCCAAATATCATCTTTATACAAAGTGCAGCAAACTCCCGATTATCCGTGGTCGGATTATCAACGGTTCGGATGATCCATGGTGTGTTTCGCACTTTTGTATTCATTTTTGCGTAACTTGGCAAGATTTTGTGATAAAAATATTTCAAATCCAAACGCTTAGTCAAAGTTTGACCTTGAATATTTTCAAAAGTATATTTTTAAAAATCTGGAAAATATATATACATTATTTCAGAGTGTGGTGTACAGAGGTAAAAATTTTGTGATGGGATGGCAATGGGATAATGATGAACAAAAAATGTCTGTATCTCTCTCTCTCTCTCTCTCTCTCTCTCTCTATATATATATATATATATATATATATATATATATATATATACACTGAAGTGACAAAAGTCATGGGATAGCAATATGCAAATTTTCAGATGGCAGTAGCATCGCATAGAACAGGTATAAATGCGCAGTGCTTTTACAGAGCTTTCATTTCTGTTCAAGTTATTCATGTGAAGAGGTTTTAACGTGATGATGACCGCACGACGTGAATTAACAGACTTTGAACGCGGAATGTTAGTTGGAGCTAGACGCATGGGTCATGCCATTTCGGAAATCGTTAGAGATTTCAACATTCCCATATCCACTGTGTCAAGAGTGTGCCGAGAGTATGAAATTTCAGGCATAACATCCCACCATGGACAGCGCAGTGGTCGACCGCCTGCACTTAAAGATCGAGACCGGCGACGTCTGCAAAGAGTCGTAAATTCTAACAGACAAGCAACACTGCGTCAAATCACCGTAGAAATCAATGTGGGACGTACAATGGACGTGTCTGCTAGAACTGTGCGGAGAAATTTGGATTTCTTGGGCTATTCCAGCAGAAGACCGACTCGAGTGCCTTTACTGACAGAACGACATCGCTTGCAGCGACTCTCGTGGGCACGTGAGCATATCGGTTGGTCCCTAGATGAATGGAAAACCGTGGCCTGGTCCGATGAGTCACGATTTCAGCTGGTAAGAGCCGATAGTAGGGTTCGAGTGTGGCGCAGACCCCACGAAGCCATGGACCCAAACTGTCAGCAAGGCACTGTTCAAGCTGGTGGTGGCTCCGTAATGGTGTGGGCTGTTTTTTCATGGCATGGACTTGGTCCTCTAGTGCGACTGGACCGAACATTGACTGGAAATGCTTATGTGCAGCTACTTGGAGATCACTTGCAGCCATTCATGGACTTCATGTACCCAAACAACGATGGGATTTTTATGGATGACAATGCGCCATGTCACCGGGCCACAACTGTTCGCAATTGGTTTGAAGAAAATTCTGGACAATTCCAACGAATGATTTGGCCACCTAGATCGCCCGACATGAATCCCATTGAGCATTTATGGGACACCATCGAGAGGTCTGTTCGTGCCCAAAATCCTGCCCCATCAACGCTTTCACAATTATGGACGTCTATCGAGACAGCATGGCTCAATATTCCTGCAGAAGACTTCCAACGACTTGTTGAGTCCATGCCACGTCGAGTTGTTGCACTTCGCCGGGCAAAAGGAGGGCCGACACGATATTAAGAGGTATCCCATGACTTTTGTCACTTCAGTGTATATATATATATATATATATATATATATATACACTCAGGCACATTGAAAATAGCGACCCAAGAAATAATCGTCGGATTGAAATGAAATTTAATACACATAATGATACAGATGAGAGACTCACTTGATCTCAAAATCAAGACAATTAAACTAATACAGGGTGAGCAACGACACAAATACAGGGAATCTGTACAATGTCGAAACTTGGCAAATAAGTACAGCGTAATGTGATATGCAAATGATCCAAGTTTTGTGCCATGCTCATACACGCCGAAATGGTGCTTAAATCAGGAAGGGGGTTCTTAACCGGCCAACGTTACGTTGATGATATTCTTCGACCCCATGTAGGACCTTTCCTAAATGGTCTCCCAGGGGCAATTTTCCAGCAAGATAATGCTCGTCCGCATACAGCAAGAGTTGCTCAAGACTTCCTACGTCATTTTCAGACTCTTCCATGGCCGGCCCGCTCCCCCGACTTATCCCCTATAGAGCATGTGTGGGATCAGCTAAAACGTCAGATGCCATCGTGTCACTCTGTGCGTGATTTGGAGTTGGCTGTTACAAATTTGTGGACCCATCTGCCTCAGGACAACATCAGGCGTCTAATCAACTCAATGCCGGACCGTGTGGCGGCATGTATTGCAGCTAGAGGTGGTCCAACGCGCTATTGAAGTTGCTCTGTATTTGTGTCCTTGCACACCCTGTATTCGTTCAATTGTCTTGATTTTGAGATCAAGTGAATCTCTCATCTGTATCATTATGTGTATTAAATTTCATTTCAATCCGATGCTTTCTTCTTGGGTCGCTATTTTCAATGTGCCTGAGTGTATATATATATATATATATATATATATATATATATATATATATATATATATATATATATATATATATATATATATATATATATGTATATATATATATATATATGTATATATATATATATATATGTATATATATATATATATATATATATATATATATATATATATATATATATATATATATATATATATATATATATATATATGTATATATATATATATGTATATATATACAGGGTGTCCACTCCTATTGTGGACCAATAGCTAATTTCTAAACCGTTAGAGATACGCATATAGTTCATTTAGGAAAAAATCTCCAAATTACGAAAGGAATTTTGGGTCTATTCAATGTTTTTCAAAAAATCAAATTTTGAAAGAGTTACGAAATTTAAATTTTTATACAGCCCCCCAGTCCTATCAATCATATTTAGTAAAACATTCTTGACACTGTAACATTTAAAACTAAAAAAAAATCACTGTTCTACCATAAAAATTGACAGAGTTATGACGTTTTGAAAAATCAAGATTTTGAAGGATTTCGCATACGGTCCCTTTAGTGATCTCTCGATGACGTCATGAAATAATGCAAAATCTTGATTTTTCAAAACGTCATAACTCGGTCAATTTTTGTGGTAGAAGAGTGATTTTTTTTTAGTTTTAAACGTTACAGTGTCAAGAATGTTTTACTAAATATGATTGATAGGACTGGGGGGCTGTATAAAAATTTAAATTTCGTAACTCTTTCAAAATTTGATTTTTTGAAAAACATTGAATAGACCCAAAATTCCTTTCGTAATTTGGAGATTTTTTCCTAAATGAACTATATGCGTATCTCTAACGGTTTAGAAATTAGCTATTGGTCCACGATAGGAGTGGACACCCTGTATATATATATATATATATATATATATATATATATATATATATATATATATATATATATATATATATATATATATATATATATATACCGTAAAATGGGGTTAATCGGAACACTTTTCAGCTTTGATTGTAAAAAAAGCAGTTAAAAGATTTTTTTTTAATTTGATTTTTTGGGTAAAAACTTCGGTCTTGCTTTACTTTTGATACTCCAAGCAAAGACAAAAGATTTTGAGCAATTATTATTAAAATATATAGCAAATTATGGGTGTTCCGAATCACCCCGCTGATAGGGGTCAATCGGAACACTTGTTAAAATTTTTATTTTTTTCAATTTAATCTGTAATAGGTCTCACAAACATGAGTAATATTGATGGGGGAGAATAAGAACAGGTAATTACTGTCAAATAAATGTATAATTTCAGTACCAGTAAACGTTTATAATTTGTGAAAATTTAAAATAATTTTGAACTTATGAAAAATGAAAAGTAATTTTAAGAAAAGCTTTTGAATTGAAATGCAAAGATTTAACATGAATGGAAGTCACTCATGTCGTCCACAAATATGTACTTGTCCTTAAAACTAGCAATTGTGACTTGGCTTAAGTTTTTTCATAACATCTTCTGGGATGAACTTTGTCTTTTCTTTAGTTTCTTGAAGTCTCTGGGCTTCGGGGAGTGTCCTGAAAGATTTTTTCGCTTATTCATCACTGTCTGTGTGCTGGACTTTTACTACATAAAGTCTACGTGACTTTTCCCCTCGTATTTTAAGTAAAAAGAAGTCTCTTGGAGAAAAAATCTTTTGAAATCTGCAACTTTTTTGTCATTCTAAGATCTACTTGCTCACGAGAAAGGATAAACAGTAATAAATCCTTGTCCCTGTCTTGATTAGAAGAATTGGGGTTAGAATCTTGATTTTTCAAACAATTTCCTTCAAATAAGTTTGAATTGGAACAACAGAACTAAGTGTTCCGATTCACCCCGCAATTTTTTTTCCCATGGCATTTTTCAGAATTCTTCACTTTTATGACACAATTTATAAAAAATGTAAATTTTAATGTGGTATTCTGTTGTTCAGATACATGTATAATTGAAACATACCACTTATAGTTTTTAAATATAAGAAGGTTTGTTCTTGCATATGAAGTTTTGCAGTCTATGAAAATGTGATGTTTTCTAGCATTCAACGTGCAGCCCTCTTTGGAAGCCAGTAGCGTTGCCAGATTGACAAAAGTATTTTTTTCCTACTTCCTATGATCTTACCTTTCTAAAAAAAAATTCATGGCGAAAAATACCCAATAGTATATTTATGAAGAATTTCTTTGTACGGTTGGGAAGTTTTGTTCCGATTGACCCCGCTGTTCCTATACACCCCATTTTACGGTATGTATATATATATGATGTCGTCGCCATCCCATCCTGAAATTTTTCTACATATACATCACAATGGGAAATAATACATATTTTTTTTTCCCAGATTTTGAAAAAACCTGTTTTTGAAAATATTCAAGGTCAAATAATGCTTTCTGTGACATTAAAATATTAATATCACAAAACCTTGCCTTGTTACATATTATATAGTACCTGGGGACCGAGCCCACTCGGTTTAAAAAAAAAAAAAAAGAGGTTTGTAAACTCGTGTTTTTTTCTAAAATGCGAAGTACTTATTTAAATAAACTTGAAAAGCATTTTAAAGCCTTTGGTTGCAATTACGCATTTGAGACAGCCGTAATTTGTTTAAAAAAACACAACCTTATTTAATATTTTGAAGCAAAAATGGGACACCGGTGTCCCACTGAACGAAACACCGATTTCCCATGAATATTTTACCTTTTACGCAGAAAGGGACACCACTGTTCTGTGCTGTATTACATAACCAGAAAATTATTAAAATGCTAAATATAATATTTTCCCTTATTTTACCGTAAATTAATGCAGAGTAATGAACAAAGTATGAAAAATACGTTGATAAAAATTCTGCGTCAAAGGGTTAATCCATGCTCACCGTAAAATCACACCCAATTTCATTTCATTTGGCGCCGAAGGCGCGGGAGGGGTTGATGAGAATATATGCAGAGTCCCTGTTCTCCAGTACGCATTTAGTCCAGTTGGTTTTGACTTTCACTTCACTTGACACTCCAAGGTTCCCCCCGTACATACCACAACTCGTGGTTTAACCGGGATGGGGCCTTGAAGAGCGCTCTGTTCATTTTTGAACAGACCCAAGGGCCGAGCAGACCCTTGGCCCAGCATCCCCTGAGGTATCGTTTCACTTGAAGGATTTTATGACCACGAACATTTTTAACGTCCCCCAGCCACCATTTATGAAGACTGTGGATCTTTGATCAGCTGGGCTTCCTCTATATGATCGGCCCGGGACCCTCCGGTTACGAGTCCGACGACTTACCGATCGGACTACAAAATCCAAAACTTTATCTAAATACAAAATTTTATCAAAATCGTTTGAGCCGTTTTCGAGATCCGAAATATATATATACAAGAATTGCTCGTCTAAAGATATTAGATGTAATTTTGTTTCGAAACTTAATATTTTAAGAATGAGTTTCATATTTATTGATTTTTTACCTGAAATATCTTACTAAACACTCTTGAGGAGGAAAAAAAGTATTTTAAAACTAACTATAACACTTTTATACTCAATTTTGAAATCGCACTTGAAAAGTAAAGTAATCTGATTTTTATATACTGTAAGTTACCATAAAATTCAATAGATGTCGGTGGACAATTACCACTGCTTTTATCCCATGGCTTTTGAATAAATGAAACAGCTTGTTATCTAGTGAAGCCTTGCTTTAACATTTCAAAAACAATAACAATTTAACGTTGCCAAATACCATAATTTGAACTTGCGCTGATGTGATTAAATATGAAATCCAATTGTTATAACAAAACGTGGTCGCCACGGAAACGTAACAATAAAAGTAATCAGAAATAAAATGGCGAAATAAAAGCTTCTCAAACTTTCAATGAAGGCACAAAAAAAAACGGGTTTTTTGTGAAAACTCGCGTTTTTACAGAAAAAACGCCGACGTAGATGAACTCAGAAACCAAAACTATCTAAATACAAAATTTTATCGAAATCGTTAGAGCCGTTTTCGAGATCCGAAAAATAAATAAATAAATAAATAAATAAATATACAAGAATTGCTCGTTTAAAGATATTAGATAAGCTTATTTAAAGAGCTTTAAAATGACATGTAACAAAAGATTTTATCTTTTATAAAAACTGAGAAAAATAATTTTTGTAACTACCGAAATTTCACTTTTTTCGAGATTTTTACTATGTCTCACACAAAAAACAAACACTTGAAAAGATTTAAAAAATATACATATTTTTTAATTTCTTTTTTTGTATCACTTTATAGATATATTCATCACCCCTGTAAATTTTGTTGAATGTGGTGATGGTCAAGTATCGAGGCTTGTTGAATGTTGATATCAAACAAATCTTATTTTGAGCTCTTAAGCATGCTTATAAGTAGGGATGCACCGATAAGCAAATTGGCCGATTACCGATTAACGATTAATCGGCAGTTGATAATCGGCCGATTAATCGGTCAAGCCGATTAATGATTAAAGTGGTTGTTTTCAGTACTACCAATTTCACCGTTACAGTTTTTTCTTCGTTTTTTTTTTACAATTCTAACTTTTGAAATAGTTCCTAATTTTTTCTTCCATTTTCCTAATTTTCCCAAAATAATTTCAAAATTTTATCGAATTTCTCTGAACTAATTTTCATATTATTGTCAATAATATTGCATTAAAACATTGCTAATTATGTAAACTAGACATGAAAATTAAAAAAAAAAGGAGGGGAGTCTGTGTGGTGAGCAATCCAAAATTTTCTTTCAGTTTCAATTTTTCAATTATTAGTAGCTATGTAATTCAAGATTTTTATTCTTTGTGAAAATTGAAGATTATCTAAAAGCAAGGAGGAAAGCATCGATGCATGACAAATGTTGTTATATTCTCTATGTGTATTTTTATTCAAAAATAGGAGAATTAATGTATTAAAAACTTTACATCAACGGTGAGGATTATTATTACTGTTAATAAAATTATTCATCACAATTTCTTAGTAAAGGTTTACTTTAAAAAATATTATTCCGCCTATTAATCGGCCCGATTTTGCCGATTATTAATAATCGGTAAAGTGGCCGATTATGGCCGATTAATCGGTATTGCCGATTAATCGGTGCATCCCTACTTATAAGACTCCTGCATGCATATTTTCCCCATTATTATCACTAAAGTTTATAAATGCATGCGTGCGTGTGTGCAGTTGGATTTGATTGATAGGAATCCTAATGGGGAACTTTAATGCCGTGGAGTGCCACAGTGGTAGTAACTTGCAATTAGAATATTTAAAAGCAATCACATTTTTCAGTACTTTTAGTGAATATAATTTTGAATTAGGAATTTGATAAAATTGTTTTATGTTAAAAAAGTCAAAAGTTTCTTTTTGACTTAAATTAACAAAACAGTCATCTCAAGCGCAGATTTTCTCAGAACATACGCAGTTTTTTTCTTTTCTCTTTAATAAAGAGCCGTAGAAGGGTAGAAATTTTGTTGCCTTTTTAAAAGTCTATAAAGAGTTTGCTTAAGCACAAATATTATGATGATATTATGAAGGAAATTAAAAAGGATCGTGAAAAAGAAAAGAAAAAAAGTATGATAATTAAATTTTTCTTCACTAATTGATAAAAAATAGTTTCTTAACTGATGCGAAGATAAGTATTTTCCATGATTGTACTACATGAATTGATAAAATGCGAAAAAATAAAGTTATCTGTGCGGGAAAAACTCGTAATAATTCCGTCTGTATTAATAATAAAAACAATGGGAAAAAAATAACTGTTTTCAAAAACGATACGTAAGTCTTTTTAAAATTAAAAAAATATCAAGGCACATTTTTTTTCACGCATTTATGAAATTCTGCCAAGTAAAACAAAATCGAAAGTTTTCCCCTGTTACCACACTGATTCGTGAGGCGCATAGTTTTGCGTTTCATCAAAAGAAACAGTTGCGCTATGTTTAATGACACTTTTAAAGTGACTAGAGAGATTGTGATGTAAGTGGTATATTTAAAGTGAAAAGCGGGACTCGTTTGAATCGGCCTCCAAGCCTTTTGTAGCGTGGGGGGCCAATAAGCGGAACACCCTTTTTGCCGGCTGCAGTTGGTGCTCTTTTGTCACTCGTTTGAAACAAAGAGGCTTTGAGTGGCACCCTGCCAGGTGATACGATGCTCGTGTTCCAACGAATAAACTGTTTAGTTTGCGCGGATGTTATAGCTGTCAAGAAGCTGCAAAATATGGTTTGCGTAGAGAAGCCGATGATATTCCAAAGCGAAATAAACAAACTGGAGTTTTTCTAAGGACTGTCTGATGTATGACCGAATGTCGTTAAACTAGAACTCCTTTAGAGGACAGGCTGACTAATCCGACATTTTGGTTCCAAGACAGCTTTGGATCCAGCCTTGTTTGAGTATTGGGAAACACGCTAATATTGTCCCTGGTTGCTCTGGCATAAAATAACTTTTGATCAGATGGATAAAGCGCCATTTTAGGTAAATCGAGAAAGATAGCTTATTTCTCAAATTTAAAAACTGTTAGTTGGGAAATGTTTCCTGCAATTATGTCCATTTTCATACTGCACTTGGTTTAAACCTGAGTTTACAAAATGTTTTTGTCATATGGACTAAAATAGTCAAATATCATCTAGGCAGCTACATCTCAAGCTTTGTTAACATTTTTCTTCAACGCGACTTGAGTACAGATACCAGTGGTTCCACACTTGCCCTTTTGGAGCCAAAATGTCGGATGAATCAGGTCCCCTTTTGTAGGGGCTTAACGTTAATTTGCGACCAAATTTAGAGCTCGTTGCCAAAAAGACGCTTATTAATACGGAAGATCCATTTCTTTGCTCTCTGTTTTTGCTTTTTCCCATCCTTTCCAGTCGCGTTGATCGTTTTCGATAAATCGTGCGTGTTTGTCGACAGCTATGGGCGTGCCCGCCCCGGGGCTCGCAATTAAGGGGCCCTCACATAGACCGCAAATGGCTTCTAATTACCTGAGGGCCCCCAAGTCGTCATCGCAGTTGTTTCGACTGTTCATCTACTCATTAAAATCCGAGGTCGTGAAGAAGAAACGAAATGTCTGCGGCCCGTCAAATTAGCGTCGCTGCCTTTCATCGAGGCGATCCATTCCTCTGGGCATGCGCGAAAAGATAAGACTGTTTGTTTAAGGACAGTGGCAAAACTTTTTTTTTTAAAAATTCTCTAATAGTCATCACCACAAAGCGGCTTTACGTTTCATGATGATTTAAGAAAAGTTTATAGCTTGAAAAAAAAAAAAAAAAAATCAATATGACTGAAAGGGCAATGACTTTTCGATTATTTTACGATATTCAGTAACTTTGAAGCAGAATTCAAGAGTAGTTTCGAATCAATAATAGTTGTTACTTTTTGGTTCTCCTATTGGGGTATCAGTTTGCTTCCTTTTTACCCACAACATTTGTGATAGTATTATACAATGACCTGTGTATGGTGTGGATGTCTTATTTTGTAAAGTAAGTGATAAAAAACCCATATTATACCCTTACTAGCAAATTACAGTATAAGGCCCTCCTACAGTTTCCTTCGAAGTCAAATATACTAAAAAATATAAAGAGGTTTAAAGTTTAATTTAATGGTTCAAAATTACCTTGAAAGAGACTATTCAGATCATAAGTAACGTTATGATTAACAAAAATGTTTTCATACTTTGACATTTCATGTGTCTTTGAATGCAGCATTTTATTTTTATTTATTTATTTATTTATTTATTTTATAAATCTAAGCATGAGACGGAAGTTAAAGGTAAAATAGATTAAATGGATAAACGTTCAATAACTGATTTTAATTAATTTAAAATCCAATTATATCTAACGAAGGAACACATTACGAATGAAATGTTATTAGAGATTTTAACAGAAAATATGATAAAATGCTTTAATTTGAGAAGAAGCTACGAGTTTGAATGTTTTGATTAACAAATATTATACACAAACTTTGCTCACTCATGGTTGGTTTTACCATACCAAGATCTAAACATAGATCCGACATTCAATGTAATAATAACAAGACAGTCAATAATACGATGCACACATGCACTATTAATTTAAGTAAAAATAATTAAGGTATGTGTTTAAAATTCATTTTAAAAGAATTAAAACTAAAGTAACGAAAATGATTGTAGACAATACTGAAAAAGACTACTAATCTTTAAAAATAGAAAAATGTGAAATTCATCTTTTTGAAAATAAAAAATAAGTTTTTGTTGATCTTTATGTTATTTGGTGGTCTGATTTAGAAAATGACTTCCATTTTTATCTATCACGTTAGGAATTTTTGTAAAATTGATTTTTATTTTTGCTGAAATCTTACTCAAATCACCTCTTTAATCTCTCTCAAAAAGTATTTTCTAAAAGAATTTATCTGGCAAAAGTGGTTTTTCTTTTTTTCATTTAAACAAGCAGAAATTATCCTATTCTTGGTAATACATATTGGTTCGTCAGCAATCAGTTTAGGCCTGTCATTTCGAATTTCTATAAGGGGGGGGGAGGCAAAAGGTGTACACGCAATGTAAATTTTACCAAAAAATGGCAAAAACAATGCCCACTTGCATGTAAATACATTGATTTCCCACATCCAGCGGTATGGGGGGCAGTTAACCCCTTCCCCTGACCTCCCTAAATGACGCGACTGAACTAATTACTTTTTGTTGGTTTAACTGGAAGAAAAAGGATCAAAAATGCTGAAAGTTGACTAATCCGTGGAGCAAATAAATGGCTATATCTCAGGAATAAAAAGTTTTCAAGAAAGAAAGAAAAAAAAAACGTTTGAGAGTAAAGAATATCGATGCATATTGCCTACTAAAATTCATCAAGTAAAAAATGGCACGCGACAAAAATTTCAGAAAATTTGTTAATTTTATATAGAATGACTCTGTAACCAGATTGCTGAACAATTTTTCAAAAAGCGAAAAATTAAACAAAAAAAAAAAAGGTTTCTATTTACATAATTCAATGTAAAAAGTGAAAATTCAAGAGAACTTTGGGTTTTTCTCTCTCTTCTAGTGGAGGTTCATGCAATCTGACTACAGGATAATTCTATGTAGAAACAATAATACACTTGATGAAATTTCGTTGCCATATAATTTTTTATCCCGATTAAATTTAACAGGCAATCTGCATAAATATTCTGTGCTCCAAAACAGTTTTATTTTTTTCTTGAAAAAATTGTATTCCCGAGATATAGCCGTTTTTTTTTGCTCTGCGGAGGAGTAAAATTTGGCATTTTTAACCCTTTTCCTTCCATTTACACCAACGAAAGTGATTGATTGCTGAAGAATCAATATGTATCACCGAGAATAGGATTTTTTCAATATATTTAAATGAAAGAACCCCACTTTTGTCAGATAAATTGTTTTAGAAATTCCTTTTTGATGGAAGATTTCAGCAAAAACGAAATCAATTTTACAAAAAATCCTGACGTGATAAAAATTTTTCATTATTTTTCCTGAAATTAGCGCGAAATTTAAAAAAATTCACAAACCATAAAATTCACAACCATTACTTCTTTTGAGTTTTTTCATCGCAGGCCTGTGTAATTACAGTACTAGCAAATATCATTGAAACATTTTGACTTTTCTTGGAAACTTTAGTGCAGCAAGGTTTTTGCTGTAAATATTTTTTCGGATTTCAGAGCAGAAATATGGGGAGCAAATGATTATGGGTTCATTTTAATGAACAACAGGGAACAATACATATTCCAAAAGTATACTTTGTAAATGTTCATTAAATTTGGAAATGGAAGTATTTACACAATTTCATATTTGGCAAATGTATGTGGTTAGTTTCTGAAACTAAACACACCGTACAAATTCTATCAGAAAATGAAACAATATCTGTAAAAGCAATATTGCTAATGCAATCTTCGTAACTGAGAAACTTTATAAATGTTTGAGATACAAAATTAAAATATCTTATTAAATCACATGCTACACATGATTGTTAAAAGCTGTTGTGAGACCTTGGTTAATTTTGATGAAAGCAAAAATATCGTAATAAAACTTAAAACTTAGTTTGATCTATTTTTTTATAGAGAGATAGATAACTTCTAAGAGGAGCTAATGTTTTCACTAATTTTCTATAGGTTTCATTTACGTTTAGTTTTTTTCCCTTTCAGTATCCTAGTGAAATTTTAATTTATTCATTCTTTTACTGATTTATCTGCTAAGTTCAGTTATTTAAAACATGTTTTTCCTGCTTCAATTGCGTCGACTTTGTTTTCCTACCAACGATATTCTTTCCTTTTTTTTTCTCCGTCCTTTTGAATTTGATCTTGCTTTAAATTTGGTTTCACGGTTCATATTGGTTCTTTCGATTTTTTCTTCTAGTGTTCTCATTGGTAGCTGGGTTTATTATCTATGTTTTGCAATATAAACTGCTTATTTTTTCACCTCCTCACTTTGTTGAGCCTCTTTTTTTAAAAAAGTTTTATTATTATTATTATTATTATTATTAGTGATACACCGATTAATCGGCCATAATCGGCCACTTTGCCGATTATTAATAATCGGCAAACTCGGGCAGATTAATCGGCCGAAAAAATATTTTTCAAAAATTATCCTTTAAAGTATACTTTCATTAAGAAACTAATAAATAATCCTCACAGTTGATATAAAGTTTTTTTTAATGAATTCTCCTGCTTTGAATAAATACATAGACAATGTTGCAACATTTTTCATGTGGCGATAGTGTTCTCCTTAGCACAGTGCTTTTATAACCTCTAATTTTCAAAGAATAAAAATATTGAATTAATTTGCTGCTAATTATTGAAAAATATGAATTTAAAGTACTCCTAAATTGAAGTGATCACCACAGATTCCCCCTCCCCCCCTTTTTTTTGAATTTTTCTGTCCAATTAACATAACTAACAATGTGTTAATAATATTATTGACAATAACGTGAAAATTGGTTCGGAGAAATTTGATAAAATATTGAAATTATTTTGTGAAAACTAGAAAAATGAAAAAAAAAAAATCTTCTCTCGGAAATAAATTACTTATTTCAAAACTTGTTATTGTGTAAGAGAGAAAAAAGTGATGGTAAAATTGGTAGTAGAAAACCAATCATCCTTATTATTAATCGGCTCAACCGATTAATCGGCCGATTATCAACAGCCGATTAATCGGTAATCGGTAATCGGCCAATTTGCTTATCGGTGCATCCCTAATTATTATGTTATTTTACTTAATGGAAAAAGAGAGGTTCTTTGTAACCGGAAAATATTTGTTGCAATTTTTCTTGCAATTTGCGAACTTTTAGTGTCGATTTTTTGTGTCTATTTTGTTGTATAAAATCTTTTACAACAAAAACTTTTATTATTTTTAAAATTTTTTTAAATTGTTAATATGTTGTGTAAATAATATTTTGTGCGGTTTCGTGTAGTCATAAATGAAAAAAAATGATCTAAAGTAAATGAGAAATGATAATTACAAAAGTTCCAGGTTTGGAAATTAAACTCTTAAAAAGTGTAAATATACCGGTGGTGTAAAATGCTGGGCGATTTATAAATTGGGAAAAATAATCAATTAAAATGCCTATCATACAAAAGTGTCTGGCCTTTTAGGTTTTTTTTTTAATTTTATTTTTAAATCGCTAATGTTGAATATTGTCAAAATCATTAAACAAACTCTTGCAATATTTCAAATATGCTGCATAAAATCTAATTTTTGCAATTTGTTTGTTATAAGTAATTGTTATTTCCACCTATATTTACAGATACACAAGATTTGTAAGTATTTTGGGAAAATTTATTTAACTTTGAGTAGCACATTCTAACCAAACCAAGCCCTCGATCTTCAGGAGGGTTTTACGGGTGTCATGACTCTATTTTTAACTACGAAGTTTGGCCACTAATATGCTTTTTAAGGGTATACAGGGTGTCCACTCCAATCGTGGACCAATAGCTAATTTCTAAACCGTTAGAGATAAGCATAGAGTTTATTTAGGAAAAAATCTCCAAATTAGGAAAGGAATTTTGGGTCTATTCAATGTTTTTCAAAAAATCAAATTTTGAAAGAGTTACGAAATTTAAATTTTTATACAGCCCCCCAGTCCTATCAGTCATATTTAGTAAAACATTCTTGACACTGTAACGTTTAAAACTAAAAAAAAATCACTCTTCTACGACAAAAATTGACCGAGTTATGACGTTTTGAAAAATCAAGATTTTGAAGGATTTCGCATACGGTCCCTTAAGCGATCACCCGATGACGTCATAAAATAATGCAAAATCTTGATTTTTCAAAACGTCATAACTCGGTCAATTTTTGTGGTAGAGCAGTGATTTTTTTTTAGTTTTAAACGTTACAGCGTCAAGAATGTTTTACTAAATATGATTGATAGGACTGGGGGGCTGTATAAAAATTTAAGTTTCGTAACTCTTTCAAAATTTGATTTTTTGAAAAACATTGAATAGACCCAAAATTCCTTTCATAATTTGGAGATTTTTTCCTAAATAAACTATATGCGTATCTCTAACGGTTTAGAAATTAGCTATTGGTCCACGATTGGAGTGGAAACCCTGTATATTTGAAAAATAGCCACTCTAAATTCCCATTTGTACCCGAATGTTACACTTTTGAACCCCCTTTCAATAATGACCTCCTCCAAAACCAGTAGCTGGATTCGCTTAAGTACGATGCATACATTTTTGCTTCAATATTACAACGTAAAGGGTACTAAGGTCTCTCATACAATCACATTGGAATGAAAAAAAAAAAAAAACTCTAAATGCACTGATGGCAAAAATATTAGGGTCAGAGCCGTTTAATGAAACAAATTACGGGAGCTTGCAAGGATTTTTTTTACTTTTAATTTTTCATTTTTAAGGTGGTTGCAAACGTATAAGTTCTTTTTCTTTTGTATCCCTCTCACAGTTTACATACCAGTTCCACTGTAATGATGCCACTAATTCAATCAAAGTGGTAGGCTGTCTAACTTTTTTCCCAAGAGATTCCAGATTTACTCCATCACTAACAACCCTAGGAATCAAGCAGACCAGAGAAGCTGATAATACTGAAGAGAAAGTCACATGACAATCTTGCTATGTGTGACCGGCCACTGTCCTGTTACAAAATGGTTCCTACAGATGTGGCTAAAGCATGACATAAACGAACCGTTAAACTGTTATGATTTCGTGTAAGGAGACCATCTGTCATATGCCATGAAACCCGATCGTATTACCCCAGCTGCGAGTGCCGCGGAACTTGAATTAATAATAATAGTAATAATAATTATAACAATAATAATAATGAATAATTTGAAAAATTATAAATTTTTATTCATATTTTATTCTAGAAACTTTCATTTTAATAGTTTATAGAGTTAAACTAAGCGTCTTTTACGATGGGGATAACCTAAAGTATCTCAAATAGCCTACAAAGTAATAACGATTAGCATAATTGCTACCTTTTAATGATTATTCAAATATTAATAATTATTTAGATGCTTCAGCAACAGCAGACTACTAGTACCAGAATAATTTATAAATTATAACATGATTTACGGTGAACACAAAAAAATTTCGAAATAGAGAGTTGTTTCTGCATATCCCATTACAAATTGATTTACGAAATACATCTTTTACAGTTAGTTTTTTCCTAGTTTTACAGTTTATTACTGCGCTTTTAGTTTTAAACTCAAATCTCTGCTTTCAGTATTATACTGTAAAAATAACAACTTATTTTTGCAGTGTAGAATTTGGGTGATCATATTTGTATTCAGTGGTCCTGTTACATAAGAGTCAACAAGAATGGTGTCAAAAGCATTGGGGGTAAATATCACCCCGTTAAAAGTATGTAGTGCCAATTAAAAAAAAAAAAAAAAAACATGTTCAATATTTTCTAAGGTTCTATAAAAGTGCAAAATTTTGTTTTGATCGGTAGTGACACTTAGGTACGGTAACTTGTCAGTATTATCAGTGTATCCCAATAAAAGTAAACAAACTCATTTCGGGGTAAATTTCAGCCTGTTAAAAATGCTTCTGCCAATTTAAAAAAAAAAAACCACGTGTTTAACATTTTTAAGTCTTTTTTCGATATGAAAAGTTTTATTGGTCAGTGATTTTCATGTGGGTAGTCGGCGCTGTCTTATTTTATTTTTAATTATGGCAACGTGTAGACAACTTTACAAGGAAATTTTGTGACCGTTACGTGACTAAATAATATTTTAATTAAACACAAGTAAAATATTTTTCCAATCATATTTTCACTCATCACATCTGTGACTAGCAGCACTTTTAATGACCACGCAGTATTTTTAATGATCACATTCACATAACTAGTAAAATACATGGTGAATAATAATTAAAGATACGGTCTCCTCTATTTTAAAAAAAAGATCATAAAATCCTTTTTTTTTTGTAGTGGAGATAAGATCAACATTATCATTAATGATTTCTAGCATTTCATCTGCTCTTTATTGTGTCATACGAAGATGTTACTTTTATCTTTAGTTAATCTATTTCTTTTTGTGACCAATAAAGCAAACATTAAAAATAATTACGAAAAGAATGTCATTAATAAAGCGCTTGCGACTTTGATTAACACAAGGACAGCTTTCAGAAAGGGTTGAGTTCATGAATAATTCAATTGAGGAAGGACTTTGATGGACAAAACGGACATTTAGTCTTTTCCTTGATGAAAATAAGTAACCAAATTCAGAGTAAGGTAAATTATTAATATATTGTATACACCTGCGTTCAGCCCTATTGAGCAGATACGTGGCAGTTCATGATGATTCAAGGTCAAATATACTGTCAAAAAGTAAACTAGATTATTCAGTACTGTTTTAAGTTATGGGACATGTGAGGAAGTACAGTGAACTCTCACTTATACACCGCCTCATTTATGCGCCTTTTTCACTTATACGACGATTTTAAATGGTCCCAGCGCATTCCACAGAAAAATAATGATGGTATCATTCGTTTATGCGTCGCTCTAAAGAAAAATATTTCACTTATGCGCCGAATTTTCCGTAAAATGTGAAAAAAAATTATTTTTTTAATAAATAAGCATTTTTTTCACTTTCTTCTTTAATCTTACACCTTTATTGCTCACGGGAGGTATTTTTTCCGCATGAACTAAAGTTTGAAGAGCGACAATTACCTATTATGGTTAGTTTTATAGGGAACAGTTTGTAATTAGGTATGCTACAATTTTTGTTTTCTCTTTATCATTGTAGTTACGTCACAGTAATTGTCAAACCGTAGTAATATGCCCCTTATCTATAGAAGCATTCTTATTCATTCTCTCATTGCAACCTCTGTTGGGTTTTAGTCCTTTAAATAGGCTCGTTTACTTATACGTCTCTCTCACTTATGCGCCTTTTTCTGTTGGTCCCTTGGGCCGGCGCATAAGTGAGAGTTCACTGTATATGCGTTTAAAAAGGAAGGGAAGGTTATAAAATAGAAAAAAGTGTTTGTACACTGCAAAAAATGAACTGTTGCTTTTACAGTATAATACTGGCAGCCGAGGCTCCAATTTAAAACAGTAAAACGCACAGTAATAAACTGTAAAGCTAGCAATTTTGCAATTTCTAATTGTAAAGTTAGAAATGCTACAGTTTAGTACTGTATAGTTAGCAGTTTTATAGTTCATTAGTGTAAAATTAAATTTTTAGTTTATTACTATAAAATTAGCTTTATTAGACTGTAAAAACAACATTCATTTTTTACAGTGTAGAGCAGGTATAAGTCACGAAATCACCACATTCATTGATTTAGACAGGCAGTTATGTGAAATACAAAAGATGCGTAAAAATATGAAGCAAAATTTAAGGAAAAAAATGTTAAACATTAAGTCAAAATCTATACCTCAGAAACAGAACGACGGAAGTCCAAAAATAGCGATTTTCATTTTATTACTGCATTGTATGCAGACTTTTGTTCGACCCATGAGAAAGTTATTTTTGTAAAAATAATCCTCCACAATTATTTAGAAGCATAAAAAGAGCACACTTTGCATGCATCCGACAATCGTTTTCACCCTCCCCTGAAAAGTTACGAAAAAGGACTTACGTTAGTCCGGTTCTGAGGCACAGAACTTCTACTAGTTCTAAAAACTGCCAACCAAAATTATTAGCAAAATGATCTATGTACAAATAATTATTTCGATGCTTCATTGGACTCTTTTTTCCGCTGAATCCACTCCGTCCCAAGTTAGTGGCTACAGTTGAATGCTTTTGAACTGGTTATTGATACTGATGATTTTATGACTTTGACTCGGTTTTAGACATTTTAGGATGCTATGGTATCAATTAAATATATTGATACTATAGTTAACTTGGCGAAGAAATTACCAAGTATTCCTTCTCCAAATGCTAAAGTGATCGCTGTGTAGTCGACTACTGTAGTTGAATTTCCTGCTTTAAAGTAAAATGTATTCACCACATAGATCATGTTATCACCAAGTATATTCGGCAATATAAAAAGGTTAAATTTGCTTAAAACATTCAGAATTTGAACACTCTTAAGCCAAGCCCCATTCCAACTTACCACTAGTATATCTGAAAAAGTTCTAACGATCTCACAATTCATCAGCTAGAAAATAGTTTTATGTGTTTAATTGTATTAATATGACTTATGAAGGCTCGTCGTTTAGAGGGGTCAGGGGCCGACTTTGAGAAATCAATGTATTTGTATATAAAAGGGCGTGGTTTTAGTTGATTTCCGGCAAAATTGCATTGTTTTTGCACCCTTTGCCCCCCTTCTGGAAGAACTTGAAATGACTGGCCTGGACTTGTGATGTTATTGCGCTTAACCGCATTTTCAACATTTGATACTCAAATTTTATGAATAAATATTTTTTAAAAATTAAAAAAAAAGAATAAATCTTCAAATATTGACTAGTTATTCATCATTTTCCCTTGAGGTATTAAGATGTCCCTAAATTATAACGTGCTTACTATGCATTATGGACAACATTTCTTTAAAGAATTACTTCATGCTGAGATGAGATGTAGGAATAAAATACTTACGAGGACTGGATTGATAAGTAAACGGGGCTTCAATAGCATCAAATAAATTTCTGATAAGGTAAAATAATAACAGAGGTGTCAGGGGGAAGTAATTTGTTACTATTACATATTGTGAACTCATTTTTCAACAAAGAGTCACCATTAACAGCTGCATATTTGTTCAAGCAATCTATCCATTTCTTTATTCCGTTCATGAAGAAAGATTCTGGTTAGCAGTGTATTCATTTGTACACGGTTGCCTAAAGTTCAACAGACGTTGAAAACGCTGAACTTTTAACGTCTCCTTCAGCTGAGGGAACAATCAGAAGTCCGATAATGCCAAATCTGGGCTCTGGGGAGGTTGTGACACCACTGTGAATTTCAGTTCGGCATATAAAGACTGATTTTTCTTCGTAGAATAGCAAAAGTTCGCTGGATAATAACTTTATCGTAATTGGAAAGCCTAAATGATCATAAAACATTATCAACTAGCAATCTGCTATAGGAGAAAATGTAGCAACAGTTATAACAGAAGAGTAGTCAAAATTGCCGTGTTTTATTTGACAGTAGCTTTGAAGTACAAGTCTTTTGAAATAATACAGGTATATGTCTTTTTTTATATAAAAGACATGTATGTACATATAAAATTCCTATCAATTTTATTCTCTCAAGCTATTCAGCTTCTTGTCTTGCCAATTTTTAACTAATAAAGAAAGTTTTACTAGAAATGAATAACACTTCAGTAATTTTTTTATAACATTTAAGGATCATTTAGCAGAAAAGAAAATAAAAAAAATAAAATGTTAATTTATACAAGGAAAATAAAATAAATCACTTGCAGCTTTCTTATGGATAATGCGGCTCGAATTTCAATACTTTTTTTTTAGGTGCCAAAAAAAAAAAAAAAAGTAAAACTTTTAAATATTTCTGTCTGAAGAATCATTTAACTACAATAAAGTCATATGCGCTTTGCTTTCACCTTATTTCATATTCAATTAATTAATCTCTAAGTTGAGCTAATGGTGGTTGTGAATATTATTCAGTTTTCATTTGTAACTGTTCTTTTTAGGAAAACAAAACGTAAAACACATATTTTAAATCATTGTAATCATCTTGATTTATTATCCAAAAACTTTTGACTTAATGTTTTTTTTTAACCAAGTAATGTGAATTCTTTTCGTAAGCGCGAAAGAAAGAAACTTTATTGTATTGTTCAAAAATTACCTATGAAAAATAAGCAAATCAAAAACTTCTCGTAATAACACATTCCATGCTAAAAGCTCTGACACAAAGTTTGTCCAGAGGGAATCCGCTTTCTATTTAAAGCCTTAAATTTCCCCAAGAGATAATCCTCTTGTTTTTAATTTTCAAAATGGAACGAAAAGATTGGCTCAATTATAAAAAGATGAAATTTTGGAATGAAGCTCCTTGGCTGTAATCAACTCATTCTCTCAAGAAGAAATTCAGAAAATATTCAGTTAAGAAGGGTTCAAGAATAGTCTAATTCAAATAAACTGTCGTGGTGTCAAACTATTAGAGCTCCACATCAGCAGAAAACCGACTAAAACCGAAGTCAGAAACCGAAAATCCTGGTATTTTCTATTTCTTTTAAATTCAAAGCACCCCGATTTTCGGTTTCTGCCTTTGGTTTCAGTCGGTTTTTTGCTGATGTGGAGCCAGGCCCTTACCTAAAAAGCGTTTGGAAGAGGGGGAGTAGAGACAGACGCACATTTCCCCGCTTTAATATCCTTTGTATGAAAATATTCAATCTTTTTTTCATCGAGCAATCAAGATTGTTAATTGAGTTTAATTTGTCGTGGTATGACTTTTTCCATTATCTGTTATTGGTTGTCTCAGTTATTGGATGATTGTCAGCCACGTAATCTATTGCTTTATGTATGTTTTTTTATTTTATATTTTTTTCTTAGTTGGCGTATAAAACTCGAAAAATTTATAACATTCAATTGCAACATGTTTATAGTACATATTTTAAACAAGCAAAATATGATACAAAATATTTATTCATGAACTGAAAAAATCTCAATAAAGCGCAAAATTCTTTTGGAATAGTTAGAAATCAGAATTCTTAAAGAAACTTGAATTACAGTGAACTCTCACTTATACGCCGCCTCATTAATGCGCCCTTTGCACTTATACGACGATTTTGAATGGTCCCAGCACATTCCATAGCGAAATAATGATGGTATCGTTCGTTTATGCGTCGCTCTAAAGATAAATATTTCACTTATGTGCCGAATTTTCCCTAAAATGTATGAAAATTTATTTATTTTCTTTAAAAAATAAACATTTTTCTTTACTTTCCTCTTTAATCTTTCACCTTTATTGCTCACGGAAGGCATTTTTTCCGCATGAACTAAGTTCGGAGAGGGACAATTATCTATTATGCATCGTTTTAAAGGGAACAGTTTGTAATTAGGTATGCTACAGCTTTTACTTTCTCTTAATTATTATAGTTACGTTACAGTAATTGCCAAACTGTAGTAATATGTCCTTTTCTATAAAAACATTCTTATTCACTCTCTCATTAGAACCTTTGTTGAGTTTTAGTCCTTTAAATAGGCTTGTTCACTTATACGTCTCTCTCACTTATGCTCCTTTTTCTGTTGGTCCCTAGGGCAGGCGCATAAGTGACAGTTCACTGTATTTATTATTTAATTATCATTTCTTTCAAAGCAACGAAACATAAATTACGATACATATAATTAAAATTGTATAATATAAAAAGAACCGCGTTGTACACATTCATTTGCGTGAATCTTATTGTTCCAGAAATTTTACCACATGAACTATCTTGTTACAGAGTATCTAACTCTCCTTCAGAGCTCAGAATGCGTCCTTTCTTTTTGTTTCAAATTAATCTTTCACGAATCGCCCACAATGTTGATTTCTTTCTTATTCTCCTTCCACTTCCTATGAAAAGAGGGTCTATCTTTTTTCAGTGCATCAAAATCTTGGATTAATGCTGTCAACAGAACTGCCTCGTAAAATTCTCCAAGTGCCTGGGGTTGCTCTGAATCCTGTTCACCAATAACAAACAAGACAAGGATACTGTCATCAAAATCTTCTCTTTCCATTTGCAAACCATAAATTTTGCGGCTGAATATTTTTCTCCTCATTATGCAACCAGTTTTAGTTTTATGCAGTTTTTATTATGATGTTAGTTGTCGTGTTACTCAGACTATTGGCAAATATATCGGTGTCAAATCTAACTGAGCGTTCTTTCATAGAACTGTTCCATTAAAGATCTTTTTCTTGGAATGAACTGGACTTCATTTCGTGGAAAAGTTAAAGGACCTTTAATTGAAAACTAGGCAAATTTTTTATTCATAACAGAAAAATATTTTATGAATGTCTGCTTTAACTGACTCTTGGTTTAACGGCCGCATAAATTAAACAATCGTCTGGCAAAAATTAAAAATATTCGCTTTAACCATAACGATAAATATTCAAATGTATCTCATTTTCCTGGTCTTCGTGAAAATATTAAAAAAGTAAGTGAGAAAAAGAGAAAGATTAAAATTATTATTTTACGCTAACATAAGGCAAAATGACTCATAAATAATTCCACATTTTCTAGCAATAATTGCATAACTTGTTAAGTTATTTTTTAAAATTAGTATTTTCTGAAACAAGTAAGTAAAAACTTTCTTACGTGCAAATTTCATTATGTGTGCGGAAACTTTTGCTGAAGCACTATATAATTTTGTAGAAACAAAACAATTCGGCCAATTAACTAGGAATACAGTGAACTCTCACTTATACGCCGCCTCATTTATGCGCCTTTTTCACTTATACGACGATTTTAAATGGTCCCAGCACATTCCATAGCAAAATAATGATAGTATCGTTCGTTCATGCGTCGCCGTCGCTCTAAAAAGATAAATATTTCACTTTTGCACCAAATTTTCCGTAAAATGTACGAACTTTTATTTATTTTCTTTAAAAAATAAGCATTTTTCTTTACTTTCCTCTTTAATCTTTCACTTTTATTGCTCACGGAAGGCTTTTTTTCCGCATGAACTAGAATTCGGAGAGCGAAAATTATCTATTATGCATCGTTTTAAATAGAACAGTTTGTAATTAGGTATGCTACAACTTTTGTTTTCTCTTAATTATTATAGTTACGTTACTGTAACTACCAAACTGTAGTAATATGTCCCTTTTCTATAGAAACATTCTTATTCACTCTCTCATTGGAGCCTATGTTGAGTTTTAGTCCTTTAAATGGGTTTGTTCACTTATACGTCTCTCTCACTTATGCGCCTTTTTCTGTTGGTCCCTAGGTCAGGCGCATAAATGAGAGTTCACTGTATTAACAGAATCGCCCATTTAGCAAAGTACCCGTTAAATGTAGCAAATGTAGGCGATATAAAACAATAGTTCTTTATATGTACTTACTGCTACGGATGCACCGATTAATCGGCAGTACCGATTAATCGGTCATAATCGGCCACTTTGCCGATTATTAATAATCGGCAAAATCGTGCCGATTAATCGGCGGAAAAATATTTTCTAATATTATTTTAAAAAATATACTTTCACTGTGAAACTATGATGAATAATTTTATGAATAGTAATAATAATAATCACAGTTGATATAAAGTTTTTAATAAATTAATTTTCTTATTTTGAACAAATGTACACATTGACAATGTTGCAACATTTTTCATGTGTCAATTTTTTCTTTTTAGCACTGTGCTTTTATGTAACCTCTAATTTTTCACAAAGAATAAAAGTCTTGAATTAAATGGCTACTAATATTGAATATTTTCAATTAAATGCACTCCTAAATTAGAGTGCTTACCACAAACCTCCCCTCCCTTTTTTTTTTTAATTTTATGTCTAGTAACATAGTTAACAATGTGTTAATATAATATTATTGACAATAATATGGAAATTGGTTTTAAGCAGGGGTCGGAAGTAGCGCGCTACAAGTAGCGAAACTACTGTAGTAACAGTAGCTGAGCGATTCCATACCAAATCACCGAAAAAAAAAAAGTTGGTCGCACGACCGACTCGGATTTTTTTTTAATTTGGTACACAGATTGATGGTATAGAGGTATGAAAAAGCCCAAAAGGAAAGTTACCTGCTCCACTTATTTTCTGAGATACATGCCCTCAAAGTTTGTCCGCCACGTCAAAATACTAAAAAAGTGATGTTATTTAATATTTTTTTTATAAAAAATCGTACTTATGCAAAATAAAAGTGTTAGATATCTATGGAAACTAGTTACTCCAGGCATTCGGAAAAAAAATACTAGAACGTTCATAATGAAAATTGCCAAGGTACAGGGCTCTTTGAAGTTGTCACCACAAAAACTTGATTTTGCAGATTTTGCTAAAATTCAGGCATTTATTACAAAAAAAGGCAAACAAAACCAAAGGTTTTCTCACTTTCTGGTAGTGTACAGGTCCTCCCTGTAAATTGCTACGCAATAAATTTTTTGGGTTTCTTACTCCTTCTTGGAAATATTTTAGCTTAAAGATAAGCCGTAAGGCAAAAAATGCGTTTTTGGCCATCTTGGCAGCCATTTTTCTCATAAAGGGGGAGCAGTAGAAACTTTAATTTTTTTTTTAAACAAGCCACTGATATGTTAGCTATTCACAGGAAAAGAGTTTACTTTTGGTTATTTCTCCCATTAAGAGATATCCTGCTGACAGTATATGCATGTTTTTGCGACGACCATACGCTTTTGTTCCCCCTCTCATGGACTTAAAATTAATTAAACCAAAAAATAATGATATATTTATTATTAACTGTATTATCTACCCACTATGTCATGAAATTTAATTTATTAAATCATTGAACAATAAATTAGATAATTGATGAAAAAAAGAAAAAGTATTTCTCTCATGCCTGAGCATTATGCATTCATAATTATAAAGCACTAAATACTTTCTTGAGAAATTAATTAACATAAATGAGCTCTAGATAGTTATATTATAAGCAATACCCAATCTTGTGATTGGGATACTCCTGTTTTTAATTGAAGAATTTCTTGAATATCACATGAATATCAGGAAAATAAATGAGGTCTTTTCGTTTGATGTAGGATATTTTATGACAAATTTCATTTGATGGACTACTAACTGAGCATGGTGATAAAGAGCTATTAATTTCAGCATCGAATTCCATTTTACCTTATTAACAGTTAAATATTTACAAAATAATTAAATAAATAATTTAATACAAAGCCATGCTTGAAGAATTAAAATTAGTGCAACTAATTTATTCCCATACTGATCTTTACAAAATTGACATGCGTTGAGCACTGATAAGAACTGACAAGAAAAAGTTTACTCACTAAAATATTAGTTCACAGATACTATAAAGCATACATTCTATTTTCCACAAAATAATACTGCAACAAAGAACAAGGGTATCCTCCTGTTTATAGCCATCAATCAGGAACATCCAATCACAAGATTGGGTATTGCCTATGAGATAAATATTCGAAGCTTCTTTATTTTAATTCATTTTTCAAGAAATTCTTTAGTACCTACCCCTTTATACCCTTGTTCTTTGTTGCAGTATTATTCTGTAGAAAATAGAATGTACGCTTTATAGTATCTGTGAACTAGTATTTTAGTGAGTAAACTTATTCTTGTCAGTTCTTATTAGTGCTCAACACATGTCAGTTTTGTAAAGATCAGTATGGGAATAAATTAGTTGCACTAATTTTAATTCTTCAAGCATGGCTTTATATTAAATTATTTATTTAATTATTTTATAAATATTTAACTGTTAATAAGGTAAAATGGAATTCGATGCTGAAATTAATAGCTCTTTATCACCATGCTCAGTTAGTAGCCCATCAAATGAAATTTGTCATAAAGTATCCTACATCAAACGAAAAGACCTCATTTATTTTCCTGATATTCATGTGATATTCAAGAAATTCTTCAATTAAAAACAGGACTATCCCAATCACAAGATTGGGTATTGCTTATAATATAACTATTTAGAGCTCATTTATGTTAATTAATTTCTCAAGAAAGTATTTAGTGCTTTATAATTATGAATGCATAATGCTCAGGCATCAGAGAAATACTTTTTCTGGTTTTCATCAATTATCTAATTTATTGTTCAATGATTTAATAAATTAAATTTCATGACATATTGAGTAGATAATACAGCTAATAATAAATATATAATTATTTTTTGGTTTAATTAATTTTAAGTCCATGAGAGGGGGAACAAAAGCATATGGTCGTCGCGAAAAACATGCATATACTGTCAGCAGGATATCTCTTAATGGGAGAAATAACCAAAAGTAAACTCTTTTCCTGTGAAAAGTTAACATATCAGTGGCTTGTTTTAAAAAAAAATTAAAGTTTCTACTGCTCCCCCTTTATGAGAAAAATGGCTGCCAAGATGGCCAAAAACGCATTTTTTGCCTTGTGGCTTATTTTTAAGCTAAAATATTTCCAAGAAGGAGTGAGAAACCCAAAAAATTTATTGCATAGCAATTTACAGGGAGGACCTGTACACTACCAGAAAGTGAGAAAACCTTTGGTTTTGTTTGCCTTTTTTTGTAATAAATGCCTGAATTTTAGCAAAATCTGCAAAATCAAGTTTTTGTGGTGACAACTTCAAAGAGCCCTGTACCTTGGCAATTTTCATTATGAACGTTCTAGTATTTTTTTTCAGAATGCTTGGAGTAACTAGTTTCCATAGATATCTAACACTTTTATTTTGCATGAGTACGATTTTCTATAAAAAATGATTAAATAACATCACTTTTTTAGTATTTTGACGTGGCGGACAAACTTTGAGGGCATGTATCTCAGAAAATAAGTGGAGCAGGTAACTTTCCTTTTGGGCTTTTTCATACCTCTATACCATCAATCTGTGTACCAAATTAAAAAAAAATCCGAGTCGGTCGTGCGACCCCCATTCGGTGATTTGGTATGGAATCGCTCAGCTACATTTTTTAGTAGTTTGTAGTGTAGCGCACTACTTTTTAAAAAAAGTAGAGTAGCGAGTAGCGCGATACAAAAAAATAGTAGTTTGTAGCGATTTCAAGAAACTACTTTTAAATTAAAAAATAATAAATAAATAAATTTTAAAAAATTAAAAAAGAGAGAACGTTGGAAAAAAACAAGGTTTAATTGACTCTGACTGGTGCATATCTTGCACGAGTACAGCAGCGGACGTAATGACACATAAGAACCATAAAAATATGAGCTGATTTTAGATACACCATTTTGACGAAATACATTCTATCTGTTTGATGTCATTGGTTTATTCGACATCATTATATTCCTTGAAATAATTTTCATGTACCTAAATATTCCTTGGCAAGAAATTAAAAAAAAAAAAAAATAAATAAAGGTTGAACTCTTTCAATGTTTCAACTTTTGAATCCGTTCTTGTGGTGAATATTCGCAAAAATTGTTAAAAAAATCTAAAAAGGACTAATTTCAACAAAAAAAAAAAAAAAAAAGGAAAAGTAACAAATAAATTCAAAGACAATTCCTAGTTCTATTTCTTATTCAAATGAGTTAATTTATCAATGTAAACCAGCTTTCGAATTTTTTCGATCAATCCTCAAACGGTGTATGTTTTTTAATTATTTATTTTTTAAAAAGTAGCGAAGTAGCGACTGCAATTCAAAAATAGTTTGTAGTCGCTACATTTAAAAAAAAGTAGTTGTAGTTAACTACATTTATAACAAAGTAGTCGTAGTTGTAGTTCGCTACAAAAGAAATGTAGTTTTTCCAACCACTGGTTTTAAGAAATAGGATAAAATTTTGAAATTATTTTTGAGAAATTAGAAAAATGGAAAAATAAATAAATAGTATGTATTTTCTCTCATAAATAGATTACTATTTCTAAAATCACAATTGTAAACGAAAGAAAAAAGCGGTGATGGTGAAATTGTTAGTATTAAAAAAATCATCCTGATCATTAATCGGCTTGGCCGATTAATTGGCCGATTGTCAACAGCCGATTAATCGGTAATCGGTAATCGGCCAATTTGCTTATCGGTGCATCCCTACTTACTGCCACCGTCACTTCCTGCGGAATGTTATCTCATAAAAAAGAGAAATCGGGATTTAACTGTTCGGATACTTTGTTGTGAGAAAGAGTTACACGTGGTCCGGGCTTTGGGCGTAGAATGCTAGAGGAAATGCTTCTCAAAATCTCAAGCATCGTAATTGTTCATGAAGTAGTATCTTTAAAGTACCATTGACAAAGTAAATGACGTTTATAGTTTTGTTCTAGGTTTAAGGATTCATCTTCGTGTTGTTTTGTTTCACTTTTTTTCTTGCACCCAGCAGATTTTTAGCACCAGATTTGACAAAACCATCAGCGTTCTTAATTCCGTATCTACATTAACGTGCTAAGAAATTCACTGGATTACAAAGTTCAACTTTGTGGAATTCACCAAGTTCTTGACATTATTAAATTGTTAAAATAAACAATATCCATGCCTTGTTCATAAAGCTACTAAAAATTCAGATTGTTTCATATAAGGTTTAATTTGCGAAACTTGCTTTTTAAATAATTTTTTAGCCTACTTTTTTATTTTAATAAATAATAAATTAACAACTTTTTATCTAGTTATTATGTTTTTAAAATTAAAAATAAATAAATCAAATACTTTGCTTTTCCAAGAAAATCTAATGCATTCTAGTTCAAAATAGTAAAGGCGTTTTGATCTAGTAAAATGTTTCAGAAAACTATATTTTTTAAAAAATTTTAAACGTAACTTTACTGAGCTACTGAATTGTTCAAAAATGAATTTCATGCTATACAAAAGAAATTTGATCATCTCTATAAACGCTGTTTGTTCGAAGAAATTTCATTAGAAATAACTTCTGACAGAGAAAATAATAGAAAAAAGCATTTAATAAAATTTTTTGACCGTTAAAAAATTTGCTTTTATTGACACTTTATGTAATAGTAGCATGCACTCTGAATTAACTCAGTAGACTTATAGAGATCAGTTAGCCAAATTTAACTCATATATTTTTGTACTGATATTTTTGTACTTTGATTTTGGACATTATCTTTAGCATATTTCTTGTAAATGACGAGAAGTTTTTTTTCTGTTAAAAATATTTGAAGCAATAAAAAACACGATAGATAGTTTACCTTTTTTCATTTCATGTGATTAGTTGATAACAATATTAATGCAGCAATTTTATACACTAACACATGGACACTAGGGTGGTTCAAAAAATTTTTTTTTGCTACGGACCAAGGCGCACCCTACTTTTTTTACATTTATGTATGAGATCACTCCCCTAAAATTTCAGTTCCCTACTCTTAATAAAAGATGGTGCTCAAACACCCTTCATTTTTCCGCTTTTTCGTAATTTTCAATTTTTGAGCTTTTCAGACTAAAGAGACCATTTTCTTGGATGAGATTTTCTTTTCAATTGTTCTCATTTTCCAACGCATAAATACTAGTTCAAACAATTGGAAAGTTTTTTAATATCTATATAGCAACACCTTTGATACAATTGATTATTTAGTAGATCGCAGCATACAATGTAGATTGCAGTACTACTTGTCTACATGTTGTGCTATGATTTTCAAAACTTACGCTTGCCAAAATAGAGTTGTGGAAGAAATGTGCAAAATGTTTTTTATGTTTTTAAAGTAGTGGAATGCAGAGAAAAAAATTGCAAGATTTAAAGTTTTAAACTAATAGTGCTAACAGTATCATAAGAAGAATGAATTAAATTATAAAAACTAATTGCACAAAATAAACAATTGTAGCTAGTCTTGCATAGAACTAATATAAAATTTAGGCAAAGACATTTACTTCATGCTTACTTACTTTGGCTATCATACTCCTCACAGTTCTATTCTTTTTAATAACTTTAGAGCGAAAAAATGTTTGGCAAAGAATTAAAAAAAAAAGAATGTTACACATAGAACTTAAAAAATACTTTAACAAGTTTGAAACTTCAACTGTGAGCTTTTTATACATCTATAGATAAATCTATGATCACTCTTGCTGATTATAAAGAGATAATTGAGTTATTATTAGTCAAATAGGGAGCCTATCTGAGAAAATCCATTCTCTTATATGCCTCAAAATATTTATGTTCCTATATAAGAAAGAGATTTTTCTTTTAATCATGAGAGAAATAACCTAGGTACAACACTTTCTACAGTTTCAGCGCCTTTCTGTACAGTACAACTAATAGATTGAACACTAATAGATGCTCATTTGCTATTAAAACTTCTGGGAATTTAAAACTTGAAAAAAAAACCTTATAAGATATGAACGACCTGGAAATTGAAATAAAAACTAGGACAGTTTTATTAAAATACTTGTGACACCTTTCTGGTGAATTAATTAGTTTGACTTAGTTTTTTGTATCAAACTCTTTGAAAGAAAAGCAAGTTATTATAAGAATAAAGATGTGAAATACACTAGGTGGCCAAAAATATCCGGACACTTTCAAAAATTCACATTTTTACATATAGCTCGAGAAATAAGTGATTAATTGTTCTTTAACTTTAGTCATACAAAATATAGGCTTCACCGAACATTTCCAAGTTGAAATTAAATTACCCTTGCATTTGGGGGACGACAAGAAGGGGGGTTGAAAGAAAAACCGCTTTTTGACCATAACTCTTCGAAAATAGCTCAGAATAAGCTATCAATTTCAGTAATTAATTAGCATACTATGTATAATTACTGTACAAATTTTTATGAACGTACCACTCTTACTTCTGAAGATATGAAACATTTTTGAAAAAACGGCAATTTTATTTGAAGGGTTTTTGCTCATAACACGCAGAGTTTTTGATCAAACCTTATCACAACTTCAGGAAATATGACAAAATACAAGAGAAAGAACATACTAAAGCGGTAAATAAAAATATTAAAAATTCGATGAGATATGAACGTTAAAAGGAAATAATTTTTCACGGCGCATGCGCGAACAACAGAAATTTATAACTACAAAAATATTGTAGCCTGATTTATACTGCATCTTATAAAAAAAGTTTCAGTTGAATATCATGAAAAATGAAAAAGATATCAGCGATCTAGTGAGCTGTATTTCATTCAGTCGCAGGCAATACATAAATAGTGAGGGTCTGTCCACAAAGAGCTATTTTTAAATTAAAGGTTATTGCGTCGTCTTTCAAAACCAACGTTTCAGAGGGTGTCCGGATACTTTTGGAAACGTCCGTATAAGTTCTTTTTGGCCGAACAGACGAAATGTGACTTCTATGCCGAATATAAATTTTCAAACTGTATACAATTTAACATTGAAAAAAAATGATCGATTGTCACCACACTATTTGTGGACAACCCCTCACTATTTATGTATTGTCTGCGACTGAATGAAATACAGCTCACTAGATCGCTGATATCTTTTTCATTTTTCATGATATTCAACTGAAACTTTTTTTATAAGATGCAGTATAAATCAGGCTAAAATATTTTTGTAGTTATAAATTTCTGTCGTTCGCGCATGCGCCGTGAAAAATTATTTCCTTTTAACGTTCATATCTCATCGAATTTTTAATATTTTTATTTACCGCTTTAGTATGTTCTTTCTCTTGTATTTTGTCATCTTTCCTGAAGTTGTGATAAGGTTTGATCAAAAACTCTGCGTGTTATGAGCAAAAACCCTTCAAATAAAATTGCCGTTTTTTCAAAAATGTTTCATATCTTCAGAAGTAAGAGTGGTACGTTCATAAAAATTTGTACAGTAATTATAAATAGTATGCTAATTAATCACTGAAATTGATAGCTTATTCCGAGCTATTTTCGAAAAGTTATGGTCAAAAAGCGGTTTTTCTTTCAACCCCCTTCTTGTCGTCCCCCAAATGCAAGGGTAATTTAATTTCAACTTGGAAATGTTCGGTGAAGTCTATATTTTGTATGACTAAAGTTAAAGAACAATTGATCACTAATTTCTCGAACTATATGTAAGAATGTGAATTTTTGAAAGTGTCCGGATACTTTTGGCCACCTAGTGTATAACAAGTGTAGTGCAGAACAATTGGATTTTTTTCAAACATGAATATTAGAGATTATTTTCTAACATTCTTCGTCCTACGCCCCAACGAATGCAAATATAATATAAATCACAGAATTAAAAGAAAAAAAATTAAAATGAATAAATAATAGTAAATAACGTTGCTGAGGAAAATGTTCACATAATTGAAGAATTTAACAGAATTTTTTTCAATAATGAGGACAATAAGCAGTTTCTTTAAACTGCTGTTGAAGAAAATTGAGTACTTATCCTTGCTGAGACAATAAAATATTCGTTACTAAAAGTCTCTCTCTCTTAAAAAAAATCTATATATTAATATACATAGAAAGTTGAATTGAATAGCAATAAGTTTAAATATTTTGGCTTTATTTAAAAACTTCTAGCAAATTTCAGTATAACAACACTGCTTGGCACAAAATGAACTTCAAATGTATCTGACACTATTCTTGCTGTTTCTTATATAATATGCCCCACTAAATCCAAACATGATCGCCGTTTCCCCCTTCACGGTAATCACTCGAACATAACTGGAATGAATATAAATAATACTGAAAGGTTCTTTACTGAGTTAAATCTGCGGTACGACTCATATGTAGCATGCTATGTTTCCAAGATTTTAGAAAAAAATTTACAGCTTGAAAAATTTTTTGGACGTGGGAGTCATAGAAGCAGTCCAATATTATTGTGTTTCACCAAAAAATAAGTGTAAAATTTTGAAGCTGGAAAAATGAGTTGTTGATGATCTGTTAAATATTTTACGGAGGGGGGGGGGAATACCCCCATGAGTCTTCTAACTTGCGAAAAGTGTTTATGATTTTGAACTTTTCACCTCTCTAGCCCTATAGAAGAATGTTAATGGTAAATATACTGCTTCCTTCCCCTCCAAATAATATCTATGAAATTGTCGAAATCTTATGAAAATAGGAGGGGAGGGGGCGCTATTTTCGAAAAGTGGGAGGCAATGTGGGGAAAGGGTGGCCATATTAGGATTCAGGGGATCATTGAACATAAGAATCAGCAAAAATGATAGCAAACACGCGGATTTTTTTTTTGCTGCTCAACCGAAAAATGTTTGCAATTGACAAAAACTGGAGAACTGTTTGCTCTTTGAGCACCGTCTTTTTATTTAAGTAGGAGGTTGAAATTTTGGCAGTATATTAGGGTGGATAAAGATAAAAAAATGAGCCACCGCCGTGACCTCTAGGACAATTTTTTTTACCATAGGTTTGTGGACCAGCCTAATGGACACGTACTGTATACTAATATGAAACATTAAAAACCTCGATAAGCACAACTACAGGGCCTGAAAGATGTCTTTTTTTCTTGAGCTGTTGCTCTCAGCCTGAAGTCTTTAAAATCGAATGTTTGAAGTACACATTGAAAAGTTATTCGATTGCAATAGATATAGCAATTCTCAATGAAATATACTCAAAACTACCGATCACTGAAGATACAACAGTGTTGATTTAAAAACATAAAAAAATAAAATATCTTTCACTGATACTAGATGTTCCTAAATCCACTTCCGTAGTCATAACTTTTTTGCGAAACACTTGTATAGGATGTGTATATCCGGAAGTTGATTTAGGAAAATTAAACCAGAAAATGAGCTAAATTTTCAAAATATCGTCCATTATGGATCGATCTTGACAGGTGATATGGAAATCAACTGTTAATCATTTTTTTTACCAATCGATAATGAATTTCAGGGGTGTGCTTAGAATATTCATTTTTTAATAGATTATATATATTAAGAAAATGTAACTGATCATCTGATAATTTGATCGATAAGCATGAAGATTTTTCTGAAGTACCTCCAGGGAATTAATTATCGTCATCACAGCTTTTAGCAACGTTGATATTCGCTGTACGTGTGTTTTGCAAAATGATAAATTACTGTAAAACACCTGATCGGTCATTACGCCTTTGTAAGACATGATGCTGTTATTGAGTCTGGTTTTCAGAAATTTATTTTTTTGGGCACTTAGTTAAATACAAAGAACATTTGAATAAAGATGGAAAAAAATTAAAAAGAGCCTTATAAAAGTCATGGGTGAAGGCCCCCAAGCTCAGTAAAGCAATTCCCCCAAAAATTTTCACAACCCTCTTGTGCTTTTTATTTTTAGCCCTCTTTTTTATTTTATTTATTTTTTAATATTATTTATTTATTTTTTAACTATAACTATTATTTTTTTACATATTAATTTTTTAAATGTTCGAATTATGCGCAGAGCAGAATCGCTTTTTTTCCCCTTTCAGACATTCCAAGCACACACGCCAAAAAAAAAAAAAAAAGGTAAAAATAAATAAACAAACAAAGAAATAAAAATAATAATTTAAATTAAAGAAATTAATTAATGAATATTTTTTTTTTAAATTCGTAAATAATTTAAATTAAAAAAATAATTTAAATAATTAAATAAATCAGTTTAAAAAAATCCTCCCCAAAAATTTTCATGGCGCAACTTGCGCTATAATCCCCCCCCCCCCCCGTGGGTACCCCTAATAAAATACTTAATATCATGAAGGCATCAATCTGAAAAGAAAAGTGAGAAGAATGTACATAAAATAGATACATTAGCCAATAAATATTTAAAACAGCAGTTGAAAAGGAAGATTATGAGATAGAGAAACATGTCTGCCTGTCTATGTGTCGTCATACATAAGCGTATGTTAGCCTGCTGCTCCCCCCCCCCCAACCGCACCTTTAGTAATTTCTTTTAGGATATTCCGATCCGCACCATTTTTCAATCAATTTTGAACAGTTCAGAAAACCTTGATTTTAGCCGTCAAGGGGAAGAAGTTGGTATTCTAAATAAATCCTGATTTACGAATTAAATTCTCTTTGAACAAATTTTATCAAAATGATCATTTGACATAGGTAATGTAAAAGAATGGTTTGATAATTTTAAGGTCAATTTTGAAAATTCAAGAAGAAAAAACAAATTCTAGTACTAAAAAAATACATTTTGAGAACCACTAAATAATTGTAATTTCTTTCGTAGGAAATGTAGACGGTTATAGCTATACCGATGATCTCTGTTTTTCAAACAACCTGTGATTGCGCCAGTTACACTCTAATTAAGATGATTACAATAGTCTTTGCAATGCTATATTTTTGAGAAATATTTATTAAAGTTGCATTATAAACATTGGCTATTGTATTGCTAAACTACTACAATTTGTTTATAAAGAAACCAACTGATTCTGACTGCTTTCCTTCATGTGAATTTTCTAAATTTTCTTCGTGGGTAGGGGAACTGCATAGTTTTCTGGACTATGGAAAATAATTTTCCTAAAACGAACGTAGGTATTTTTATACATAATTTACCTTCGACACCTTTAATTGCAACTGCTATATTTGATGCATAAAACAATAGTTGCTATATTTAGTATATGTGGAACAATAAACGGGAGCAATAATATTGAATTAAATGCAAAAGAAGTGAGACTAACATCAGGTTTTTTATTCGAATCCTTAAAATTTCGCCTGGTCTTATTTTGTTAGTACCAAACATGCTTAAGTATGTAATTAAGCTGAAGTGCTCTGCATAATGATGGCACTTGCATATTTTGGATTATTTTGGAGCATGTTTTGAAATCTTGGGTTTTTTCATTCACGGCATTTTTTATTTACAATTTTGATTTTTTGAAAATTTTACGTAATTAACTTTTTAGTAGTTAACCTTTCTGCGTTTGTATGATGTATCTCGAATATTTTAAACTTTAGTTAAAATTACATTTTAATTTATCTTATTACTAAACTTTCGATGCAATTTTTTGTAAACTAAGAGAAACTGTTTTGATCAGCATTCTTACTGAAATGTAAGGGTTTTTTATTTCAGAAAATTGTTGATGCTTTAAGGGCATCAGTGGTGTTAGTAGTGATTTTTTAAGTATTCAAAAATCTGTGCTTTAATCTAGTAATAGGTACATAATGTAAAAGGGGATGTACATAAAATATTTTTTTGAATATTTTTGAAGTAACAACTTCCAATTCACCGAACGATTGCGTTTCATTTTTAATCTCAGATTGCTGATATTGCTGGCTGGTTATAAGTTTCTGAAAATGTCAGATTTTTTTTTGATAAGCCTACTCAGAGAAGATCCCCCCCCCCCCCTCTTCTCTTACATGCGCCCTAGAATTGCCATTGTATTGATTATAAAAGTTTTCAAGATTAATATCATGAAAAATTAATTTCAGTATTGATATCACATTTTGCAGTAACACAACAAAATAACCTGTGAAAAAAGTAATGTAGTAAAATTAAAAGCATCCCTTCTTGAGCATCCCTTCTTGAAACATAGAAATTGTTCTATCGAAGATAACTCCCCTGTTGCATCGATTTTTAGAAAGACAGCAAATATCAAGAGCAGGACCTACCTGCTGGAAGTAATCAAAAAGCCTTTTTTGAAGTGATGGGGATCTTGAGCATTTGATTTTATATTACCTGTCATTCCATGTGTACACACTCAGGAATTACAAGACGTTCAAAGTCTATAATCAAGCCATCCAGACATAGATTCGACAGTCATTACATGGACGATAATTGCCTGCTAATGACTGCCTTAAAGGAACACACCGGTTGTTCCTTCAGGCTGATGGAAATTGTTTCCCATTGAGAAGGGCCGTTTGTTTCTTTGGAGCTCTAATGGGCCTACTTAGGGGCATTTTTCTGAAAGAGAACCAGAAAACGAGACTTAGTGGCAAAATACATCATTTCTACTTGGGTTTCTCATTTTAGATTTCATGGAACAGTAAAAGGATAAGTTACTTAAAATGTAAAATAGTCTTGAAATGATTTTACTGGAAGGCAGAAAAAAAGAGCTGGAGGAATCAGGTACTCAAAAATGACTCATCTAATGCGCAGCAATGCAAGATTTTAGACTACACTTTATTTTAAGTACCTATTTTGAAAGCTATAAATGACTGAGGAGGAGTCTCCAACATGAATGATTACTTAATTTTCGGAACTTTAGCCACTACTTGTGCAACAATTTTCTTCAAACCGGAGACGAATTTCGCAGTTTTTGCAAACTGCTTGTTAAGCTAAAACTCATTTTAAGTTTCAAAATATTTCACAAAACGAGCAAATGATCTATTATTAAGTTTAAAAACTGAGTAACTAAAAAATGTATTAACTGAAGACCTATAACTCCAAATCTGAAAAATTTATGATCCTGTAACTCCAAATTTAATTAAAGTAAAACAATGCCAGTATTAAATAACCAATAACTTATATTATTCAAACTAGTTTTGTTCTAAACGTGACGATTAAAAGAGACTTTGAAATAGTGGGTCATTCCATAGAAATGTCAGCCTCAGAAAGAAAAATCTCACAACCCTAGTTATGACCATTTTATTCAGCCGACTTTCTAGTTTATAAATCTTTTAAAAGTTTTTAAAAAATCTGTTTAGTACTTTTCTTGTAGCTCCATTCGCGCGTACATGGTTGTAGAAAAGGTTTAGCATGGACAAAAAGCATCAGTCAGAGTCTTCTCGCACAACGTAAAACTTACGCGACTTTTTAAAAAGACTATATTTATTATGAAAGTTTAGATTTAGGTCTACTAAAAATGAATCCTGTTTTTATATTATATATTTGGTAAGCATTTTTTTATTTCGATTATTGCAGTTTTATATTGTGTTACGTTAGTCACAAAAATGCGCTATTTTTTATTTTAAAACTAAACCAAAACATTATACAAGTAACGACTTTTTATTTTCTTATACCTGTATCACAGCAACTTAAAAAGTGCCAAATATTTTTTCTAAATATAGAGGACATAAAAACTTATTAGTGTAACTAACGTAACAGTTTAGATGTAACTAACGTAATATTTAAAAAATCACTGCTATAATTTAAAACTTATTTGATTTAATGTTCATTTTCATGTACTATTTAAAAACATAGACATACTGAACTTATTAAAAAAATGTGGTTGCAAAACAGCTGTAGTAGTAATTTAACAATTTAGACCTTTTGTCCTCCTTAAAAAAGATCATTTTAAATGTCTTCTTTCAAAAGAGATTCTTCTAATTTAAAAAATTATTATTTTTTAAAGAGAAGACTGGGTAAAGCAAACCGAGTACCCTGCTGAGTATGAATTCAACGCCACAATTCCAACTAGAGAATTGAGAAAATAGATAGAGAATCTTAACAAATGATAACTTTTATATTTTGAAGAAAATATCTCCACTAATCATCAAAATGAAGTAATGAAATATTGAAAAACATTTGAAAATGCTACATGATATAGTGACAATAAATGCTGCTGTTGCATATTACAGTAAATGCATCAATGATGATTTAAAAATGAAAATCTTCGCGGCGATACCCGGAACTAAAATGCCTTCTACAAAATGGATTGTGTAAAAATGTTGTACATTATGGTTAAATATTTCATTTTAGTTTAGTATATACAACACCATTCGTTTGACGAACTAGAAAACCTTTAAGAGTAATATGGCGCTGAAAATTACTGCGGAGTTTCTTGTGAAGATAACTAGTATATTGGCAAAATACTGAAATTTGGTGAAAGTATCAACGGGGGGTGTATAAAATTAAATTTTTAAAAGAAAGATATTTAATATTTAATTTGCAAGAAACACGTTATTTAGTTAATACAAACAGTTTTCTGACACATTAAGATTGAGCTAATTAAAGGGATTCCTTCTATTCAATTTATTACAATAATTAGGATTAAAAGGAAATCAAGAATCAATAATGCAACAAAAATGTTCCCAAAAAGTTTAAATGTAGTGTAAGTGACAGAGATTAATAACAATATATTTTTATGTGTATGCTTTGCCTGTATTGGATGGTTACGCTGGTCACGTTACGTTAGTCACACACAGTCTTGAGTAAAATTGTAAAAAAAAAACGTATTGAACTGAAAAAATGATTTAAAAAAAATTTTTAAATGCTTTGAAATAAAAAGTTTAAAAATTTTAAAAAGTTTAAAATAAAAAGTTTAAAAAAGCTTTAAAATAAAACGTTTAAAAGTAAAAAATGTGTAATACATTTTTTAAAGTAGAATGTTTATCTTTTGCAAATATAACTGCCAATTTTAAATGCCTGCTTAACTTTCATAAAAATTTGCCTCATAACATGAAATCGTTTTTCAAGGTTGCAAAAACGCTACGTTACTCACAGTGCCGTTTTTTCTGAAAAAATACCTATCAGCGAAGTTAATTTGCTTCAAACTGTTGGTATAAAGGACACGTACTAAGCATGTTTATTTCAAATCTACAAATTAAACTTTAGATTATTCATTATATTTCAGGTTTCAAATAAAAGGAATTCGAAAATCAGCTGCGAATGTTTCGTTAGTCACTGTGGAGTGACCCAAGTCACTCGACGAATCTATTTAAGAAAAATTAACTTTAAAATAATATCAGAGTGTGCTTAATGCTCATATTCCTTTTTATTTTATATTCAATTAAAAAAAGAAATAAAGAATAAAAAATTCATTGAAAACAATTTGTTTCACTACGACCGCCGTGTCAGGTGCAACCAAAACGGTATTAGTCAAATATAGGAAAAATTTAAAATGATAGCTCAGCGATAAAAGAAGTCCCATTTCCTGACGAAAAGAACTTTTCATTACTATACTTGTTTTAATGCGTTTTCGCTTGTTCACTTATTTCAAAAAACCGCTAATACATTACTATATTATTAATTTACATTTTCCTCATTTTGTAATTATATAAAATTTTATGTCATTTGTCATAAAAAATACACATGTGACAGTCCTATTGTATGAGTTTTCAAGAGATATTTGAGTTAAGTTCGATGCGAAATCAAAAAAACTGCTTTGTATCCGGAAACTTTGCGGTAAAAAGTACGGTCACCCTTGTTTTACTGTAAATTAATATTTAACTATTAAATTTTGCGGAAAAAAAAATTATTACTTGAAAAAAAAAAAAAAAAAGAAACATGCGTGCTACGCTGATTGCGTTCTTTGAACAGAAAGCGATGCAATGAAGTCGAATTTTGTTTTACCATACAAACAACGTAATTTATCAATTGGCACTGAAACTTGTGTTTACTTTTCCGTTATAATTTGCCGTAAATTTTTCTCCGTATAGAAAAAGACTATATTTTGCAGTAATACCTATTTTAAAATAATTTTGGATCATTGTGTGACAAACATGTACCCTACGTTCGTTTTTAAAATTATCGAACATAAATAATTTAGAAATTATATTTTGCACGCTATTGAAGCACTAGATTTTGTTTTAAGTTAATTGTTTTTTTTTTTTTTTTTAATACTGTATTTTTACTTTCATTCTTTTTTTTTTTTCAAATCCCCCACCCCCAAATTTTTAACAACCCTCTCATGCTTTTTAGATATTTTTTCAGCCCTCTTTTTTATTTTGTTTATTTTTAAAAATATTATTTATTTATTTTTTTAAATATTATTTATTTATTTTTTTAAATTGTAACTATTATTTTTTTATATATTATTAATTTTTTAAAAGTTCGAATTATGCGCAAAATAGAATCGCCTTTTTTCCCTTCCAAACATTTCAAGCACACACATTAAAGCACACAATAAATAAATTAATAAATAAATAATAATAAAGAAGCAAAAGAAAAAAAAATAAATTAAAAGAATAAATTAATGAATAATTTAAAAAAAAAAAAATCAGTACATTTTCAATTAAAAAAAATAATTAATAAATAATTAAATAAATGAATAAATTAGTTTAAAAAAATCCTCCCAAAAATTTTGATGGCACAACTTGCGCCATACCGCCCCCAAATTTTTGACAACCCTCTCATGCTTTTTAGATATTTTTTCAGCCCTCTTTTTTATTTTGTTTATTTTTAAAAATATTATTTATTTATTTTTTTAAATATTATTTATTTATTTTTTTAATTGTAACTATTATTTTTTTATATATTATTAATTTTTTAAAAGTTCGAATTATGCGCAAAATAGAATCGCTTTTTTTCCCTTCCAAACATTTCAAGCACACACATTAAGCACACAATAAATAAATTAATAAATAAATAATAATAAAGAAGCAAAAGAAAAAAAAATAAATTAAAAGAATAAATTAATGAATAATTTAAAAAAAAAAAAATCAGTACATTTTCAATTAAAAAAAATAATTAATAAATAATTAAATAAATGAATAAATTAGTTTAAAAAAATCCTCCCAAAAATTTTGATGGCACAACTTGCGCCATACCGCCCCCCCCCCCCAGTGCCTGTGGGCATTTAGACCATTGAGATCACCATTGTCTAAATAATCTATGTGTGTTCACCCCGGGTACAGATGTTTATTCCTCATTTCAACCCCTTGGGGAAAAACCGAGGTGGAACCGTAAAAGCTTGTTTGTTTTTACTGCCATGTCCCAAATGCGAGTTTTTAACGATGTTATGAATTTTTGAAAATGAAATTGCGCACAAGTACTCATTTAATTAGTACATACCTTAAGTGGTCCCACAATACTATTGCATAAAAAAAGCACACACTCACACGGAAATTTCGATTTTTTTTTCACTACATTTTAAAATAAAACTGAATTTGTAACCTTATCTTTTTCATTCTTACCTATTATCTATCTCATTCCATCTTTTCATTTCTATCTTTATCCCAATCTTCATATCAAAATAAACAGGAGGAAAAAATATACATCACTCATAGAAAATGTTATTACGCTAATGAATCAACTGTAATAAGAATTCAAAAGATAGTCTAAGGAGGCAAACATATGGGAAGATTTTGAATGTTATCGTGTAAAGTGCATCAACTCCTTCTGGTCAAAAGAAAAGGGAAAGAAATAATTTTCAGCTAATTGCAAGAATAAATTGTGTTAATTATTTAAAATATAGTAATAATTTGTAATTCAAACATGAAGTGATTGCTTGTTGGCACAATTGCAGCTAAGGATTAGTTGACCCTGATACATACGCGCACGCTCATATACGGCCGTATATCACTTATTATATGGTAAAACTACATTTCTATGGGTAAGTAAATGAATGGAAAATTTTGGAAATGCTGCAACGGATTCAAAGTTAAACACGAGCTAGACATCTTTTGATGCTATACTATGTATGATACACATCAGAAACACAGAGGCTTTTGCTAATAAACACATACTGTCTAATCTTTTATCGTAAAACCTTCCTCGCATTTGCGCATGCCTGAGGTCTCTTTGAATTTCCTCAAAATAGGGGGGAAATGCGAAGTAACATTCAACAGGAAGTAAGAAGCGAAAGCACCGGCGAATGCGTCTCCTTATCCTATCACCCTTTTTTCAAATGGAAGCAATCGTGACTGCCAGGCGCGCAAAACGCAGACAGACAGTATACGTATTACTTTCTTTTACGTAGTAAAGAAAGCATTGTAATCGTGAAAATATTTTCACTTAAATTTCGGTCTAAATTTATATTTTGCCCCGATTGAATGTTGAGTAGTTTTTTTAACCCGTCAGCAGGTTCATAGAAGATTCTACACTGCTCAAAACAATTAAAGGATATTGTAAGTTTCCTATAAAAAATGGGTTTAAACATTTTTGAACAATTTTTTTGCATAAAAGGGAAGAAGAGAGTTACCAATTTAAATTTTGCTGATTTCCAAACTTCATAGTATGCAAATTTTGAGTTTAAAGTCGAAAACGACTCTTTAGCGGCAGCGACTGAAATTTCACTCTCACTTTACTATAAGATAAGGCAGAAAAGAATTATCTACGTTCTGTAAGAGCATTGTTCCAAAGAGTGCCATGTCTCAACGAAGACATTTGACCAATTCAGAAGCTTCCGGAGTTGTTGGCAGACTCGAGGGAGGCCAAATATAAGCCGAGGTAGCGGAAGCCATTGGAGTTTCTCAAAGTGTAGTTTCCAGGGTCTGAAACCGTTTTCTAGAGACTGAAAGAGCTGACCATAGATCAGGACAAGGACGTAGACCGGCTACAACGCCCAATGAAGACAGCTATTTAGCTTTAACGGCTCGGAGGCACCGAAATAGGAGTGCCACTCAACTGCAATGACCACTTTGTTTGGCTACTGGCACCCGTGTTTCAACACAAACTGTCCGACTCCACGCTGTTGACTTGTATGCCCGCCGACCAATGGCGTGTGTCAGACTAAGTGCAAGTCACCGTCGCGTCGTGCCCCTAGAGTGTGGGCAACGGAGCACGTTAGTTGGGGAAGAAATGAGTGGCGAGATATCCTGTTCTCTGATGAGTCCCGTTTAACCCTTCATCCTGATAATAGGCGGGTTTTAATCTGGAGGGAACGTGGCACAAGAAATAATCCAGCATTTGTGCGCCAAAATGTCAGATTTGGTAGTGGAGGTGTGATGGTATACTCCGGCATTTCCATTGATATTTGAACCGATCTCCATATCTTCCGAAATACAACTCTGACTAGTCAACAATACAGGGATGAGATCCTCACACCTATCGTCGTCCCTTACGCTGCAGCAATTGGAGATGACTTCATTTTAATTGACGACAATTGCAGGCCACATCGTGCTAACTTGGTGAGCGATTTTCTTTTTGAAGAAGGAAGCGTACGTATGGAATGGCCAGCGTGTTCTCCGGATATGAACCCAATAGAGCATGTTTGGGACATCCTAGGAAGACGAGTGGCTGAACGACTATCACCTCCAGAAACTCTCCAGGCACTCGAAAGAGCTCTTCAGGAGAAGTGGGGCAGAATACCCCAGTTCCTCATTAATACCCTCATTGAGTCCATGCCTCAGAGGTGTTTAACACTGCTAGCTGTCCGGAGAAACCATACCCCCTACTAAAAGTGGTTTTCTTCAAAGGAAACTTTTTTTTAAATTTATTTTTCTCATTTTCAGAAAATGCGTTTTTTTCCCTTTTTTTCCCTTTTGTACCCAAAAGCTAAATAAAAAGCATTTTTTTCTGCTAAACTAATGTCATTTTTATCTCTTATAGCTTACTACGTGTAGTCGATAATGTATCAATTAAACAAATTGGACTTTAGGTGCAATAATCAAACCAAAATCTCAATATCCTTTAATTGTTTTGAGCAGTGTAGTTTGACAAATAGGTTCTGAGGGGGGGCGATCTAGTTGTACACCTCCCCTTGATATTGCTTTCGATTGTTTGCAAAGGGAATCTTTTACCCCTTTTTAGGGAAAATAAAAGTTAATTTCAATGCAGACTTGTGATGTTTTGATTTGGTGATCACTTGGAGATCCGTCACCAAGCTTTTGGCCGCCAAGTGTTTGCGGTGACAAATTTGGCGAAGGAAATTATTTTTCGAATTTGGGTTCAATCTGGTGTTATTGGCTGTATTTTGCGAATAATCCACTGAATGATGTAATAATGGGCGATATTTAGAAAATGAATCATTGTAAAACAAGATTTTTTTTGCATTGATTCGTGGCAAAGTAGGGGTGTAAATGTTTGAATTGTTATCTTGTTCATTCTAAAGCACTACTGTTAACACATAAGGCATCTATTATGAAATTTAAACGTAAAAGGAATTAGTGTGGATTTCACACCATATTTTTTTAATGAATTTAAAGAGTAACAGAAAAAATGCAATAATAAATTGATGCATATGGAAAAAATAACAATGACGGCTTTAAGATTCATCTACAAAACTGCTTATTTTCGAAGGGAAAATAAAGCATTTCTCTTCCTTTTGACGTTGTGTATTTGGGGGTTTTCCTAAAGGGATAGCTTTCGTAGGACTGCCACTGCAGAAAACTGAAAGAGTTGGCCGCCACGACAGATTTAAGCAGATTTTGGTCGGGTTAGAACTTAAAAATCTTCGGTCACGATCCCTGTCCCCTTTCGACCGAGCTATCGCGGTACATTTGACACTTGTTAAGGAACAGTAACGAAGTCTAACGATCTTAGTTGAAAAATAACAAGTTCTATTGCTCAAGTTTTTTCCCAGCAAAATCACTCATCCTACTTTCAGCTTTTAAGTGATCACACATTATTGTATTCCAAATAATAACAGTGAAATAAACGTTAAATAATTAAAAATTTCTTTCGAAGAAAAGAAATCACTGTGTTGTTTAACTATTTAATTTACAATTCCCACGTTCTTTTAACAGCAAGCTTTTATTCGGTATTATTTTAATGACATGATCACATGTCTGCCTACTGATTACTCGTGCATGCAACATTACTTGAATCTTCTAGATGTAATAATCCATGTGGATTTAGCTGGAGTGCAATTACTTGGATTAGTATTGCTTTAGTGACTGCGATATTCGAATTAAAATTTTGTCTTTACACAAATTAATTTTTTTTATATTGTTTACTCTAATTACGTCTGGTAGTTGATTTGCTGCTGTGTGTTTGTTTGCGTAAGGCCACGTTGCAAAGGAGGAACTTCTACTGTTGTATTTATTTAACTTATTAGTTTAATTTTATTGCAGGCTTTTGGGGCCGTTACTGGGAAGTCTGTAACTTATATCACCCTAATTTTAACTGACTTCAGGAAGCAGCCGGTTATAAACTCATATCGTATGTATGCTTTTTCAATGCTTCCTTATTTTCTCATTGGAAGAACTAGTTTTCATGATTCGTTTTTAATGGGCCCCAGCCTTTTGTTCGACCATATTTGCTCCGTAGAAAAAACATTATGGGTGGAAATCAGAAATTTTTGCGTAAATCAAAAAGACGATGCCAATATTTTCTTCCTAAATAGAAAATTGAATATAGACCTCGTTGTTTAAAATATTGGTCGACATAAAATAGAAACAATGACAACAATAATAAAGAGAGCTTTGAATGGAATTTTCTCTAAAGTAAGCACTAAATTCATTCCCCTTTTTTACTCCAGTGGTATTTTTACTCTGTCCAATAATCAGTGTCAAATATGGTATAACCGTAGAATTTTTATCACGAGCATGTTGTTGTAAAGTCACAATATACAAATTAGAAATTCAAACAGGTAAATGTATAAGAATGCAATAAATGTCTTAAAACTTTTTTTTTCTTTTTACGCTTAGTAATACTTCTAACATCTTGAGAGTACTTGTGATTTAAAAAAGTATTTGATGTTTTACCGATATTCAGTTATAAGATTAAATAAATGCTTGTTGGAAAAAAAATCAATTCTAATACTTGTTTTAATGTATTATCTACAGGTAGTCGAGAGAAGGCTTATGTGTATGCTATTTCATCAGCAGGAGTAGCATATAGCGTAACGCGGTCGTGCAGTAAAGGAGAATTGGGCGAATGTCGATGTGACGAGCTGGTCAGAAAAAGAGACAATGGAGGGCGCTGGAAATGGGGCGGCTGTTCTGACGACATCAAATTTGGAGCCCGTTTCGCAAAAGATTTTGTGGATTCAGGTGAAGATACACAAACACCTGAAGGACTTATGAACACCCACAACAACGAGGCAGGCAGACGGGTAAGATTCATTAAACTACCAAAAATGTATCGCTTTGTCCGATTACAAATGATGATGTAGTTACCAAAACACTTTTTAATATATATTTTCTGCGATATTATCTCCATGTCTGATGACTTCATTCTTCACTATCAGCTTTTTCTTTCCTTTTGCAACATTTTTGAAGTTTCTTTTTTTATTTTCAAACTGAATGAAAATCTGAACAAACCTCGTATTTGTGCAATGATTTTTATCTACCAGTTTGTTGGCTATCTTAGCTACAATAAGAGGATTTTTGCCTCCGGCTCGATCATTGGCTATTCCTAACTGAGGAGCCCATAATAAGGGCGAAACTGCAGTCTTAGGATGCTATATGATCGAGCTGTGGGTGCATTTGCTGCAAACCTCGTATTTGTTTGAAACTTCATGGCCATACACTATACAGTTGTCCCAGTTAAGTGACTGGGTATTGGTTACTATGAACATGTGTAATTATGAAAAATTTTAAGCTTGCTTATCGGAAAACATGATTTTTTGAGTTGGGCCGCCATTGCAGTTCATCAGCGATATCAAGTCACCAGATGCCTCCCAGCTTTAAGGGTCGACATTTCAAGAAAACACATCTGAATCTGAAATATCTAAATTTTAACAGAAAATTACAAATCATTCCATTTTCTCTTTATTGAAATTATTCATCAAATTTTTTCCTCTTCGTACTGAAAACCCTAAATTAATGGAGTAAAAGGCAATTCATAGATTTCAAGTCTCCTCGTAGAATGACTCTCTGTAGTGTCTATTGATCTGCTTAAACGCTGCAAAAAATTGGGTAATCTTACTCCGTGGTCACAGTGTTCTGCGTCCAAAGCTGCCTTCAATGTTATGGAGTAACTTAACTGATAAAACTGCTGAAACGTTACACCAGTTTTATCATTTAAGTAAAGCGCATATCACACGTAGCGAAATCCCTTCAACACTTACAAATTCGATTCGCTTCAACCGAAAGAAGTTCATCAGGGTTGCCAAGCTCTCAAAGAGAGAGTTGAATCGGCTATAAACACAATGCTAACGAGTTTTGCAAAGAATTAAAAAGTTGAAGCAAATACGTCGAACTCTGAAAAGCAATGCACACATACACACGGGGATTTTCCGGTCGAAATTGCGCAATCGCGGTTGAAGCATATCAAAGTTGTAGCAAAGTTGAAGGTATTTCGCTACGTGTGATATGCCCATTACTCCATTGCATAGGGGGCATCTTTTGATCCAGAAGGCTGCCACCGCTTATACGGAGTAAGGTTGCACAAATGTTTAGTGCATAATTTAGCATTATAAATATACCAATATTACAACTTTTCTACATTTTTGCTATATATCCTCAATTTCAGGGTCTCCGTTCAAAGATGGAATTGGTATGCAAATGCCATGGCGTATCCGGATCGTGTTCAATGCGTGTGTGCTGGAGGCGTCTGAAACCATTTCGGGAAATCGGAGATCTCCTTACTTCCAAATTCGATGGTGCCACTTTAGTGAAAGCAGTAGAGCGCAGGCATAAGACCAAGCTTCGACCTGTCCGAAAAAACGTGAAGAGGCCGAGTAAAAAAGACCTCGTTTTTTTAGACGAATCGCCCGATTATTGCCTGCGCAACGAAACGTAAGTTACCTCAACTTATTTTAGAATTAGTTTTTGAAGTGAATCAAGTCGGCCCAGAAATAAATTTATGCAGTTTGATTGCAAACATTGCTTGCCGGCAGCAGAGTGATACGTAGAGGGTGCACTCGAACAATTTTTTTTACAAAAGAAATAAGCATAAACATTTTTTTACTTAAAAAAATTAGCAAAATTCTTTTACTAAAAAATTAGCAAACAAATTTTTTTTACAAAAACATTTGGTATTTTTTTTGTAATAAAAATAAGCAAAAAAAAAACTTCTATACAAAACAAAGTTAGCAAAATATTGTTTTTACTTAAAAAATCACCCCCCCCCCCAAAAAAAAAAATTATGAAAAGACAGTTGAGTGCAAGCGTGCACCCCCTTGCACTTCTTGCCGGTGCTCATAATTACAAATGTGAATTACTTTTCATAGCGATTCATTTTTGAAGTTGATCTGAACAATTTTGATAGTTTAGAATAATTACCAATGGGAGGAGGTAGCCATTAAGAATTTTTGACTTTTATTTAAAACAATTATAAAGACACTCCCTTCTTCCTCCAGGATCAAGTTTTCTGCACACCGGGTTCAAGCGTAACGTGTATGAAAGGCCCTTAATTATCTTACCTAGTGTTAATTTTTCTTTAAATATTTTTTTCTGATGCATGAATTTTAAAAACGGCATAACATTTTGATGGGTTGAAGAATATTCTAAATATGTAACATGAAATCATGTAGTTCCAGTACTTCAAATAAATTGTAAGCTCCAACTAAAAGGTGGTCAATTGTCCCCAGTTTCTCTTCAGTGATTTCGTACTTCAGTACACAAAAGTCAGTCAAAAGTCAGTCTATCAGTAACACAAAAAGATTTTGTGTGTGTGTTTGTGGTGTGCGCAATAGATGTAATTTTTCTTTCTTAAAAACTATCTTCTTTTGCCCTATATTTTTCAAAAATGTCATCTTTTGTGAATTGTCTCACTTTGAGCCCAATGTTGCATACAAACTTGGCTTGATAGTCTATAAAACTGAGATCATTTTTGGACTCAGAGGCCACGAGTTAGTCAAAAACAAATTACTGATCTAAGGTAAACAAATCGCTGTTAGCCTGTGTTTTTTACAGGGATACATTATAAGCAGTAGAAAGCAAGCAGTAAGAAGAAGCAGTAGTTATTCTATTTCAGAGACTCCATTGTATGTCAAGGGCTAGTTTAATCAAACAGCTCTAGAAAACTTAGAGCTATTGATCGTAATTCTTCCTTTTTAAAGTCTAGTCAAATATTTCCTTTAGAAGAGTTCAAAAAAAAAAAAAAAAAAGACTAAATAGCAACTGTCTAATAACTGATATAAAGAGTAATATTTTATGATTCTTTGTATAGTGTGAAGTTTGTGTCGTTAAACCTATCATTCTTTATTTCTTTTGTCTCAGCAGGATTGGCGTACTTGGAACGCGAGGCCGGTTATGCAATAGTACAAGTTATGGAATGGACGGCTGCAGGTTGCTGTGCTGTGGCAGAGGATATCAGACTGTGATTCGTGAAGTAGAAGAGAAATGCCATTGCAAGTTTGTCTGGTGCTGTAGAGTCCAGTGCGAAATGTGCAGCTTCAAACGAGAAGAGCATTACTGTAACTGAAGTGATATACTGTCGTCCAAATCGAGCAAGTTGATAGAACCTCTGTTTCCAGAACACCTATTTGTGCGCAAGTTTACCAGTGCAAATAAATTCTGGTTTTGCGAGGAACGATGAGAAAAAGCTCTAGCTCTTGAATGAGGAAATGCATTTTTAAGATGCTCTTTTGGTTTTCGCAAAAGCTGCTCGACAATCGTGAGAAATATGTGTCCCTTCTTCAAATTTTAAAGTACGCACATGCACTTTGAAATCGAGGATACAAATGAATGTGGGGCGAAATTTCAAACAGTGTAGTTTTTTTACGCTCATTTTGGCAACTCATGTTATCAAACAAGCGTGTTCAGTTAAGTCCAAAGACTGATTTGAAGACTTTTAAAGGACATTGGAGGCTTCATACTAAAACCAATTCGAATCCATCTTTCATTCATTCATTAGAATTCACCTTCGTTTTGTACAAATTCTTAAATTTTATGGAAAAGTTCGAGTTTGTGTATAATATTTATGTGCCATGTATTTAACAACTACTTAAAGTTTTATGCTACACATTATGTTCGCTCTTGTGTTAATTGATGAACTAATTTTATTTATGTATATAGACTGAATTTGTTTGATCCCACATTTGTAAAAATGGTTCATTCATTATTTTAAACATGTTTCCCTCATGTGAAGCTGTTTGTTTATAGTAATTTTATATCTGTATGACATATGTATTCTGTAATTTATCTTGCTATAGCACTGTTGATAATCCATTAGATCACACTAAACTAAATGTAAGAACTACTTCCCGGAACGAACAATAATACTTTTCATTAATATCGTGAATAAGTAATAAATATGCAATAGCTGATTTTATAATATTTTATAACTTTGTAGTATTACTGAGTTACAGAACTTAGTGAAACATATAAAGATTATTTCCAATTTTCAAACAACAATTCCATCTGAATTGACTTCCAGTAAGCTTCCACGGCGCGATTACTTCAACGGCAGATGTTTCACGGCTTTTACGCCAGCACAGTAACGTTATCTTAAGCTATCATGCTAACAGGTGAAGAGTGAGGGAGAAAGGTACTTAGTAATTTTTAATGTTAATTACTTTTTTCTGGGTTTGATTACCTAAATGCTGAAAAGTTCTAGGTAGTCACCTAACTTCATGCCTTCAGAATTACTGAATACTGTGGTCATGGGTTGACGGAGCAAGGTTTCTAATCCATCAGCGATGCTTTAAATGAAGAAGTTACTTTCATACTGGTATTGGATGAGCGTTAATGTGAAGGACTTATTTTTTTGTTACTCAAAAGCATTTTCGGTTAATTGAAACTTGAGAAGTTTATGTTGAGCATAATTTCACGAACTCTTCAGTAATTTAGTATACACCAGCAGAAGCTTCAGTTGTTTCATAAACTTCTACACACACACAGCTAATGAGACTTTTGAGGAGCTGTGACCCTTTTTTCTCCTTCAAATCTACCAAAAGTTGATTTCTTTTCGGCTTTAAACGTTCAGAAACACTGCTATCTGTGATGGATTTCACTCTAACTAACTTCAGCTATCCAAATTCAGATGAATACATGTAACTCAACTCTGAAATTCAAAATTCTGCAATGACACTCCATGTTCCTTTGCTTCTAGGAAGCGACTTGAACGGAATGATTTGTCAGTACACTCCAAACTGTGTATTGAATGATACAATCCGCACCAAAGTTACTAATGCGTGCTTTGTAAAACAGCTGTATACTTTTTTATAATCGGATCACCCTCATATAATACTGTATTAATTTCGAAACTCTATTCTCAATGACATCGATTTCACGCATTCTTTCAGATGCCATAATGCCAACTTAAGACATCAGAATTGAGATTCACGCCCATTAACAATCTCTGTAGCAAAACAGAAACAAGTTTCAAGCTGCATTTGCTAACATATTTTATTCACCACCATTTACGATGTTGTTTAAGATAACAATTAGATTATTTTTACCATGAACGTAAAATTCTTTTAAATGCCCCGACACAAAATGAATTTTATTCAAGAGATTCACTTTCAGCCTCACTTTTAGAAGCTTGGATCTAATTTAATTATTATACCATTTTAATTATTTAAAAGTTATTAAAAATTGTTTGAATTTCTTTTTTTTTTTTTTTTTGAAGTTTACGACCATTGACTAGAAGTAGGAAAAACAGTGCTATGTGTGTGTGTAAGCTACTTTATAAGTAGAAAACAGAAATTTAAATGAAGCAGTGAATAAAAATGTCATTAATGGAATGTATAACTGTGAAGTGAAACTTTTCTACTCATTGGTATACTTCAGATCTCAATCTTTTGTGTCACACTTATGTATGAGGTAAATAAAACGATGCGTTTTACAAAACTCTTACTGAAAGAAACAAGTTAACTGTTTGAAAAATAAAATTCGCTGAAATAAAAATATGTACGTAATTAGTATGTATACCTTAAAATATCCGTTGCTGTTGCATCCTGTATATACATATACATGTAATTCATTTTAGAAACTTTTTTATGGTGTTATTTGTAAATTTTATCCCAAGCATTTAATTTAAGCATATGGAGGAGTAAGGATATCAATAGACTATTGATGACTATATTAGTGTACATTTCTACTGAAAGGCTGGAAGCAGTTGTAAAGATGGTTACACATGGGTCATTTTCACCATACGCTTACATTTCAAAAAATTTAAGTAATTTTTTTTTACTTGCTATTTTCTTTTAGAATCACTAACAGGTGTTTCGTCACATATTTTAGGTGTTTGAAAAAGTAATTGGTTGTACACTTTGATGCATAATTAAGTATTCAAATGCTGTTGTAAAACTTTAAGTTGCAAGGAAAATTGTCGTCCGTTATCATACAAAATCAATGTGAAAACTCACTTTTACACTATATCATAGCGCCTAGAACTAACTTCATTTGAAATTATTTGCGTCCCTGAAGCTTAAAACGATGTTTTCGATCATTGAAATATTGATCAAAAACTGTATGGTAGCGGACTTGACATTTGGTAACGGATTTGACCAGTAACGGACTTGACATTTCAACCAAAATGTCAAATTATGGCTAGGTTATCGAATTAAAAAATTGAACAATAATATGCATTTTCTTAGAGTTGTATAATAAACAATATTTCGGGGTAAAAGTTGAGAAGAAGTAAAAATTAATACTAAAATCCTTGGTAACAGACTTGACAAAGAATAAAAATACGCACCTTGGAGAAATTTTGTGCGAAACGCCACATCAATACTTCTCGACTCAGGAAAACAAAATGGTACGAAATAGTTACGTCACTAGTTTGTTAAGTTAACTGAATATGTGTTACCATCTTGACTGAAATAAATACCTTTTTTAGCTAAAATAATCTTAGGGTAACGGACTTGACAAGAACTGCCGGACAAAATATATTCATACATTTCTTAATGAAAAAAAATTACTATTGTCAATATTTATTATGAATATCATACACTAATAGTCAATATATAAAAATAATTTGTTGTATATCCTTTTTTATACAATTAAATATATAGAAAAAATAGTTGAACTTGCAAAAGTTGCAAATGGACAAGCGTTTTTGCCTTGATTCCCATTTTTAGACTTATATAAAAATAAATAAATAAATTTCAATAATGTTTTGAGTGATAGAATTTTTTGGGGGGTATTTCTCGCAGAAAATAATTGTTTGCATTGAATTTAAAATATAAGTTATGCTTCAAAATCGTCTTTTTAACCTCCGGACAGCAAATGTAAGCAAATTTTGAAAATGACCCACATATATTCATGGAGTTTTCTTTATTTACTTAATAAAAGACTACGGTGTTGCTTACAGAGAATAATACTTTTTTTCAATAACGTGAAAATATCTGTATTCAAAGAATATAGAACAATGCTACAATTTTAATAAACTGTAAGTTACCGCCCCTAACACAGGGGCTAAGGCAGAATTACAAGCATATACCTAAAGCTTTCAACTTTATTTTACGAGCTAAGTGACACCTTTAATTGCGGACTCTCGCTGGTTTGCTATATTAGTTTTAACTACCAGTTTGAAGGCAATCTCAGCTTCAATGAGGAGACATCTCCCTCAAGCCGTGTTATGACTATTACAGACTGATGAGGCTTTATACGAGGTTTAAATTTCAGTCTCTGGAAAATATAAGCCAGACTCTGGTATATGCTTGTAATGCAACAATTGTTTTTTAATATTTTGACCTGAATTCAGTATGTTTTTGAAGAATTGACTGCAACTTCATCTCGGATTTCAGAATAAGAATATGACCCTTATTTTATTGTTTGATTAGAATTCAACGTGGTTTTGAAGAAATTAATGTCTTCATCAAAATACTGTAGAAAATGTATCAACTTCCGGGTTTCACTAAAGGTAATACCAGTGGTTTACTCGTAAGTTTTTAGTAATTAAAAAACTTTAATTCCATAGTAAACAAATTAAAAAAAAACTGCAGCGATATTTTTAAAAAACTTTCAATGCTTAAAAAAATTTTGTGTTTTCTGGTATTGCCTGGAATAGACTAAAACGATTCCTTTAGTAAAATTCACCACATTTAGTTTATAAACACATTTAGTTTATATCACATTTAGTATATTTCCAAAATGGAAAGCGCGATATTGTTTAATAATACCGAAAGCTTGCGATGTTTGAGTCAGTAACTTGAAAGTTTTCAGCATGTAATACAGGCTGAAAACTGTACCGTGGAGCAATAACAACCGAAGTCAAATTTGACCAAAGTTAATTAATGAAATCTGTCCACAAAGCAGTAACTCTTGCAACGGCAGCCAATGTGATGGAGCGCCTTATTAGCGAGTTCACATCCCACAATTTTTGTTTTTTCGACAATTAGTATTTGAGTTTTCATTCTACAATCTTTGTTTGTTTTTTTTTTTTTGGCAATCAGTATTTGAGTTTATATTCTACAATCTTTGTTTTTTCGACAATCAGAATTTCAATTTAGAACCAAAACAACCAATGTCATTTGTATTAAGCTGAAAGTTACCACTCCTAAGCAAGAGCTAAGGCAGAACTACATGCAATGTACCGACAGCCTGGTGATGCCAACCAGAGACTGCAGTTTTGTCTTTACTCTGGACTCATCAGTTTAAAATAGACAGTAACCGAGCTGGAGGCAGATGTCATCACATTGAAACTGAGACAAACTGGTAGCTGAACTAAATTTTGAATACCAACGAGAGTCCGCAACAATGGTACGGTTTAATTCATGCATTGACGTCAAAGTTTGGGTATTAAGTTACTTCCCCCCCCCCCCCCCAAGCCGAAGCAGAACTGCATGCAATAGCACGGTTATGAAATTTGGAGGCTGTAATTTTGTTCCTATTACGGACTAATCAGTTTGGAATATTAAATAACCAAGTTTCAAGCAGATGTCATCACATTGAACTGAGGGTGGTAACAAACTGATGAGTCCGTAATTAAGACGAAACTGCTGTCTCTGAATGGCATAACCGAGCAACCGGTATATTGCAAGTAACGTCATTCGTAGTTTAAATATAATTACAATTATTTGGAGTTTCTCTATCAAAATTCCTAAAGTAGAAAGAGGCCATTATGTCTTGAAATGTTCAAGTATTAGCTGGGCTCGGACGTGAAAATTATAGAGAAAAAAGGGAATACCTTAAGACTACTTTTGTAAACCTGATATTTTTAACATAACGTGTTGTTGCTCCAAAGGACAGATATATAAGCTTTAATTTAGTATTTGAAAAGTCATATTGATATATTTTCACTTACTGTGTAAATTCTGCATCTATTTTCTGTGTCACCAGAAGGAGCTCGAAGCACCTTCAATTTGTTTTTAAATTTTTTACACCACATGTATACTCATCAATTCAATGAATATTTATTATTACTTTTAAAACCTCTTAATTATGTCACTGACTAAAACTCCAGTATGTACTTACTATTATCTTTGTTACTTATACTGTCGAGCCCGCTTAATGGAATAGCCATTTTGCCAAGAAAATATATTCTAATAAACGGGATATTCCATTATCCGGGATAAAAATAATACATCACAACGGTTTGGTACATTAAAAATGTATTATATTGAGCGGGATATTCTTTTCACCGATATTCTAATAAGCGGAATGGCCTGTATTTATTTATTTTTATTTATCTCTTAACTTTAGTCATATTGATACATTTTCAGATGCTGTGTAAATTAATTCTTAATCAAAATCTGTGTTACTAGAAGAAACTCAAAGTTGCTTCAATTTTTTTTCAATAATTTTAAACACACACATATATACTCATAAATTCGATGAATATTCATTATTACTTGAAAAACCTCTTAATTATGTCAGACTAAATCTCCAGAATGTACTTACTGTTATCTTTATTACTCTGTGTAAGTTCCATATTGTATATAAATCTCAAATTTCAGCCTCATCTAAGTAGAAAATACTTTAATACCGTGTGCTGAGGTTTGTTCGTGATTCGTCACCATCTTATTGGGCGAGGCGAAGCACTGTATGTCTTGATGCGGTTTCTGAACTGTTTCATAGTGTCATAAATGCTGTACCTCAGAACCAGATTAACGTACGTCCATTTTCGTAACTTTTCAGGAGAGGGCAAAAACGGTTGTCGGATGCATTCTAAGGATGGCACTTATCCTCTTTGAATGCTGCTAAATAACTGTGAAGGAATTTCGTATGTAAAATAACGTTCTCATACGAATGCAAATGTGACGACCAACAACTTTCTCCGGGTCCAGCTAAGTTGGACCTAGCCAAACTATAGTACCCAATAAAGATCAATGGCCCTTTTTAAGCTATCCACTCCCTTGCTCATAACAACTTCTTCCAGTTATGGCTATTCCACGAGCTTGCTACCCTATTAAAATAGCAATTCATCATATTTACTCGGTTAGCTTGAGGTTTGAATAGCTTGAAACAATGTCCTCTTGTTCTGCTTTAAATGCAAAACTTTAACCCAGCAACTTATCTCATTTTGATAAATTTAAAAAACTGAAAAATGTCTCCCTCTGACTCTCTTTTGCTCAAGATTATACATATTAAGCACACTAAGCGTGGAATCATACTCCAAATTAGACAGCCCATTCACTAACTTTGTAGCCCTCCTTTGAACAATGGGTCGATGCAAAATTAGATTCTACATACAAGGCAGTAATAAAATGAGGATTTTGGACTTACGTCGTTCTGGTTCTGAGGTACAGAATGTAGCTTGTGTAAAAACGCTTTGGGATTTTATGTTTTCCAAGTATGTTTGTATGCTTCATTTTAGAACAGCGAGTGAATAAACTTGTGATCGGATAAGTGTTGTATCGTTCCATTACCGAGATCCCTATCGCACACAAATGCGGGTGGTGGGAGGTCGGAGATTGGGAGATAATTCCCCGTCGCTCACTTCTGTTTATTCTTGTACTGATTGCTATCGTTGGGATGCACCACATTTAGAAAGGTTGATTACTGCGGGAACTTCCAAGAATGCTCTGAAATCTTCATATCGCGGCCATCTTTGCGGTTGCTCTCGCATACCTAAGCGTCGTTTTGGGAATGTCAAATGCGGAATTGCAGTCATTTACAAAGGGCTAAGTGTTTGGGACTAATAATAGGTTAAATTGTTGAAATATTTGAAGATTATTGCATTGTCTAAATGTGTTTGAAACTTGGAGGAAACGTTTAAAGGTGCTATGCGTATGGTGGTAAAATTTTTAAGTGGAAAAGTGAGAACGAAGTGCTGAGGTGTCTTCACTTTTACTCCAAGAAGTGTGCACACTATACTTTTATTGAAACAACTCAACTTTAAAATATTATAAATATATATTTTTAGAAAATATGGAACGCTCAAAAGAGAGTCTTACAACTATAGACATACTTAAGCTCACAAAAAATGTTTGACAGAATTAAAAAAAACAATAATAAGCGGAGACCAACAAAAATTTAAATCTTAGGATCCAGGAAAATTTTTTTTAGCTCCTGAAAAACTAGTCATTATTTCTCTCTCTCTCTCTCTCTTTCTCTCTCTCGCTCGCTCTGTATATATATATAGTGAGAGAGAGAGTTCATAGAGAAATTCAGAGAGTAACATGGCTTTTGAAAAATTCTTGTTTCATAAAAAAACTAGTGTCCAAGTTTTTTCCATACGCCTGGGAGACTGGGTACCCAGGATTTGTCGGGCCCTAATAATAGGTAATAGGTACATAAAATATAATGTATGCATTTATATTTTTAAATCCATTCTTTCTCCATTTTTTTAAAATGCGTATTTGTTTGTTAAATAATACCTCACTTAATTATATCTTTTAGTATAAAACTGAAGAAACTCATTTTCTAAAGCAAAATATTTAATGACAAATAGCTTCTGATAATTTGTAGTTTTCTTCTTAAGAAAAAGTTGCCAGGGTGTCCCAGTTAAGTGTTTCAGAACTTTAAATATGGGTAGGACCCATCTTAATGACTCGAAACCACATAGCAATGAGGGGTGCAATTCCTGAAGTGGTGAAATTTTACTATGCCAGGAGTATTCCGGACTATTCGAAGCTCCTTGTGCGGTAGATGTAAGGTGTGCAATTTAGCTGGTAGAAAAAACTTGGAACGCTTACTTTGACCCTTGAACCTTTCGCTTTTATACATGCATTATTAAAAGAATTTTTCACTTGCGCTCTCTTTTCTTTATAGTGCTTCTGTGTACTTCACCACTTTAAGAAAGCATCCACCTCCCCCCTCCCTTCTTGCTATATGATTTTGAGTCGTAAAGATGCACCCTTTCTCTCCTAGAAGCTCTGAAACACTTAACTGGTACACCCTTTATAATGAGGTACAGTAAAAACCTTTACAAGGAGATAATTCACTTTTACAACGAACGACACATATATGAAGCATTCAAGCAATGCATTTCGAAAAGTAAAATATATATATATATATATATATATTAGAAATATATATATATATTTATATATATATATATATATATATATATATATATATATATTCAGAAATATATATATATATATATTTCTGAATTTGATCATTCTTAGTCAATACTGTCACGCTACAGAGCGATTCAGAACGATTTCTCTTCAATCAGGTCGAAAATCGCTGGTAAAAACCAGTGTTATTTCAAAATCGATTCAACCTATGCTTCTATCAAACGGCTACTATTTAAACACACAGATAATTAACAACATTATTCATACAAATTAAGGAATTCTTAATCAACTCACATTTTTAATTTTACGGGTTGACATGTAGCCAAAATTAAAATACTACATGAAATTGCATGGAAAGTTGAGAAAGAAAATCAGATTTAATCAACACAATCCAGTCATTTTTATCTGCGAATAATTAAACAATGCGGATAATTGAAGAAAGCATAAATTAAGTTTTACATTGGTGTGTATGTTTATTATAGGGCAAAAGGCGAATTTTTAATGTGAAAAGGTTCAACTTTGATTTTTTAATTACATTTATTGTTACAAACATCTTACCATACACCACAGTGAGTACTAAAAGGCACAGACAGTACTCATCAGAATTCAATTTACATCGCAAAAAGAAGGAAACACTACAGGGGAAAGGCGAGAATCGAATCAGAGATTTGTTTAATTGCGCGCAGACAGCTGTCATAGTTAATTGTTTTAGGGCGGAATGTAGGTGAAACGCTGCATCTGCAAAAGTGCGTTGCACACGAAAATTGCGCAACGTTGTTTTCCCAAAAGCGCCACTTTTGCCCTTTTGCGGGAACAACGTTTCACAAGAATTCGAAAACCCGAAAAATTGCGTGTGCAACGCACCTTTGCAGATGCAGCATTTCACCTGAATTCCGCCCTTAACCGTTCGGATATGGAGGCACTAACTTGGATCGCTTGGAGCCTTCAAGTCCGAAAGTGCTGCAGATGTTCACGAATAAAGCTGTACAAAAGTTACACAGTGTCTTTAAAAACAAGTGACAAGTGGGCCATTAGATATGAAACATTCACTACTTCTACTGCTTGTCTTAACATATAATTTTACAATTTTACAAATAATCCAAATATCTTACAAATCGAGATACTACATAATTACTTAATGTAAGCAATTAGGAAAACGATTGAAAAGCTCCCTTTCAGCTGTTGAGGTTTCTCATTGGCTTTTAAAATCAATATAGGCAACAGTTTGAAGCTTTGAGTAAAAAGTTTTTGATAATATTGGGGCATTGGGGGCCTGCTGGAACGAATCTAGGTTTATTTGTAACGTATGGTGATTTAATTTTTCTAAAACATGCTTTTTCACAAAATGAAGCGATCTTTTATGGACATATATAAAATTGATTTTATTTTCCGTCAATCATGGTCTTCGTTGAAACGCTGCCGTTACTCAAATAGAGCAGTTTGTAATAAATGGTCAAATCTATTTGCTTATTCGGCAGCTTTATTTACTACTTCGCTTCTACATCATATTAGGTAAGTCGAATAAACATTTTATATCTTATATATAGGTTTTATCTCTTATACAGAATATTAAATAACGGTTAGTTTTTTATTTGAAAAACTGTTAAAGCAATTGGCTTCTTTATCTATACAAATGACTAAACGTTAGGTTCAAGTGGAAGAAAAGAAAACGTCCAATATTAAAACTAAGAAATGTTACTTTTTTCTTTGTTTTGTTTGAAACTTTTAATTTTCAAACTAAATATAATAACCAAATATGACATAATTAAAAATAAGTGTAATTCAGCGAAATTGGCTGAGTACGAAACCTCTGATCAGGTCCTAACCAATCTTGTTGAAGTGTATTATGTTTGCAACGTAACAGCAAGCACAAGTATTTTCATTAGTTTTTTTTTCTTAATTTTTAAAACCAATTTTCATTACTGTTTTCTTTGTCGTCAAAGGCTTGAAATTGGCTTTTACGTATGAGTTTGCTCTTTTTACTAACTATTTTAAGTAGTTGCAGTAGTTCATAGATTCTGAACTACAGAACCCATATTTCAGTGGAAAATTTCAGATAGGAATCTCCTCGCAAATTCTGCCTTTGTAAAAAAATTAGTGAAAAATAAATTTTTTTGTGGATCATTTTTCCTGAAACATATTTATTTATTCATTTATTTCGATTTTAGGAAATTACCGTAAGTGGCTTTCATATAAAAATAGTCATACATGTAATATTGCAAAACATTTCAGTGCAGAGTTCCAAATCTTCTGGGATTTAAGATACCTCACCAGATAGGTCTGTCCATAGATATGATAGTTTTATTTCCAAAACTTTTGCAACTCCAACCTTTGCCACAAGTCATGCTATTTTTCACGTCACACTTCTGATAAACTCTTCTCTCCCCCTGTCACAAACTGTCACAGTTTCACTAAGCCCCTTCCCCTCTCAAATAGTTACATCACTTGTGGACAGCCGCTTAAGGGTAAATGTGTGACATCTTAAAAGATAAAGTTTATAATTACTGTCTAGTTGGAGTGTAACTTTCTAACTAGGAAAGTACTCGATCATGGAATAATGAATTTTTTTTTTAATGAGTACCAATCGAAAGAGCATGGTAAAACATGTTTCTGGACGCACGCGTTTTTGCCCTCGCGCCCCGTTTTCGAAATATAAGGTCCTAAAGTCAGCTAATTTTTTTTTTGAAAAATCACCAATTTTAGCGAGTTGTAATGACACGAAGTAATGACGAAGCTGCGGTGCGAGAACACTATTTGCGTCCAACGGTAAACCTGATTCCCATTTTTGGTCATCTTGAAAGCTTTTGAAAGACGGCTTTATAATAATCTTTTACTTCACCTGTGCGAGTTAAAGCAAAAAGCTACTATCAAGCCTATGACATGAAAAGCAGAGAGCTTTTTAAAGAGGAAAAACAATTTTAAACAACACATCAAAATTAAATTTTATCTTACTATTAGCGATTAAAGCAGGTCCCTTGTTTAAGGGGCCCAGGAGGTGACAACTGAACCACCTGTTTTTTATTATTATTATTTTTTTTAAAAAAAGTGTTCGTACAATTCTGTAGTATGTGGGAAGGGTATATTTAGGTTTTTTAATTGAATCGTTTATTTCGAAAAGGTAACATCTCTATTTTGATCTCCTCTGTCTCTTTAGAAAATTAAACAGCGCACGGTTATATTTTTGAATGTCATAATCAATGGTTATTTGGTAAATTATTGCAGTAATTGTGTACTTAACTAAAGGCATTTTTTCATTGATTATGACATTCAAAAATATAACCGTGCGCTGTTTAATTTTCTAAAGAGACAGAGGAGATCAAAATAGAGATGTTACCTTTTCGAAATAAACGATTCAATTGTAAACATTGCAAATATAAATTTTTTAAAACCACTTTTCTTTTGGTGGGTCCCATATAACTAACTCAAAGTGAGTTCTCCTAAACATTTTTGTCATTTGCATCACTGGGTATGTAAGAATGGTCTTTCAAAAAAGAAAAAATGCTCAAAATTTAATAAAAATATGTTCAAAAAAAATCAAACAGGAATGAGGCGTTTTCTCTGAGATATTTCGAAAAAAAAAATTGTTCGCTCGAATCGAATTTGTTCCCTCAAAAGTTATAAGTGAGGACAGGGGAAAAAATCGGAAATTTGAAATTGAATGAAATATTATTCAAATCAAAAAGTCGAATATTGGAGTGTATTGTCCTCACTGAGATCTTTCGATCAAAAAAAAAAAAATTGAATTGGACTATGCACTCAAAAGTTATTGGGGGGGGGGGGGCAGAAAAATTGACCAATAGACAGACTGACAGGTACACAGTTTCCGCAGCTCAAAACCCAACATTCCTATTTTAAATTTATCTGTGTATTCAATTATTTATTTCTTACCGTTGCCATTTTGAATTAAAACGTTAATTAAATTATTGGACTATTTAAAATTCCAAGACTTTTATTTCTTTCCGTAGCCATTTTAAATTAAAGCGTTAATTAAATTGTTGAACTATTTAAAATTCCAAGACTTTTATTTCTTACCGTTGCCATTTTGAATTAAAACGTTAATTAAATTATTGAACTATTTAAAATTCCCAGACTTTTATTTTTTTCCGTTGTCATTTTAAATTAAAGCGTTAATTAAATTATTGGACTATTTAAAATTCCAAGACTTTTATTTCTTTCCGTAACCATTTTAAATTAAAGCGTTAATTAAATTGTTGAACTATTTAAAATTCCAAGACTTTTATTTCTTACCGTTGCCATTTTGAATTAAAACGTTAATTAAATTATTGAACTATTTAAAATTCCCAGACTTTTATTTTTTTCCGTTGTCATTTTAAATTAAAGCGTTAATTAAGTTATTGAACTTTTTAAAATTCCAAGACATTTATTTCTTACCGTTGCCATTTTAAATTAAAACGTTAGTTAAATTATTGAACTTTTTAAAATTAAAGAGTGTTATTTCTTCCCGTTGTCATTTTGAATACGTGTTACAACAAAGTTCTAACAATTGTTTTTATTCTAATTAATGCCTGATATTTTTTTTCTCTGGTACCATTTTGAAAATGTGCTTTTAAATAAAATTGCAACTGCTGTTTTTAGCAGGGACTTTTTTTTGCTACGATCCAAATATTAAAACAACGTTTTCGTTTAAAATTTTGCAATTAATTTAACAGGAAGAAAGTGTTTTGGAAATAATTGTTTTTGGTAAGGAATTTTATTTTTTGTTTAGGAAGAGTGCTAAGTATGCACTACTAGACATCGTCTTTATTTCTGAGGAAGCATGTGCAAATAATTCGTTGACTTTTTGATGCAGGAAAGCTTTTTAGCGAGCAACTTTAGCGGGGAGTATTTTGTCGAAACTTTCCTAGCTACCGTAAAGGCGAGCCGCCTTGACGGCGAGTAGGCTGATTAAACTTTCCTAGCTACTGTAAAGGCGAGCCGCCTTGACGGCGAGTAGGCTGATTAAACTTTCCTCGCTACTTTAAAGGCGAGCCGCCTTGGTGGCGAGTAGGTTGTTTAAACTTTCCTCACTGCTGTAAAGGCGAGCCGCTTTGGGGGCGAGTAGTTTTCTCACACTGCCTTCACTACATTAAAGCCCGTGCAACGCCGGGCCACGCAGCTAGTTTTTATTAAGTTGTGCTTTTTCGACTCAATTGTTTTGGGGTTTTTTTTTTAGTGCATCAGGCCTTCTTTCATGATTTTTTTCACCTATTTTCTACTTTTACAGAAAAGTAAGCTAAAACTTGTATTGATTTACAATTTTGTTAGTCTTTTCCTACCCATTGAACGTATAGCAGAACTAGTAAAAGTTATTCCAATGCTTTTAAATAGTACGAAATTAACATGCAATATGTTTTACATTTACGTTACAGAGACTTTTCGCTACACTGACCAATTTTGTTTAAACGGCAAGGGTTTTTACAATGAATGTCGACTCTATTAGTATATTTTAAGAATGAAAATAATTATTTCCCTCTACCCTTGATGTAATTTATGACATGGAGATAATTTTGCAGCTATTGATATTTACTAATTCGTTTTCTTTTTAAAATTGTAATTTATTTTTTCTCGATTTCAATTTAAAAAAAAATGTTTTTGATAAGAGTTGGCAGATAGTGAAACTTCTTGTATCGATTTTTTTTTTTTTTTGAAATAAGAACTAATACCATAATCCATGACAATTTAATTTGTCATGGATTATGGTATCTACTCCAAAGATTATTTATTTCATTTTTTGTACATGAGCTCATATTAGCTGCTTTTCATACTTAATTATCCCAGATTATTCATTCAGAAACACATGCAATATATTTTAAGTTATAATGATTAACACAAACACCTTAGTTCAGTAAAAAAACTTAAAATAACTAAAATTCTAAAATGTATTGTTATCAATCGTAAAAAGATAAAATTTTAACTTCTTTGTAAAGTTTTCGCTCCTCTGGATAAAGCTCTCTTCCACAGCATAGTCTTGATCAGCATTCTTTAGTTTAGCTCATACAAGTAAGGGGTTAATGTAAAACATCTTTTACTTTCTTTGCGAATGACCAAACATGGAAATGATGCGATGTCAAGCAAGCAGCGGAAGGGAGAATCGGGAGGTAGCTTCAATTTCTTGCCAAGTCTTCAAATTCGGCTACTTTTCGGCCGACTTTAAGAATCCACATCTCGAAAACGAGGGGACGAGGGCACTTGATCTTTGGATCAAAGACATGTCTCAGTATGCTCTTTCGAATGGTACCATTTTTAACTTTTTTCATTATTACTTAAGTCGAGTACTTTCCTGGTATGAGTAAAAAAAGGAATTAGTTTTATCATGTTCCATAACTATAACTTCCTAAAGAGCGAATTTTTGCGTTCTTCAGTTTCGAAATTTCTATCAGGATATACGAAATGCAAATGACTTGAAAATTGCTTTAATAATTTCAAATCGACACTTTTAAAGAATAGTGAACGGAGAATTCAATCCCAGCTGCCCGTAATCCGAACTTCATAGAGGTAGCAATATAATTAATATAAAGTAACATAGGGCAATTCCATCGTTACAGACGTAACAATCGCAGATTTTGAACACTAATAATTCTGGTTTGGGCTGATGAAAGTCTTCAATTTTTTTCCTGTAGTGTAACTTGATGATGTTTATGCTACATTAAATTTGCGTGCAGATTGCTTAATTACAAAAAAATACAGAAATTAAAAACTGCCTGTTACAGACGTAATTCACAAAACAGCAAAAACTCGACTATGTCATACAACTTACAATATTCCTCTGAATTATACGGAAATTTTGAATTTTCTTTTTTTAATACGTATTCTAGAGACTTCAAGCTTTCTAAAACTATAAAGATTGTGTGGATTTTGACTGCCGAATTTGTGAAAAAAATTCATAAACTTGTTACGGACGAAACAAAGTGGTGTTACAGACGTAACATCTCTGATTTGAAAGTAGAAAACAATATTTTAAAGCAGGAATAAACAAAGATTTTTGTGCTAAAACAATACAGTAGCATTAATTAACACATTATTTGAATATTTTAAGTTATACTGTAACAGTTTTAGAAAATTTGGGTAAGTCTGGGGGAGTTGAGGGCATATGCCAATATGTCAATATGTAACAATGAATTAATGCATCTTAAGACAATTATTTCCAAGAAAGATTGACACAAGAAAAGTTTAGAAGGGCCTTCACACAAATTTATTTGTATTCTTAAAATTAATGCATAATGGGGCTGCTACATAAAAAAATTGGAAAAAGTAAATTCCTCCCTGGAATCAGTGATTGGTCTTAGGAGAACTTGAAAATTTGAAAATGTTGGATGATATAGCAGAATACTAGTACCAAACTAAAATTTAACCTTCTTGGTGACAGTTGGTCAATTTTGATAATTTTTTTTTAATGAAAAAATGTGTCCTTTTTCGTCCGACGTTCTCGAAATTCGAACGGCATTTTCGTATTCTGTTCGAAAACAATGCATTTCGCGGGCTTTTGGCAAATTCGCGATGTTAGCCCACCGTTCTTCCAATTTTGGCGTCAGCTTTAAAACATTTTCCTGGGGCATATAAATAATTTTAACTTTTTCTGCAATGGAGTTTGCACACTGAAAAAAGGAAAGAGCGTCGTTGACAAATGCTGTTCTATATCTTACTCTCTGCCACACCTGGTGCCTGACCATACCCCCAACTCCATCCACAGCTCCCTTTCCATGTAACGTAGCAAAAAAATGCCAGCTGAGGTATAAATTATAATCAGTTATACCACATGTGTATTTTATTAATCTTAAGAAATAAATTTCAATTACATGCCGACATAATTAAAAATTTCAAAATCAGAATACCAGAAACTTTAGTACTCGTACCATATTATGCTATATACATGTATTGCTCATCCTGTGCTTTTTACCTATTTAATTGGAAATTTACTTTTGCTACGGACGTAACATAGAGCCATTTGTTATGTCCGAAATGTTACGTCTGTAACAGCATTAATTTAAAAACTAAATCAGTTGAAATATTTTTAACTATGGTGGGCAATTACTCTAAGAATTTGCCAAAAGGACCATTAAGGGTTTTTTTTAATTTTGATTTTTTAGGACGTAATGACAACTTTTGCTTCTTTTTTGTTACAGACGTAACATCCAACTTCTTTGTTTCAAACTTCAATTACACCATTTAGATCAATTCAAAAGAAATTAATGAATGCATATTATTATAGTACCGTGTTAGTAGTTAAAATTGTGCTACAAGTAGTTATTTTTGTTTTTATTTTTCGATGGGAAATATGCACTTGAAAATGTGTTCTTTTTTCTGATTTTTACAAGTTCGTGAATATCGTACTTCCAACTAAGAAAACAAGTATTATTCTAACTCTCACCAAAAAACCAATGCAGGATTCTTAAAATATACATCTTAAGCTTTAAAATGATGTATAACATAGCAACATAACTTCAATATGAATTTTTGACCAATTGGTTTCACTTTTCATGGAATGGCCCCATACTGTTTGTCTATCATGTGTATTTACTGTATTAGCCGTTTTGCAGGTGATTTTTTTTTTTGCGTCAGCTTTTCCCGATATAATTTCATAAGATTTTATATACGACGTACGCGATTTTATACTGTGTAGAGTTGCATATATAGTAGATAGTAGTATTTTGCATGTTTACCCTAAAGTAATTTCAATGATAACTCAAAACACTGATTGCGTTGCATTTCAAACATTCATCAAAAATTAGAAATCACTGGAATAAGACCAAGTAGCACACTTCGTTTTTTAAAGGTTGTAAAATGATTATTAACGTTGTGACAACGGATTAAAAACGTTTATAAAACGTTTAAACGTTTTTTGTGCTACCTGGGAGGTTGAGCACAGAACTCGCAAAAGATGTAACTACCTGCTTCAAGAGTTATATTTCAGTTATTAACCTTTAATTAGATAGGGTGTGTTTATTCCCCAGAATAATTGAACTTTTACATTCAAATGCTTTATTGTGCTTGCATATTTGCATTAATGTGTATATGTGCCACTGTGAAAGCCTGAAAACTGCAAATGTCGACATTAGCCGGTGAATATCAACAACGAAAGACATCTGTGAAAGACTGAAATATTTCGATGAATCCGTTGTTATGGTGTTGCAGTCGTGGGGTTTTGGTCGGAATTAATGGGTCTAAAATGCCTGGACTCGGAGTCTGTGATTTTTCCTTCGATTCCGTAGCTTTTGGTAAATCACTGGTAAAAATCGACGTTCTCCAATTTCTTTCAATAAATAATACCAAACAATGAAAATTTTACTACTTTAATTTACTAAAATTTGTTGAGTGCATAATAAATGTAGCTCCGGAGTTACGCACATGCCACCTCACCATTTACGTTGGAAAAAAAAATCCCCTCCAAGTCAAGGGTTAATACAATTTTTGATTTAAAATTGTGTTTAATGATAGAAACAATTTGTTTGCCGGAACTACGTATAATTCCAGTTAGTTTGAAATAAGTGCACCGGTGTTCAATGCTTAGTAGAAGTAATCTAAAATAGTTGAAGTATATTGGGATGCGTGTATTGTGGTTAACATATTTGTAGCGTGATAATAATAAAAAAATCCAACGCTTAAAAAAGGTGTAAATTTGTGTCGTAATCTGTCTTACGATCCATCAAACACAAAATATCTTCGTCCTACTTTTTCGTTTAAAAAGTTGGAAGGAGAGCGTAGCGCAATAGGGATTGCACATGCAGAGTAACAAAAGATTTAAAAATGAATGTTTTATTTACTTCTTTTATTATTTTTATTTTTTAAGGAGATAAAAATATGTTTTTTCCTGAGCTTTGGGACGCTCATTATCTTTTTGTTTTGAATATTTTCAAGCTAAATTCTGAAGAATTATGTTTTCATTGGACTCTGTAAAAAGACAAAATACATTTTAACCAATCTATTTTTACAAAAGACACAATTATTGTTAATATAAAAAGCAATTCCAGCCAGAGTGATATAATCAAAAGCCATATAAACACTTCAAGCTCTTAAACGCAGTCAAATTCATCATTCACTTTAAAAAGAAGTCACTTGAAGGGAATTCAGTTGCATTTACCGAATCAAGCTGCGTAAATTCTTTTTAGCAGCTAATCAGTCACAGTGGAGCATAAACTAAGATACCGCCTTGATGTATAGTCCTTATTAACGAACTACCAATGTTGTTTATTTATAACTCCATATATATTCCATAGTCGGCGCCTTCTTCCTTTTATCGTGGAATTTCTTTTTAAACTGTGCAATTCGTTTTCCTCGTGCTTTTTTTCAGCTCTTTAGTCGTTGAGACATTTACAGATACCATAAGAGTGCTGCAGGCGAAGGCAATGTTTAAACATTTTTTTTCTCTCCTCTTTTTTTTTTTTTTTTACTTACTGAATAAATTGTCCCAGCTGGAAGCTTCTGCTTCATGCGGCATTCAGATTTTTCATCTGTTTTCTAGAGTTTAATGTGTTGAGTAATTGTAACCATCATATTCATTAGTGGTTAACACTAGATTGCCCAAGTAGTCATTTCTCTTGCTTTTTAATTTCAATTCGAAAAACTATTTTGAGTAAAATGACAATTTTTTAGAATTTTGTGACTTTTTATGCAATAGATTTCATTTATTATTGTAGTTATATCAGCCCTCTCATTCTTCATTTTAAGTAGATACTTGT